>WAAB01002648.1:0-44392 GCA_013389865.1 Piaya cayana
AAAAGTACGTGTGAGATGAACATCTGCTGTATCATGTCTTTCCCATGTAGAAGTATCCCTGGCCTGTCCACAACTCCTACTGAGAGCCAATCGAGGTGCTACCAGCCCCCTGCAGTACTGGATCTGTGAATCACGGTGGCCTTCAGGGCTGACCTTACAAGTGACTCTAATGGGAATGGAGACAAACCTCCCAAACCAGTGCTGCTTGAGGAGGACACAGGGAGCGAAAGCCACCTGGCCCGTTGCCCTTTCCCTGATGCAGATGCCATGTGTGTTTGTAAGGCTGATGAGCTTACCGGGCTGGGGCTGACAGCTTGGAGAGCTGGTCTGGGTCCTGTAGGAGCCCATCTCTCTAGTAGGCAGGTTGAGATGTGTAGGGTGGGTCTGTCCTGGTGAGTACTATCCCCAGGGCCGTTTGTTCCTTGCTGCCAGACATCATCTGCTACTGTAAGGGTGCGCTGCTGTCTCATAGGGACCTCTATGTTAACCTCTGGGGGCATCATATGTTGTTAAAGCACCTTCTGCTTCTTCCTGAAGGCCATACCTTGCACCTCAGGTCCCTCCGTTCTGCATCTTTTCCAACTTGATACACCAGGCATCTTACAGCTCCACTTGAAGAGCTTGACTCTGGTCCAGCCTGGGGATTCAGGAGCTTGTAGGACCAGTGAAGAACAGTCAGAACAACACTGAATGATTGCCTTTGCATCTCCTCTGGAGATTCCAAATTGTTTTGCCAATGTTTTAGCAGATTGATGAAAAAAACCGTGTGAGAGTCGCACCTGCTGCTAACAGTCTGGCAGTGGCGCTGCCCACACAGGGTTGGCTAACTTGTCAGAGATAGCATTGCCACGTGTTAGCTCACCAGGCAAACTGGTGTGACTATGTATATGAACAACATCACAACCATACGATCTTGTTTGTAGTAACCATAACAAACATTTAAACTGATTAAACAACATCTCATTCTCTGTATAACACAAGGCTGACCTTTCTATACGTTGAATGACCCCTACAACATAATATGAATCCACTACAAGATTGACAAGTTGATTTTGGAACAATTTAAAGGCCTCTATTACTGCTTGTAATTCAACAACTTGAGGTGATCCTGGACAAATCACAATATACTTTTTCCACTCCTGATCATCTTTCCACACTACCACTGCTTTACCTGTTCTGCCACTTCCATCTGTAAATACAGTTTTTCCTTCAACTGGATGTTCACAATTTTTTGTCTTGTGTTCTATTTGTATTTGTTTTTTAAAAGTGATTAGCTTATGTGCTGGATGTTGTATCTCTGCTCTCCCTTCATATCCTTATAAGGCAACTTGTATTGGTAGAGTATTTTGGTAGCACCATTGTAAATAATTGTCTGTCTTAGGTATAATTATACTTTCTAATAATAGAAATATTATAAATTTATATTTATATATTATAATTTACATATTATAGTTAAATATATATAATATAATTAAAGTAAATATCTATAATAAATGTATATTCTATATCCTATATAGCATATTGTATATATTGTATATTTAAAATATATAATATATATGATTTAATTAAATATATATAATATAATTAAATTTATATATTATAAATTTATATTTAGACAAGGGCTAAATATAACAGAAAAATTCCCTCTGTGCAGAAAGCAGCCTGCAGAGCCCAGCAGGTAGTTCATAAAAGCAAGCCCTCATCCATATCACCAAAATACCTGCAGCAGGGCAAACACTTTCTAGAAAAAAAGTACAGTTGTTTAGGAAGAGTGGGAGAAACATCACTCCCCAAAGATTCCCTTTGCAAAGTTTCCTGTAGGAAACCCAACTCTCTTGTAAAGATGCCATCACATGGGGCATCTACTGCTTTTTCTCCAGCCACAAATGTCTCTCTGAAATTATTCTGCAGACAGGATGAAGCATTTTGCAGGGTTTGGTTTGGTCTAGAAGTTGTTTGGAATTGCCCATTTTTTGGAAAACACAGCTCCTGCAGCTCAGGGTGTCTGGCTGCAGGGACATTGTGCAGGCTTCCTGCTGCCTTCCCAGGTTCTGCAGCTAAAAAAAAATACCCCTTGCTTTCCTTGCACTTCCAATTGGTACAGCATATTTTCTCAATGTCCACCATTGTTTAAAGCTCATCCAGGCTCCTGCTGGGGACATTATTTCTCTCTGAGTTTTGCTAGGCAGTGGGACATTCTTCCTGATTTTAAAGAGAGCTCCCATGGATCATGAATAATCTGTAATGGTCCTAACATAAGCCTTATACAGCTTCTTTGTAACACACCGAAGGGCCTACATCTGAAAATCAAACCAGTAGTCTAAGTGATCTGTGGGCATTTTGAAACACTTCGAATCAGAAGGAGGGGTGACAGGTCACCCAAATGTAACACTGCATGTAAGATGGTTCCAGGATACCAACTGTAAAATGATGTCTGTCTGAAAGCTTGCTAAACATTTGCTTGTCCTTAGTCATAAAGACTATACCCCAACTGTTGTAACTCAGGCCAACCCATCTCATCTAGGTTCATACTCCACAGCACATTGAAAGATGCCTAGTTTGATGTAGACAGCCAAGAGAGAGAGAGGACTTGCCTAGGACTTGAGCCGAAGTCCTCCAGGGCTGTGAGTGAGAGGCAGCTCCCCTGACCAGGCAAGCATTTTTAGGCTTTTTTCTTCCTGAAAGATATTCTCTGTGTACCCCAGGTGGTACCCTCACTTAGGGCATTGCTGTAGCTTTCTGCTCTGTTATCCTGGAGATGTACAGCCATTTCTCCATGGAGGATGGGCTAAGCTGGCTAGCATTCATACAGAGAAAGGATCTTCAAGTCCAACAGGTCAAAACTCTCCCTGTTTATGATCACACATGCACAAAGCATATACAGATACACCATATATCCACCACATACTGAATAATGAAAGAAAAAAAATATATAAAATGGGTAAATAAAAATCTAGAAACTCACTTAGAATTCTGTGTATTAATTAAAAAGTGAGCAATGTATTTATATCAATAACCATAAAAAAAGAGTCTTACCTTTCAGCAGGCATTTTGGCTGCAAAACACACCCTTAATAATAACATCTCTTTCTCTGCCACACTCAGTTACACTGATCATTATTTTAACACATTCTGAAGGATAGGGGTAGAACATAGGGCAAGAGGTTGAGGATTTTACTCCTCCTTTTGCCACTAATGGATTGCATTAACAACCAAGGGAAGCCAGATTTCTGCTACATTTCACAGTTCCCCTTTGGTAAGTGGGGATAATATTTCTTACAAGTTTTTGTAAAGCAGTTAGAGATCTTGGGGAGAAAGCAGTTATTCAAATGCTCTATATTATTATTTTAGGCCCTGATTCAGGAAAACATGTAAGTATATGTTTAAAACCTGCTGCTTTAATAGATTGAAAACACCTACCTTAGGCTAAGCTCATATTGATGTGGTCTTCCTGAAAAAGATGCCCTCCAATTTTTCCTCTTAAAAATATAGTCCATTGAAGCTTACTTAAAAGACAGGATTAATTTCTAAAAAGGGGAAAAGAGTAGCAAATTAATGGCAGCTCAGCGTACTGAAGCATTACCTTCCATCTTTTATTCAGATGAAACACGTATGCAGGATTACCCATGCCTTTCTGATTAGATGCATGCAGTAGACATTAGGTCTCCTTCAAAGATCCTTGGGCCATACGGAGCCAGGAGCAGCCCCACATTGTCATCAGGGTAAAAAAATATCAAGCTCCATTGCTCAGATCCAGGCTTCTTCCCCTGACTCCCCCCTCCCATACTTGTATATATTTCAAGAGGAGAGTCAGGCTTAGTTTGTTCATAAACTGCAGTTCCTGGGCGGACCCCACACACAGCTGGGCTTTAGTGGCTGGATCCGCCTTCCCGGCAAGGGTAGCCGGGAGCCTCGCAAACTCGGGGCTCCGAGCTTGACAGAAGAAGCACAAGAGACTGGCTGTACCGAGGGAAGATGAACGGGTCAACACCGTGAAGCCGGGATTCTGGTAGCTGAGGGGATCCAGAAAATGGGTTACTGGAGAGGACTGGGTCTGCTTTCCTTACTGCTGCTCTCCTTCTGTGAGTAGAAAAATGTTTCTGGTTAGACAACATGAAGCAACATACTCTGAGAGGTGGTTTATTTTTCCTTCTCCTAGCAAAACAGCTAATCTTTGATTTCTCCCTTGACAGCAATTAGCCAGAGGTTTGGAAATAGCTGAGAATTCAGTGGAGTACACGGCTACAATGGCATCAGCTGTGTATTTCTCTTACAGTGAAGGGAGAATGTTTGCCTTGGTGGAAAGTGCTGCGTGCTCACTCAGAGCAGCTTGCAGATGTCTGTGTTTACAGTGCAAAAAATATATATAGGTCAGCATTACTTGTTGGAAGTTTTTATTTTATTGAGGGAGCTTAAAAGCAACTGAAGTGCACCACTGAACGATCTGGCCTCGACAGTATCCAGATGTGGTGAAGTTTGCAGCTTAGAACTTTTATCTGCCCTGGTTTATGTGCAGAATTAATCAAACTATTAAAGAAGGAAAGAAGTAGGGAGAGGGGGAGGAGAAGCGTCTTTGCAACAACATCTGGTTATTCAGCAAACCTTTCCAGCACTTACGTAAAGATTTCTTTGTAATAAGTGCCCTGTTTAGGTTTTGATAGCACTTCTTCAATACTGCAGATAAAACCCTCCAGCAGCACTTGAAAACATGCCCATCTGTGGTTAAACCTCTCTTGTTTATATCTTGATGATTGTTTCATAACAGGGAAAGAATTGTGTATAAGTGAGTGTTATATACACATCTCCTAAGTATGTGTTAGTGTCTTTCTGTATATACGGTGTGTATATATACACACTATATATATGTATGTGTATACGCACATATCTCCCTATGGGGATGGGGGTGTGTGTGTGACAATTTTTTCAGTGAACTCTTACAGAGACCTGTTCCCCTTGCTATAGAAGTTTCAATGCAGCCAAAATTGCTTTTTGTTCAAAGCGATGAAGTAGGATTAGGAGTACAGTATTTTTGCATCCAGACTGGGGGCAGGGATCTGTATCTGCATTCACTTAACATGGGTCCCCCTATCTACAGGAGCAGGGAATGAAAGAGTATGACTGGCTGGTAATTTGTGTGTAGGCAAATACAACCCTTGGTGCAACTGTTGAAACAGAGAGCCCCAGATGGGGGGGTTGGGACAAAGGGTCTGCTTGATTTTTCAAAAAGTTGTGAAGATACATTATAGCTAATACCCTAAAATATGGTTTGAAATGTAGGACGTTGTACTGATAACATCCTATTAAATTAATTGCATTTGGAGCAGGACTGAAGGAATTACTACAAGGTATTATTTAAAGCACAGTCTTGGGTTGTTTTTGGTAAGAAAGACCACCACTAATTATCCTTCAGAAAGACCTAATTTTGGAGTTATTTAACTTATGGTTTCCCTTTTCTGAATGGCAAGGTTTTAATCTGAAAGAAGCCAAACCAAAACATATCATGATTACTAAGTTCATCTGAAAGGTTACGTGAGTGATATGATGACAAAATTTGCCTCTGTACAGGAAAAAAAAATAAACCATGGCTCACTTTCTCTGATTCAGCTCAACAAAGATAAATGTTTTCTGGGGCTACATCCACCCTTGCATATTTTATTAAGATCAAGCCATTCTGAGACAGATGAAGTACCCTGGGAGCCAAATCTGCAGTGACGTTAAGAAAGAAGTGAACAGCAAGTTCCCCAAAATGACAGAAAATACACGTTCAGTTATTCTTCAAGCAGCAAATTCCACCACTCATGCAGCCTCTCTTGAAGGCTGGCTTGATGACAGCAGCAAAGTCGCTCCTCTTAGCACAGAGATTTAAGATTTGCCATAGAGAATGTGGCCCAAATTGCATCTCAGATAACCCAGAATAACTCTCTGGAGGTCAGTCCTTTAGCGACTTTGCTGCTCTTCCTTAAAGTTTACACCAGGGCAGCAAAAATCCCAGTTTGCGCTCCACATTGCCTGTCTCCCTTTAATCACCAACATGGCTCAGTGGTCATCAGACAGCACATCTGACCGCTTTCACCCATATGTTATGGAAAAAAAGACTGTAGTCTGACAGACCACTGACATTGCAGCTACTGGGTTTCCCTAATACTCCCTGGCCAGCTCTAGCTTCAAAATATTTACCCTTAACTTCTCCCCAGTGGTAGTGGCTGCTGGGAGGTGGGATTTTTACATGGCTTTCTCAACAGAAGGTGAAAACAGGAGCTGCAGTTGCACCACTGCTAATGCAAACCCTCATGCAGGGAAGCAGGGAATCTTCCAGGGCAGAGAGCTGGTGCAGTTCTGGATTCACCTAGACCAGAACAAAAACATACAAGAATTATTCAGGATTGGAAAACCTGCCTTACAGTGCCACGGTGGAAGGTTTTCAGTTCCTTTACTTTGACCAGAAGAGAGCAAGGAGGTGAGCTAGTCATCATCTATAACCAGGTCCCAGAAAGATGCTTTTGGGCAGAGGGCTTCCTCTTCTATGGGATAGAGAAAAAAACAAGATTTACATGCTGGAAGCTGAAATGAGGTGCTTTTGTGTTAGAACACAACACAGTAAAGTTGTTCCAGCAGGTAATTATTCAGGCTCAGGATGTGGTGGATTTTTGTTGCTCAAAAGCCTTCAGTGAGTGCACTCTATCTGCTTGGTAGACTATAGCTAGACTATAGACGTGATATAGGGATTACTGTATTGTGCACGTGGAAACACTCTGGTCTTAAGGTTAATAATGAGGTTTCCTGCCCTGTTTTGCATCAGAATCAGGAAACTCTCCCTCCTGCTCTGTCTGCAGACACAGGGTCAGACCATGCAAGCATGGAGCTGAGTAAAATCTCATTTCACAGATAGGAGAGAAAAGCACCATGACTCTGAGCCATTGAGACAACCTCAAGACTGTGAGATAAGTGTCACTCATGTGATGACAGCTTTCAGGGCATGAAGAGCCCCAGGACCCCAGCAAAGTGCCTTTGGGCATCCAACCTCCAAACCAGGACATGAAACTCAAACTCTGCCAGGGCACCTACCACTTTCCAAAGGAGATCTGTACCCTACAGGGTCTGCTGAAGCACCAAAGAAAGAGAAAGAGTATTTGTGAAAAGGTGGAAGGTTGCAGGTCTGCTGCTCTGAGTCCAGAGTTCCCACCTCCAAGGGCTTGGGTTGGCTTGCTCATAACTTGGTCTCCTGTTAAAATGCTGGCCCACTAAAATATCCCGATTCTTTTTGCTGTGAGACTCCTGGCATCCCTTTGCCACAATCCCTCAAGGCATGCTGATAGCTCTGCAGAGAGTACATTCAAGGGAGTATCTCTTGGTAGATGGTGGCTCTTTGAAATCACATACTCATTCCCTCTTGCACAAACCAGCCCTTACTCCCCCAGAGAGCCTCTTCAGCTAAACATGTAGAGCGTATATAATTCATAAATCATGATAGGGAGCTCTGGGGCTGTCAGAAAAACATCTCGGGCTTTTGATCTGCTCAAGAAATCTCTGACCTATCCCAGGCTCCTCAGGCAGCTCGTTCAAGAAGTCAGCCTCTTATTCCTAAGGTCACTAGAGCTAAAATCAGGGGTTGTACTGCCACCAACCCCCCAGCCTACTCCTCAGAGAGGGGAGCTGTCAGAATTGCACTCCAACACTAATGTATGCACCATTCAGGAACATGGGGTGAAAGCTGAGCTCATGAGGGGATGAGGGAAGGAAAAGAAGGAAGAGTCACCATCCCTTTCACCAGCAAATACATCCATTTGCAGAATGAGGCTTTGCAGGTCCAAGGCTGAGCTGGAGCAGCAAACCAGACACCTTCTCGCAGGCTACGCAGCACAGGGAGGTGGATGCTGCTCTACCCAGGACCTACAGCTGCAGGGTTGGTTATAACATTCCTTCTCAAGTAGCACCATGTTTTGCTTTGGTGTCATTTTAAGGCAGCCAAAACACATAGGAAGAAATTATCAGTTTCAAAACAAACCAAGGGGCTGCAAAGACCCCAGGCAGGCTGGGCATAGGTAGCTGGGCTAGGAGCAGGCACAGAAAAACCTGACAAAAACCCTTGCAAAACTGGAGTCCTCTACAGTGTTGCAACTGGCACAAGACTCAGCAAGGCAAGTGCTGAATTATTTTGAATTTACCTTTACATGCCTCCAAACCTCATACTACAGTTTCAGCCCTTGGTGTAAGTTAGACTAACTGAAGTCTAAGAAAGCTGGCAGTGTACAACTATGTCAGATTTATGAAAGCAGGCATTTCTTTTCCCCTTGCATCTCCAGCTTTACTCAGACTTGAGATATCATTAACACTGCTCAAACCTGTATTTTAGGAGGAGGAAAGTTCTTTTTGAAATATAATTCCATGGAACTCAGAATTAAAACATGCCATTTTCTAAAATTAAAAAAAAAAAAGCTGACGTTTACTGGTGTTTTACTGGTGTTATCAGTATTTGATGATGGTCACAAAGACATTTTCATGTACTAGTAGTAAAAATGTTCAGCCAGCTGCAAACATGATACTTGTTACTCCCATTAGAGAGAGAGTCCCAAACAGATGTATCTCACATATTCAATGAATATGTGGAAAGAAAACATTGGCATTAAAAACAGGTAACTGGGGCTTTTATTATGAGCAAGTATTGAACTCTACTGCCTGCCCTCCGCAGCTTTACATTGTTCAGTGTTTTGCTCCATCAGGTTTATTTCCTCGGTACATTATTTTCCTCTCTCCTTAGTGATAATTCTTTGTAATAACATTTGCTTTCAGCCAGGCTCCTCTGTGTTGCAACTTGTCATAAACTAATGAACTCTCCCATGGTATTTTCAAGGAAGTGCAACATCTGATAGTTTTATTTTTTAAAAAAATCAACAATCCCACCAAGGAGACAAAACCAGCAGCTCCCACACACTCTGCTCTTTTCACATCCAGTGTTTAGCGCTGATTGCCAAGTGGAAGCCTTGTGCTGGAAGGGGCCTCAGTGTAGAGGGGAGATAACACCACTGATGGCTGCTTGCCTTATCAAACCTGTGGATTACAGCTATATTATCTCCATGCTGGACCCCAGCTGTGGGATAACATTTCCTGAGGGACCTTCAGGGGGAAATGAAGGGGTGGCTGAAAGCTGATCTGGCCCTGCTCACATGCACATCCCTGAATTCAGAGATGTTCACTGTGATCCTGCCTCCAAAACAATCCATAAGGTCCATCAGAGCCATATTTTATTGTCAGTTGATTCATCTTTTTTGTTACAGCCCATGTAGGGATGAAACTGTCCAGCCAGCTGCTAGAAGCTGTCAAGCTTTTAGGAGAAGGGGGAGAGCTTGCTTATCGTGCAATCCCCTCTGTAGCCCATGCTCCCACCAATTACACCACTCCAGGACTTACCCTTTCATGGAGCAGTTCCACTGCAGTGTTTTGCTTCCCATTGATAAGTCAGAAACATGCCTGACAAACAACAGCTGATTTATACTACAGCAAATGCATCTCTGCTTCGAGGCAGTCTGCGTGTCCCACTGTACTGGACAAAGGGTTGTCGCTCACATGGATTCTAGCAGCTCCGAGGATCTACTTCAACACAAGTGTTACCTTTGAATAAAGAGGATCATTTAAAACTGGAGTCAAGATTAAAATAATAATAATCTTTTAAAAAGCCATTTTCAGCATTGCCGCTGTGCCATTTGCAGCTATCAGCAGGAGCAAGCTGTAATGGGGAGATAATGTGCAGCTCCAGTGGTGGCAGCTGCTGGTTGTCACTTTGCTTCAGTTCAACCCATGCCTTGGCCATGAGTCTGGAAGTAGAAGCAGCAGCTTCATACTGGGCATGCTCTGCCTGGGGCAAGACATCTCACCTTGCCAAGCTGTGGATGGAGATGTTCCTTTTAGCTCCAAGTCAGTTCCAAACCTCCAGATTTTCTTGGTAAGCTGATGGCCAAAGAAAGCCATCCTCAGAACTTCCACCACAGCTCCAGAGTCAATGCTGATGATGCCTGAAGGAAAGTCCTGTCTGCCTTCACTCAGATGGTAAAGAGCTGCTGTCCTCCCTAAGCAACACGTGATGTCATATCCTCTGACTGTGCCTGGGAGGAGGACTGTCCATGCCTCCAGGACCATCACATCCTAATAAGTGCCCTGCACGCAGAGCAGTGCTGATGAGCTTGTGCCAGCAAGCCTGGCATTCAGCAAATAGGGCTGGCTTATTGCCCTGGTCCAGGGTTCAGGCAGGACTGAGACCTGAAGCAGTCACCTGATGTCATGCCAACTGATGTGATCTGATCATTGATAAGGCGTCTCCTTGCCACAATACCTGAGCATCTCCTAATCTTTTCAGTTCTCCCAACACCCCTGTGAAGATGTTCCCTCTGGCAAAAACATGTTTTTCTTACATCTTTGCTTCTGAGAGGCCCAGAGACATCTGCTGAATTTCCTGGCCTACTGACTGTTAAACCACTAACAAGGGCCTTTTCCCTAAATTAGCAATGCAAAACCCTGGGATTTTTATAGGGATCACTTCTCGCTTCAGCCATCCCAAAGCAGATAGCTCAATAATGCCCTGCATTCGCTTGGCATATCATGCATCTCGTCAGAAAGAGGGTACTGCCAATGTGAATTCATACTATGCATGGCACTGAGAATCCAGAAAATAATTTCTTCTCTTTCCCTGCAAAATCAGGAACTCAGACCCCTCCCCGTGAATGCCTTCTGGGAGCACCATGACTACGAGTCCTTCTGGGGTCTTTACAACTCTTAAGGGTATAGGTATTTCCTTAAGAAGATCCATTGCTGTTTTCAGGTGGATCATTTAATAAAATGCCACCCATGCAATGAATGCCCGCGTTCCCTGACAAGTGTTTGACAGAGCACATCACCAGCCAACACAGCTGGGACACGATAAGAAACATCTGTCTGATGTTGCTCGGTAAAATTTCCTGCCTGGGAGACTCTGAACACCAGGAGAGACAGAGTCAGCCGCTGTCTTGCTGTGTAAAGCATTTTTTTCCATGCTAGATCTATCCTAAAATTTGCCCCAGCCTGCCCATGATAGCAAACAAAACCCTTCTTACAATGGGAAGTGACACACAGGACCATAAGCAATGAGCAGTTGAATGAATCATCATTCTTCAAATAGACCCAGGGTACAAGCATCCACAGAAATAAGACCAGTAGATCCCCTGGGAGCTCTATTCCTACCATGTCTTTAATATGTCAAAAGGCACTCAGCAGTAGTAGAAAATGGTTGCAGACATTCCCACCAGAGGCACAGGATATTTGCTTGGGGGTGAGATCTCCCCAGCACACAATGACTCTCATTTTGTATATTTGCCCTGTGCTCACCTGTTTGTAAAAGAGCAGCATAAGTGACACCTTTTCTTTCACCCTCACCAGAGCTATCACCTCTGCAACAGGTTGTGGCGTGGGAGGCAGTTCTTGGGCACTGCTCAGCAACACTCAGATTACGGTGTGTTTCAGGTGGTATCCTGAAAGAGGCCACTGAGTAAAATTATGACATCTCAAGAGTGGGAGATGGTGAACCCCTTTGTCTGCTCCTCCATGCCAGAAGAGCAGCTTTGCACCCTGTGCCTTGTCCCCTCCAGTCACAAAGTCTCCCTGGAGTTGTGGTGCAGCTCTGTTGAGAGGCTGAGGTTTGCACAAACCTACTCCTTCTGCAAGAGGGGTCTCTGGAGATGCATTGTGCAGATATACAAGCTCCCGCTACTTACAAGTGCAGAGGAAAAACACTTCAAGCCCTGTCAACAGGACCCTTGGTCCCATTCCTGCAAAAATTCCTTTCCAACGAATTGCTCCCTCTGCCCTCTTGCCATAGCTCTCTTCTGCTTTAGAAAAATGGGAAATATTCAAGTTGAATTCAACTCTACAGGGCAGAGCTCTTTGGCAAGTTACAAAATAAGCTATTGAGAAGATTTTAAGACACCAAGAAAGAAATGAGAAAGAAAACACTCTTTATTTACTTGCTAAACGTGGGATGCTTTAGGAGAAATGAGGAAGGTTGTAGCATCTGCAATCCAGGCTAGCCTCAAGTTCAAGTTCCCTCTAACAACACAAATTACTTAATTACTGTTAGATCCGGTCTAAATGAGTGCAACCTCGACTCTACGTAGTAATTTCAGCAGACATAAAGAATGAGCAGTGCTGGAACAACCTGATGACAGCACATTGATGGAGAATTATCAGAATAGCTCTGCCCCAGCATCTTGTCGCACAGTCCCTTGCAAGCTCTGCTTGCCCTCAGAAATAATCAAAATAATATAAGTGCAAAAAATACAAACTTGTCAATTATGAGAAGTCCACCCAAGATACGAAGAGTAGCTCCAGTCTAACATCTCCTTGTGGGCTCATCAAAGTTCTTCTAGCAGATGGTAAATCAAACTGTGCCAGGAATTTCAAACGCTCCTCAGGAAGTTCATCTAAATCATCAGTAAACCATTTGCACTTAAAACAGAGCAAACTCTGCTGCCCAAATGTGACCCAGATAATGTTTCTGACATGTTTACCTATTTGGATGGTATCTTTAAATTTTACTTCTAAATTTCCAGCTATTCATGGAGATCCAGGAGTCCTGCAGAGCCTGAAAAATACACACAAAACTGAATTCCAGAGTACAACATGATAATAGTAAAAAAAGTCTGTGGTGTGGCAGTTTTACTTGAATTGCCGTATTTAAGACAGTAACATCCACAATCAGCTTGCAGCTCACCTGGTTTTGCTGTTCATTGCTGCTGCTTTTATCTGTGTAGAGGGGGGACTCTTCTCTGCTGCATCTTCTTGAGGAGATACAAAAGCTGCAGTTAAATAGGATGTTGGATTGACTGTTGGTAGCTCTGGAGAAACAAGAGCAACAAACAGCATTGTGGAGCTGGTTGACTCTTACCTTCTGCTGTTCAGTTCCCAGACTCGCAAGTGCTGTTAAATCCTCAGCGATTTCTCCAACAACTTGCAAAAAGGTGAGCTTAACCACCCATGCGTGGCCAGGCTGTGACTCCTTCTCCCAAGCAGTGTGGGAGGTGGGAAGAAGGGACTAATTTTTAAGACCAGAATTTAGTCAAAACCAGGTCACTGCAAAATGCTCCTCAAAGGGCTCAAAATGCCAGAGCCCTCTGAAAATGGGGCATGCAAATCCCCATTCATCAGAAGGCACTTTCCACGGGGGATGCAATGGCTTGGCCCTCTGCAAAGCCCACCCGCAGCCTACACACGATACCATGGCGTGCACTAACACATTGTTCTACCCTGCAAAGCCCTGGATAGGCAGAGACTGGCAGACCTCCTCAGACCACTTATGAACATTATCCTCAGCAGTTCTCCCCTCTTCAGGCTTCAGATAAATTGCTGTGCTTTCCATCCACTGGGAGAAGTGGCATGTTCCCTTCAGGTACCATATGCTGTGGCAGTGGGGCCATGGTGTAGTTCTGTTGAGGAGTAACCACACAGGACTGGGGGTACATGTGGTTTTTCTTTGGGGTGATCCGCAGCTGCAACAGGAGTGGGGCCCTCGCAGACTCCAAAACTTGCTCAGGCTGCACTACCAGCTTGGTTGCTATCTCAGGGCTTTTCCAATGCTACGCATGAGTGGGAGGGACAGCAAAAGATATGAAAGAGAAAGGGTTAGGCGCAACAGCTGCAATGAAAGGGACTCTTTGCCAGTCAAGATCTTGTGTTGCACCTTCAGGTACACAACGGCCACAAGCCTTTGTTTGCATTGTAGCTCCTTGAATTGGGCTCTCATAGCCCAGGACCTAACCACAGCTGCCAAAAACCTTATGGGATAAATACTGTCATTATCAGACAAACTCACAACTGCTTTGGTCTGCCAGGGCAGTTTTTGCTGGCATGGTAACAGCTCTAGAGGTGCAACCTGGAGCAGCCAGCACACACTCAACACTTAGCACACTTAGTGAAAAAAATCCCTGTGTTAAGCTGCTGTCTTGTGTGACTTGAGGGACTCCTGCGCTAACCTTCAACCCTGCCTCAGCCACATTTTCAATGTTGGCTGTGTGGCATCAAGTAGTCCTACAGGACCTGTCCCTGCTTATCTCCTGAGGGCATAAGGAAGCCTCCAGAATGGTGGTCAAACCGCTATCATGTGGGGTCTCTCCTGATCTTAGGACAACTTTGCTCATGTAGTGAATCGGCACGAGGCTACGTGCAGTGGTGACACCCACGTGGAGCTGTGAATTTGCCCAGCAGCATCACTTTCAGGGCTGTCCTCTCATGTCCCTTCACAGCGTATCGTCTGACTCTGTGATCGTGGCTTGCTGCCACCTTTATGTTCCATTTGCAGCCCAGTAAGTGGCAAAAGCCGTTACATGATGTACCAGCCCAGTCAGGTTTAATTCAACAATTCAGTTTGATGTGGACTTCACTTCTTGACTGGGTGAAGCAGTGAAAAACAATGCAAATCACATGCAACAGGGAATCCCCCTGCCACAGACTTTTCTGATGTTCCAGTGAAGTGCATTGATGAGATGGATTCAGAAATATGTACATTTTCAGACATTGCTGAATGTTTCAAAGGCACTGAGAAAAACTAACAAAGTAGTGCAGGGCCATTAGTGTTTTATCCATTTCATTTCTGGGCTTTATCCATAACACCAAAAAGAACAGCGCTCCCAAAAGAGATTGAGTTCAGCGTCTAATGTGGGTATAGTTTTTGCCTCACCTGGTACTTACAGTCCTTCCAAAGCCAAGTGAGGGCAGAACATCCTCCTCACCATGTTGGACTGGATCCTGTTGGGCTTCAGGACCTCTGGCTTGTGTAGTTTTTCAAACTTTAATGCCAGACTTTCTTTGGTGAGTAATTTCCACGTTTGAAAGAATTCTGCAACTAAAAAAAAGAAGCAATATGCCAGCAGAACATGTTTCAAGGAGCAGCAGAAATCCTCAAAGATGCTTAAAAATCATTAAGTAAAATAAAATTTATCTTAGTCACTTCATGCAGAGAGTAAACAGAGAGGATTTGCTTCTAGTGCCCCATTACATACAAGATGGAATTTTTCCATAACACTTTTCTAATGGGTTGCATGAGAGCCTGGATGTGAAGTGGCTGCGTAGAGAAAAGGAATATCCTCCAGGAATTGCTTTGCATGTGGAAATAAATTTCATTTCAGCCACTTCAGAACATTTTTTTTGTTTACTTTCCACTGACATGAAATCAGCCGCATCGCATGCGGGATTGGTTAGCTGGTTACATAATGCTTAATAAATCCAAGAGAAATAATATGAAACACATCACCCAGTCTGGGAAGAGTAACGGTATCGCAGCCAGTGTCACTAATGCACCCAGGCCAGGCATCAGCAAAACATCTGAACCGATGCCTGAGGGGGATAGACACAGGGTTGTTGTTGCTGCGTGAGCAGTGAGATTAGGAAAAATTCTTGTGGCATGTTTATAAGCCTTGAAGACAGACAGATTGCCCAAGCAGACTGTGTGTAATGGTAAGGGTATATCAAAAAGCAGAGCTCACACTCCCATGGGGAGGGCAGCTCACTCTATCATGCAGGGCAAGGCAGGCATGTGCTCGTGCACCCAGCTCCAGCTGTATCTGCCGCTCGAGTAAGGTATTACTTCACCCTGTTAATTTTCCTCTGGGAACTTCATAAAATCGTAACAGCCCTGTAAACAGAAAGAGCAAGGTTTGATGATTAAATTATTTACTAGAGATTATTTCTGCAGTGGTGGTGTGGAGGAGACATGACATGCACTGAGATGTGAGCACTGGGGGTCCCCAAGGAGTGAGAAGAAAGGGACACGACCCAGAACGGGGCTGCCCGGCTAAAAACAAAACAATTATGCTGACTTGAACCTAGAGAAAACAGGATGTGCAGGAAGAGTGCAGGTACCTCTGGTTCTGCAGTGCCAGCCTCCATGGCTCTCCCTGGACATCCGTCCACCCTGAAGGTGCATCGCCCCAAGCACCCTCCAATGCTTTGCATGGACCAGCTTTTTTTACTCCTTTTCCACATTTTCCTGCCTGCTTTGCTCCCCTGCTTTACCTGTAGTCCCAGGGGAGACCTGCTGCTGCCTTCACCCACGCTGTGGTTAAACACCAGCAGAGGAAAAACTGGCAATGAAGGGGTTAATTACTACAGGCTCAGCACAAGCCAAGTCTGTAAGTGACTCCCTATTGCTATTTGGAAAAGAGGCTGCCTGGAAAGGGAAAAAAAAAAAAAAAGGTTTACTTTACAACCATCATTATTTCATCTGCACAGTTTATACAATGGAAAATAAAAGCCAGGGTACACAAAGTCAAATCATTTCTGTTTCATTAACAGTATGGAAATCCTTTTGTTTTTATAGGGGAAAAACAAATGTGAACTTGATGTGTGTGTGTGTGCGCACGCGCACGCACATGCAACTCCCTTCATCGAAAAGGGCAGAGCAGTGAAATCCAGAAATAAAAAAATGACTCAGAGGCCGTAGGATCTATGAGTCAGTTGAGCTGTTGTTGTTTTTAAATACAAGTGAGAGCACAATATGGCAGATAATTTTGCGTGCAGCCCAGCCACCCTGCAGCAGCAGGTTTGCCTCTGCCAGCCTGCCCCAGGGATGAGCACCAGCTGGACCCTGCTCCAGCATCCAGACCTCTGGGGCAAAAGGGATGGAGCATGGGTTGTCCCAACAGGAGCAGCTTTTGCAAAACAGAAAGTGAAATTCAGAGCAAAAAAGCTTAGATGTGATGTCCCAGAGGTACAGCACTTTGCTGCACCTGGAGGAGAAGGGTCCCTGAACTTGCCTGGTTTCACTGCCTGAGGCATGAGCAAGACAGGCTGTCACAGGCTGAGAGAGTTGGGCTTGTTCAGCCTGGAGAAGAGAAGGCTCCGAGGAGACCTTATAGTGACATTCCAGTACCTGAAGGGGACCTACAAGAAAGCTAAGGAGTGACATTTTACGAAGGCTTGTGGTGATAGGACAAGGGTTGATCTTTAAGGTCCATTCCAACCCAAACTATTCTATGATTCTATGGAGGAGATGAGCCACTGCAAAGACAGATGGAGGAGCATGGGGTTGGGGATGCTCCCCTTGTCCTCACCTACACTGACCAAAATCAAAGACAAATTGCTCCAGCCAAATCCTCCTTGCAGAGCACCAGGCATCATCCCCAGCACTCCAGCTCACCTATAACACACCAGTTTTGTTGAGGCATGACCACGAGGTAGCTCTGCATGAGATGTCCCGACATCCCAACACAAAACAGAGTCATAGCAGCAATATGTAGATAACTCACGAAAGGTACCTGAGAAACACCGGAGATTACCAAAGCAGAAGGACAGACAATATTCTGCAGAGTTCATTTCTCCCCAGAGTGAAGTTAGATCATGATGTAATTTAAGCATCTGAAAGAGATTGGAGAAGTCTGCTGGTACGATCCATACCCAATTTACTTTGTAATGGGACTAAGCAGCATTTGCTAAACACTTAATTTAAGGGATATTTTCACAAAGGAAAAATAAGTGGTGGAATGAGTCAGTTACCAGCCTGTTTGAAGAAGGTCCAAGAAAACCAGAAATGTATACTGCATGTCTTTCTGGCACTGGGAAGCACTGATGTCTAATGCAATCAAAATCAGCCCTTTTTTATTCACCAGGAAACATTACTGGCTCATTCCTTGCTCCATACTGTATTCTGCCAAGTACAGTACTCATTATGCAGGGGCATAATACAGGATAATACGTTTTTTCAGCTCCATTTGGTCTGCTTTACCTCTACTACAAAGATGAAGATACAGTTTGTACAACATACGGATGGAAAATTGCAGCTCAATACTAAAAACCTTTTGGTTCAGCAGCTGAAAGTAGCACCAGATCCCACCACCGGAGAGCAGAACTGAGATGGATTAAGCCAAGCTCCATCTGAAATAATAGAACAGCACCTTTAGGTCTAATTCTGGGGACACCCTGGAGCACTGTGGATGTCACAGTGAGACTGGGCACTTTCCAACAGCTGGGATCTGGCTCAAGCTGGAACGGACTGTGGGAAATCTGGGATCTCTCTTACTGAGGTCACACTGGACAAGTGCAATGGGGACTTCTGACCCTGCATAAGTTCTCCTGGAAATCAGGGACATAGGAATAACCCTCATGAAGCACATTCACGGCATTGGTTGCTTTGTGGAGGAGGCAGCTCAGGACAACGCAGAGGTCCTGGTGTTCTCACATGGGTCAGCAAGAGAGCATAGCCCATCAGTCTGGTTCTTGCTTTAACGTTAAAAACAAGCAATGTATATAACACTGAAAGAATTTATTTGTTCTCATAATAATTTTATGAGAGGCTCCATTACTGCATAGTCATATCTTAGCCATGGATGAAAGCCCAAGGCAAAGCCTATTGCTAAACTCAGCAGTGGATGAAGGACTAGCTCCCAGACTCACCCAGGTGGGAAAATGGGTCTCAGGGCAGGTTGATTTTCCATCAGGGCACCTACTCAGTGGTTCCTAGGAGCAACATAGCTGCAGAGTTGAGGTACAGGTGCTCCCCAATCCTGGTTTAAGAGTGCTGCTGGTTAGAGAAAGCTGCACAGCGCAGCAGCAGGTTTCCTAGGCCTTAGCCTTTCCAAGTGCAAAGCCTGGGGATTACAGGTTGACTGACCTGGGCAGAAAAGATGATGCAGAGAGCTGCCAGAGCTGCTGCAGGGACAGCAAGCTGGGAAACCCACAGCAATTGCCAAGTTAGTACCATCTCCACTCTGGGGTGCTTACAGGTACACAGAAAAGAACGGTTAGACCTCACTGTAAAGCTTTTATGACCTAAAAATGATCAAATTTTCTTTGTCCTTGAAAAATGAAAGCAACCAAGGGTAAATAGCCCTTAAATTGTGGAAGACCACATTCCACCTTGGGAGGGGAAGAGCTAGAAGGGTGCAAGTGCCTGGGCATCTCACACAAAGAACTTTCCTTAAGCCCATCTGTTGTACAGTTGTGACAAAACAGCATGCTGAAGAGAATATTTGAGAACTAAAACTGCTCATTCTGCCCCACAGCAAAAAATTAATTGCCTGCACGTGGCAGTGCTTTGGTTATGAAGCTCTTTCTCCTTCCCCGTAATGAGCGCACTGTTCCTCCACCTCTGTGCACCCCAGGCTTGCTCCTTACTGATTCATCCCCCTGGTGACTGCAGTTTGCAGAAAACTGGAGCCAAAGTGAAGTGGTAGATGACCTACCTGCTGTCTGGGGCTGCACTGGCAGAGGTGAGCTCATTAGAGCCCTGTTTATCCTGCTGGGTTCTTACAGCTGCAGTCACTGCTGGCAGCTGAATGCCTGGCAGGCAAGTAAAAGTTCTTCTCTTGCGAGCTGACTGCTTCCGTGGCTACAGTGATGGGACTGGTAGGAAATCCTCTTAGAAAGCTGTTTTAGACAACTCTTTAATGGGTGAAGAGGACAGGTTATTGGATATGGCAGTGGTGCTCCAATGGGACTTGCAGGTGGCCAAGTGGAGAACGTGGATGCCAAGTGGAGAATGTGGGCAACAAGAGGCTGGATGGCTGCCTTGACATGCATGAAAAAATATCCTGTTGTCCTTGAGTGGTGGTATCACCCCTGCTGCTCCTGCAGGAGAGACTCAGGCACTTTTGGCAGTTTTACCTTTATTCCTCTACTTGAAAATCAGTTCACATTCTCTCAGTAACCTCTTGGGGGTCCAAGTTATAGATACCAGAAGACTTGATCCCATTCTCATGCACAAGAGAACAAGCCTTCCTATTGATAGGAAGCCAAGCTCACTATGAGCCCACCTATCAGTGACTTCAAACCATCTTTCCAACTGTCGTTCCACAATAACTTTGACTAACTGTACTATTTATTGGCTCACATCACATCCTTATGGCTTCAATTTATTTTTGGAAAACTCAACCCACATTTAATTAGTTTATAGTTTGTTCCAAGTTTTGCTTATCCAGCTTTTTTTTTTACCTTTTTTTTTTTTGAAGTTTGTGTTTTGATGTTTAGCATTTGCCTTGGCAACATCTGGAACCTCTTTATGGAAGTGTATTGTTACTTTTACTGCTTGTGCAGCTTTATTAAATCATCTGAGTATTAATATTGAAAGTGTTCATCTGGGTCTAATCAAGGCCAAGATGAGTGATGTGGCAGTTAAATTGCACCTACAAGCTAATGGTTCAAGGACACAAAGTCCTGAAAAAACTTTCAGTGAGCTTTGTGCTCTTCTTTTCAGCTTCCTAGGAGAAGGCAGTGGGGAGGGGGAAAGAGATATTCCTGGTCTGACCTTTCTTGCAGAGCAGATAACAGAATCACAGCCTGAGCTAGTTTAGAACAATTTGTCTCCAAAGAATTTTGTCCAGTTACCGTTGTATTTCTGGATCTCATTTCCATATTTAACTCTTTCCATCACCCTGGCTTCTCTGCTCTACATGAAAACAACTGCCAAGTCAAGATTCCCACCGCGTGCACCGGTGCAAAACTGCTCAGGCTGACATTTTGCTAAGATCTCAAGCAAACTCTTGATATAAACAAATAATTAACATACCCGGGGGTATAAATAACAAAATCTACAACCTGGATTTGTCCATTTCCTTCTCCTCCACAGGGCCCCCAGACATCCCAGGGTTGATGGTACTGAGCCTGTAGTCCTGCACAAGCCCAGCATGAGCCAGGTCTTGGATGGGTTGAGCTGAAGGC
Organism: Piaya cayana; assembly: GCA_013389865.1. Classification (NCBI taxonomy): domain Eukaryota; kingdom Metazoa; phylum Chordata; class Aves; order Cuculiformes; family Coccyzidae; genus Piaya; species Piaya cayana. The sequence goes on from WAAB01002648.1 coordinate 20,670, forward strand.
GTGAAAGCACAATACAGGTTCAACACCACCAGAGCAGAGCCCTGGGCACAGTGTGGCTGAGGTGTGGGGGGAGAAACAAATTTTCATTCAGTTCTCTGTTCCCTTGTGATAGCACTGATGGAGTTTGTAGAGGGTGGCAGCCGTCGCTGTAGATAGAGTGCCCCACACAAATTTCTGATCCACCTCAGAACTGTCATCCTTGAGAGGAATTTTGCTTGGACCCTGTGAGTCCTGCCTTGGCAGAGTAAGCCAGGGTGGTGAGGGTAGCTCACACTGGCTGCAAGTGCTTGGAATTGCAGCTGAAGTCATGATCTTGGTAGCTAATTCTTGGATGGATGCTAATCCTTGGATGGACGCAGAATCTGTTGAGGTCACCCACAGAATCTTCAGGTGCCTCACCATGATCAGAGCAGCTTCATGGATGGAGTGGGATGCTGAAGAGAAATTCTGCATAGCATCCTCACCAGCTTCCACACCACCTTACACGACATGATTCCTGCTGAGCTTCATTTTAAGTCTTGCATGGGCCATTTAAACAAAATTTCCTCTTTCCAACCTTCAGATCCAACAGGCTTCTCTTCTGCAGCCAGGTTTCTCCTCTGTCATTAACCTTGGCCCTACGAACAAGGCCATGGGAGCTTGTAAATGGTTTATTTCTGTGCAGGAGCCTTCCAGCAGCTTTTTTATAGCCATCTCGTGGAGGAGGGTCTGGGCCAGTGAGGAAAGCAAAGCAGGCACATGAGATGCTGTTGGAGCAGGCTGCACACCCTAAATTTGGGGATTGGAGGAGTTCAAAATCCCTATTTGCTGTTGAGCCAGTATATGCATTAAAGAGGAGAAGGACCATTAGCCTCATCCATTGGCCATGGGCAGGTCACAGACATGATCACCATGAACCCAGGAGGTACCTCAGTATGATATTGCTATACTTCAGTATCATACTGGAACACTCTTGAGTGTATTTATTTAGGTAAAAATTTATAAATATGTGAGTGGCTTATATATATATTTATATTTATATATAAAAGGATTTTTAGCAGCCTTAAAACAGGAAGTTTAAATTTAGCTGGGATTTGTCCCTCAACGGAGCATAGTTCACCCACTCTTTGTATAAAAATAGAGATAATTTTATGCCTGTGAGATACAGGCAGAACAGCTCCACATGGGCAGCAGTAATTCCTGCTCCACAGCCAGATCCATCACTCCAGTAGCAGGAGAGCAGCTCATGCCCACCTGGGGCAGAGCAGGCAGTGGAAGGGGGACAGGAGTAGTCCAGACCTTTGGAAGTCTCAGCCCATCCTATACTGCTGAAATCACAGATGCTCAGGGAGCAGGTAGCAAACACATTCATAGAATCATAAAATGGTTTGGATTGGAAGGGACATTAAAGATCATCCAATTCCAACACCCTTGCCTTGGGCAGGAACCATTTCCATTGGATCAGGTTGCTCAAAGCCTCATCCAGCCTGGTCTTGAACATCTCCAGGGATGGGGCATCCACATTCCCCAGGTTGGGCTCATTGAACAGACTGAGGGAGGATGAGGAGGCAGCAGGGAGAGGAGGGAGCTGCGACACCCTGACCGTGAATCAATACCCAGCACCTCTCTCCTCTCAGGGAAGGGAATAAAGCCTTCAGGAACATAGAGATCCAGAGATGTCCTTTTTCAGACATTGCATGCACCCAGGATGAGGAGAGATACCACTTTGAGCCTAGGTTGTAGAAGAAGAAACAAATTTCCCCTTGATGATAAACAGTATGGGAAACTGGAGGAGGGAAAATGCTCATCTTTGTGGCTTCCCAGTCTCTGCAAAGCTCTTGCCCAGTGAGACCTGCCTCTGCACCACCAGCATTCCCCCACCTCCTCTAGGCTTTGGGATGATCTAAACCACATTTGATGAAGCAATGGAGTAAAATGAAAGCTATAAACAAATGCATGGAGAATTAGGGTCAATTTGGGCTCCTTTTCCATTGGCTGTGTGAATCACTAAAAATTATGGTTACTTTTTGCCACCCTGGGTGAGCACAGCCACACTTACCCTCCACAACCTCTCTGCCCCACAGCCTACAGCGCCAGTGCCCGCCGTAGCCTGAAGACAAATCTGTGCAAGTGGTGTGACTCCACGCTGCCGGTCTGCGAGGACAAGGTGTGCTACAGCAACTGCAACCTCAACTCCTACTGTGAGGATCCCTACGAGATCTGTGTGGCCATATGGTAAGCGGCAATTCCCTCGTCAAGGGTGGGATACAGAGGAAAAAGGGGTTTGCAGGGCAGCAGCTCATGGGAACATACGTGTATCTAACCCTGCACTTAAATTACTGCCCATTAAAATAATTCAGGACTTTCTTTTCCTTTCCCTTTGACTCCATTGTAACCAAAACTACAATTTGCAGTAAAAAATTATTTGCTCTGCCCTATAATTAGCACCAGTTTAATTTTCTAAATTAAACATTGAAGTGCCCAACACGTAGTGTAGTAGGTTTGCTGCAGGACCTCTAAATCCCCATAAATGACTGAATTTAGCTTTACACGCTGAACCTACCAGGCAACATCAGCATCCCTGACCCCCAAAGCCATGATGTCCTCCTGCTGCCAAACCTCTGGTTCATGTGCAGGGGTGCAGCCAAGATCTATCTCCATCCAGGACACAGAAATCCGAGCTGGTGCCAAACTAGGGTTTATCCCAATGGGTTGAGCCCATCTCCTTCTCGTGCCCTGGGAAAAGCCCTTTTCTGCTTCTGCAGGAGATGCCTGGAAGGGAAATGCAATCTTGCATATCAGGCCAAGCATACACCACATCATCTGGCCCGGAAGAGTTCCTCCTCCAGCTTTTTGCTACATACAAGCAAAACTAAAAAAAACCCTCATCCATCATTTTGGATCTGCCCAGAGTGATTTTTCTCTTCTTTCCCTTTTAATTTGGCTGCCAAAGTGAAAGCCAGCCAAGCACTTATCACCAGGCTTTATCTCAACCTACTAATTAGCGTAAATGCTGTACGCCCTGATTTCAGTAGAAGTTTGCCTCAGCGTAATTGCTGCATTATGGATTTTGAAAAACAAAACACAAACCCAACAAGAAACACAAACAAACTAACAAAATCCACCCCCTTGCCCCAAATTCCCCTACACGCATAAGGAGAAGCCACCTTAAAGCCTGGGTGGGCAATTTAGCATCTTGCTGGGTTTCCCACTGACGGCCTACATGTAGAGGAAAAAGCAAGACCCCTGCAGCAATCCCACAGCACAGGATGGGGCTGCAACCTCGCACCATGGATCTGATGAGGTGAAGCAACTACAGGATGACAAAAAAACCTGCCAGCCCTGTAGCCTCCTCTCAGCTTTCACCACCCCAACCTAAGACCCATCTTAAGATGCCCTGCAGGCAGGACTCACCTCCAATACAGCCTTGCTACCCGTTGCTCACCTGCAAAGGCATACTTGGATCATCTGAACTTGTCCTGCATGGGTGTCACAGTTGCACAAGCAGCTTTGGCCCCACGCTTATGAGCGGTGTGCTCACGTTCTCCAGCATGTCCAGCCTGAGCAGCCTATGGAGGAGGAATCACACCCTCCTGGGACTCTTCAGCTGGAAGCTCCTCTGCAGGTTGCCTAAGAACTCCAAGAAAAAAAAGGGAGCACTGAGGCCAGGGGACTCCCCATGCCATGTACCAGGAAGTGGGTGACAAATCTGGGTTCTTCCCCTGGCTTTTATTTCTGACCCCAAGGGCATTATGAAACCTCTCAGTGTCTTCACCCTCTTACTTTTTGCACTGCTAAGCTGGGAAGCAGGGGCTGTCCCTGGAAAAGCTGCTAATGGTTGTCCAATGGGTCTTTTCCAATATGGTGGTTCTATGATTCTATGATTCCTTCAGCACATACAGGAGTGGCTGTAATGTTCACCAGCCCCCTGTAACCCACACGGGGACCAGCCACCCCCCCCCCCATTTGTCCTTGCCACAGGGTTGCCCTGTAAACCTGATCAGCGCTGGGTTATTCTGCCTCCTCAAGGGGCAACTCCAGAAACGAGAGTTGAATCCTAGTGCGCTGCTCTTATCTCTTAATTATCCACTGGTTCTAGGGCAGGCACTGCTCCTCCTCGTAGGAGACAGGCCACACCCTAGGGTGCATTTCCACTGTGGTTCTGGCATGGCAAGAGCCATCTTGCTCCAAGGTGCCTACTGCATCTCACATGCCATTCCAGCAGTCTGTGTTACCTCCACTCTGGCTCTCTAAGGACAAGAGGCTCCATCATAACTCCAACAAGCTGCCTCCACACTTCAGCTCTTTTCAGCTGTCACCATCTGCTCCACAAAACTACTTAACCTAGTTCACACTTGCCTCTTCCTAAATCCACCTGAGCACCCCAGTTTTTTAAGAACTCCACCATTTGCTTCCCAAACCTCAGCCTTCATATAGCTTGGTAAACAGTGAGTGGAGATGAAGCCATGGCTCCAACAAGGATGACTCCACCGTGCATCAAGAGAAGGGTGATCCCATGTGCTGGACCATCTCACCAACCTCCCTCATGTTGAGCCAACACTGCTCAGATCTGTTGGGAGAGCTGGAGTTCTCCAGTAAAATGAGCACCCTGTGCTTGAAGAGATGCATGGCAACCAGAGCCAAAACCTTCCTTTTGTTCTACATGACACATTTCCATAGCTTTAAAGGAGCCCAGTCTAGGTGCCAATGAGCGAAACATGTGGCACATGAGAAGGACCTAACCTGGCTACTGGGCATTTGTGGTTAAAAAAGCTCCAAGGACACCAGTACTATGGAGTTAGACCTGGTGCTAGAATCTGCACTTCAGTAAGTAACTGGAGTTTCATGAATAAGTCCCTTTGGTAATAGGCTTGAAATATTTTACCTGTTCTAGCTGTGCTTGCTGAACGCTTGTGCACTGTTAAACAGAATATAGGCACTGGAATATTTTGCATCTTCACTCCAGAGAGGGAAAAATCTCTTGGGAAGTCTTCACCCCAGCAGCTCCCATCTCTCAGCTGGTGGGAGGGACGTCATGGTCCTCTCTGCCTGATGGTGTGACCATCTCTGATGCACGGGGTGTCACATGTAGATAAATACAGAGTGACTGAAAAAAAAGAAGACAAAAAAAGATTAAAAAAGCAGATCTGTCATTCCTTTTTGAAAGAAAAAGCAAATTCTCTAGGAACACCAAGAAATAAGATTTTTAGCTCCCCCTTAATTATCTAAATGGAAGTAAGGGTTAGGTCTTATTTGCCACTGCCTTCCTGGCTGTGCTGAGCCCCAGCCCCCAGTGAGGGCTGAGACATCACCAGGTAACACAGTAGGTCTCATTTGCAGTTGTTTGGTGTCTGAAGACATTATACAAAAGCAGACATAGTCCCACGCTCCAGGAGTTGTATCATCTTCACACTGAAATTTGGTACCTCCTAAAGTTCAACCTCTTTCTAGAAAAAGCCCTGACCAGCAATAGAAGGGTTCTGCTCTCACAGGTTGCCAGAGGTGGGAGCAAATGGTTCATGCAAAGACAGGACACAAGTAGCTATTAACCCAGAGAGGGCCCAGGGGATGAGATAGAGCTTACAGACTCCACCTGCACGTGCAAGCTGTGCAGAGCAGGATGAGCAAGCAATCACTGGCAAGCGGGCATTTCAGCACCAATGTCCCCTGTCTCTCTCAATTTGGGCTGCAGAGACCCCAGCCCCTCCTAAGGCAGAGATGTTATGACACGTATTACAGCAAAGGTGACACCTGAGGTGGAGCCCTCACGTTGGAGGATTTCCTTAGGACCCTACAGCCCAAAAAACCTGCTGGACTAACAGCTGGTATTGGTAAAGGAAGGACTTTGTCCCAGGTCCCACACAGGGCACTCAGCCTTAGACTTGGCACTGCCTGATCCAAAGCAAGGTTATGAACTACACAGCTTAAAATGTACAATCTTAAAACCAAGTTTAAGAAGACACACAGGTGACAAAGGCTGAGGTGCTGGACTAACACTTTGTTGGTTTGTTTGGTACCTGCAGGAGACAGGACAACGAGAGCATCAGGATCAGCACACTCTGCCACAACCCCCTCCACCCCATCGAAAACCTCATGGTTCCCAACTACAACACCTCGCGCTGCATGATGACCCATCAGCCCAGCGACGATGGGATCATCTACATCTGTGGCTGCATGGATGAGCAGGAGTGCAATGATAAACTTATCTTTGAAAACCACACCAACGGTGAGTACTTCTGTCAGCGTTCTTTCTGGGGCGAGAAGCAGCCAACACTAATTGTATTTCTGATGGAGTAGGAGATGCAATGCCAGAAGGAGATCTTTCAGCGTTTCCTTTGACTTCTGTACATAAAAGCTAGGTAAAATTTGTACCCCATTACTGAGCCCAGTATTTTGTTTGTGGCTAAACCGCTCCTCCCAGCAATGCCTCCAGACTTGGTCTGGAAACATCACGTGATGGAAAACCCACCGTATCTCTCCATTATGCTGCGCCCTTCAGCACAGGGAGCATCCACTGAGGAATCCAGCGTGAGTCAATACTCTAAAAAGCTTTAAATAAATAGCAATGGAGCGAGTCCAGAAAAGAGCAACAAGGCTGGTGAAGGGGCTGGAGAACAGGCCTTATGAGGAGCAGCTGAGAGAGCTGGGGTTGTTTAGCCTGGAGGAGGCTGAGAGGAGACCTCATTACTCTCTACAACGACCTGAAAGGAGGTTGTAGAGAGGAGGGAGCTGGCCTCTTCTCCCAAGTGACAGGGGACAGGACAAGAGGGAATGGCCTCAAGCTCCACCAGGGGAGATTTAGGCTAGACATCAGGAGGAAGTTTTTCACGCAAAGGTGAAAAGCCTGGAACAGGCTGCCCAGGGAGGTGGTTGATTCACCTTCCCTAGAGGTGTTTAAGGCACGGGTAGATGAGGTCCTGAGGGACATGGTTTAGTGTTTGATAGGAATGGTTGCACTCGATGATCTGGTGGGTCTCTTCCAGCCTGGTGATTCTATGATTCTATGAAATCCTGCCCTGGCACACCCACAGGAATCACTGACATACACCATGGCTGCAACCCAAAAAGGTGGTGATGCTGGGGCATGGGGCTCAGTATGCAGCACTGCCTCTTCTGCTGCTCCCCCAGTGATTTCTACAGATTCCCCCAGGGCAGGAATGGCCAGAGCCACCTTTGCACTGTACACAAGCGCATCTTAGTGTGCCTGTAGATGCTTCTGGAGACAGCTGGAGATCTAACAGGACCTGTAAACCCACAGGAGGAAAAACTAAGAGGAAGCTTTTCTCTGAACCTCAAGAGGTTCACAAAGTTTGGAAACGCTTCCAGGTAGATCCTGAGCCCTTGGGAGCTTGTCCAAACCTCCCTGACTCCAAATGGATCATGTTCACCCAAGTGCCCATCAAGAATCTGACCCATAACAAAAACAAAGCAAAACTCCTCAGATTTCCCATAACTACAAAGCAATGAGATGCTGAAAATAAGCCTAAGCATAATCTGCAAGTCAGTGGCATAACTTCTCCTGTAACGCAAAGAAAAATGAAAAAAAGAAATAAAATCACAGAAAATGTAAATTCTCAGAACAAACCACTTTTAATGAAGGCAAATTATGCTAAATCTGGCAATTCTTTGCTGCTTCCTGAGCCAAACATAACAGGTACACACACTTCTAGGGAGGGATAGTCAAATCCCAAAGCCAATCCTGATGTGTAATTTCACACAGAAATGACAACAGGCTCATTGGAAATGCCACCCCCACCAAAGGCTTCCACAAACAGCCTCCTTCTGCCAGCTAGCACGTAAAATTCTGAACCTGTTTCTTTGAGTAGTGCGGGCCTTAAATAAGTCTTCACTTTGATTTGGTATGTGAGACCAAGTTAGGAAGACCTAGACTCAGAATCCATTGCTTACCTCCTTTCCTTCAACTTTAAGGGATCATTTGCATGTTGACTTATAGAATCAGGATGGTTTGGGCTGGATGGGATCTTAAAAGATCATCCAGTTCCAACCCCTCTGCCATGGGCAAGGACTGTGCCCAGTAGACCAGGCTTCTCAAAGCCCCATCCAATGTGGTTTTGAACACTTCCAGGGACAAGGCATCCAAAGCTTCCCTGGGCAACCTGTTCCAGTGCCTCACCACCCTCATCACAAAGAGTTTCTTCCTAATGTCTAATCTAAATCTTCCCCCTTCCAATTTAAACCATTCTTCCTCACCCTGTCACTACCCTTGTAAATGTTCCTCCTCAGCTTCCTTGCAGCCCCTTCAGGTACTGGAAGGTGCTATATGGCCTCCCTTGAGCCTTCTCATCTCCAGGCTGAACAACTCCAGCTTGTCCTCATAGCAGAGGTGCTCTAGCCCTCTGATCATCTTCGTGGCCTCTTCTGGACCTGTTCCAACAGTTCCATATCCTTCTTATGTTGGGGATTCCAGAACTGGACACACTACATCATGTGAGGTCTCATGAGAGCAGAGCAGAGGGGGGGAATGTTCATCTTCAATGGCACAAACAAGCAGCAAGCAGAATGCCTAATACAGATGAGCACTTCTCCAGCAGCTGAAGCAGGCAGACTTTCTTTTTTCCCCCATTTTTTAAGCCTTGCTTTCAGGTCCTGGCTGCTGAGTGACACTGCCCTAGCACCTAGACAGTGGAGGAGCCCGTCCAAGCTCAGAGAGCACCCTAACAAATACAATTTCTAAAGTCGTGCAAGCGGGAGCCCAGCAGAATTACCTGGGGCCTATGTTGGACAGGGTGGAGCACGCAGAGCCCTCTTCATCCTTTTGTTGGATGAGCCTGGCCCTGGACATCCACCCCACTTCAGCAGAGGTGGAAAGACCCACGCAGCAATGCTCGACAATACATGGATTTATAGACCAGCAGTTATCATTAGTGTAGATATATTTGCTCTCCATGGAAGAGGTCTAAGTCATGCTGCAACATCTCCACATCCAAGGTCTTGCATGGGGAAGGGGTATCCTCACAAAGGAATTTGCTGAAGTTGTGTTAACGCTCCCTTTCCAGGACTTGTGCACACAACTCCCTTCAAAATATCTTCTTTCTTCACTATTTCAAAGATGGGATCGTAAGCATCGGGTAAATCCATTAAAGCAGTAGGTGATATCCAGGCCTAACACTTTCCAAAATAAACATATTCCTGAGTTAGTTATTGATTTATATCAGTTTAGGTTGATCTTGTGGTTTGAACCTGATGCCTATTTTAGAAACGCTTTCACAGCCTCGCAGAAATTAGCTGCAGCACATTTTTTTGGAATTTGCCAAGGAAAATAGCTAAATGCTCTGTTTTTCCAGAACCTGAATTATGATCTGCACACACTGAGGTCAAGCAGCGAGAGTTTTGCTTATGGAATGATTCTTATCCCTCTTCCCCTGGGTTATTATACTTGGCAGAAAAACCTCTGAGTAAGATTTTACTTGAATATCTCTACTGAAGTCAGCATGTTTATTCCAGGAATTGCAAACATCAAAGGATCAGACAATTATATGTTGTGCGAGGCCTGGAGCTTTTTGTATGTGTCCCCCTCCCCCCAATTATCTGAAGGCTTTCAGGGGTTTAGAAGAAATAAAACAAAATTAACCATGCCTGGTCAGTTGACAGTTACTGGTGGTGTAACAGAGTAAGGAAGGAGATGCCAACACTGGCAGACAGCACTGAAATAATGGTCATTTACGCTAACGCAAAGCATCTCAGTGAACCCCCGGGCTTGGTGGTCCCACACACTGCTCAACCACCACCCTGCCTGGCTCTCTGTGCACTGCAGGGGTCCAGCAAAGATCCAGCCCTAAATCCCTTCAGAGATTTGCTCCGTTCAAATCTTGCCTCAGCTTTATCGCCATTATATCTGCTCCAGCTCCCCCTGCCATAAGCACAAGTGGCTCTTTGGAGTCACCAAAGGGCAGCAGCAGCAGGCCCTCTTACACCCCCGTGCCTGCCCCAATAAGTGCAGATGGGCATCTCGAACCCTCACATGATAAATGGAGCTAAATTCAAGACCTACACTGAGCTTCCCCCTTAATGCCTGCCTACATCTGGGTTCTTTGCCGGGATGGGGTTTGTGCGCATTGTGGCCTCATAAAGGGCTGCGCTTCATTAACGGCTTCACATATTTTCCTCCTCCGCATGATGAAAACGAGCTGTTGCAGACCCTGCTTTCCTCCCTGCAGGCTACTCCATGCTGCAGAGCAAAGAGGTGATCCCTGTGGCTGCCATCAGCCTCCTGCCCCCGCTGCTGGTGGCAGTGATGATCACGGTGATATTTTACCTCTGCCGCACACAGAAGCGGCGCAAGAGAGCCAAGGCATGGGGTGGGAAGATGGCACAGCCCCCAACACTGCCGGAGCCAAGGAGTTCAACTGAGAAGGAGGAAAAGTTGTCTGTGCTGATGGACGAGAGCCCGGCCAGCCCCAGCCCAACCTGCACCAGCAGCCGCCCCACCGAGCTGCTCCCCATCGAGCTGGATGAGATGGTGGGCAAGGGGCAGTTTGCAGAGGTGTGGAGAGCCAAGCTGAACCACAGCCACACAGGGCAGTACGAGACAGTGGCTGTGAAGATCTTCCCCTGCGAGGAGTACTCCTCCTGGAAGAATGAGAGCCAGATCTTCACCGACGCCAGCCTCAAGCATGACAGTGTCCTGCAGTTCTTTACAGCCGAGGACCGGGGCACCGGCCCTCGCCACGAGTACTGGCTCATCACCGCCTATCACAGTCGCGGTAACCTCAAGGACTACCTGTCCCACCATATCCTGAGCTGGGTGGACCTGCAGAAGATGGCAGGGTCCCTGGTGAGCGGGGTGGCCCACCTCCACAGTGACTACACCACTTGTGGCCGGCCAAAAATCCCCATTGCCCACCGGGACATCAAGAGCACCAACATCCTGGTGAAGAATGAGCAGGAGTGCGTGCTCTGTGACTTCGGCATTGCCATACGCCTTGATCCTTCCCTGACAGTGGATGACTTTGCCAACAGTGGGCAGGCAAGTATGATCCACTGGTTGCAGCTGTATGTGTGACTGCCACCTCCCTCCCAACACTCCCTTTCTCCCTGGATGTGATTTTTTTTTTTCTTTTCAGTTTTTTTGCCAAACGGTCCAGAGGAGTTAACAGTACTATCTCTCTAGGGAATGCCAATTTCATAGAAACATAGAATCACCAGGTTAGAAAAGACCCACCAGATCAAGCCAAACCATTCCTATCAATCACTAAACCATGTCCCTCAGCACCTCATCCATCCGTCCTTTAAACACCTGCTGGGAAGGTGAATCAACCACCTCCCTGGGCAGTCTCTGACAGGGACCAATGACCCTTTATGTGAAAAAAGAAGCAGAGCTTGAGGCCATTCCCTCTCGTCCTGTCCCCTGNGGACCTGCTGGTCACGCCATTTCTGATACAAGCCAAGATGCCATAGGCCTTCTTGGCCAGTTTGTGAGAACACTCTGCATTCCAGTGTCCCTTATCAGATCAGCAGCTGCTGGGCCCTGGCACAGAAAACAGTGAATGGGGTTTTAGCAAAGGAATAGAAAGTCCACTTAATAACTTCTTACGGCACAACTAAGAGTGGAATTATATGCAGTGCTAAAAACCTTTCTCACACAGGTAAAAACAAACAATGGGTCAGGATGTATAAGTGACCAACTTAAGAAGTTTTTCAAACCTAGGGAATACCATATGTCACAGGTGATAGTAGAGCAAACCTATCAGACAGTGAAGATGTCAGATACAAAAAGGGGGAATGAAGGGTAAAACACCGCAGAACATATTAGGGAAGGCACTGTAATCGGGCTGATGAGAGGGACCACATCATTTAATAAACTGGGGTTGAGGATATTCTTGTGTCTCTACAGTTGGTCCTTCTCAGGGAGGACCCTTTGCAAGCTACCCCGGTCATCCTGTGGCTGAAGTCCCCATCCACGTCTGCTAACGCCTCTCTCCTCTTTGCGGGCAGGTGGGCACCGCCAGGTACATGGCCCCAGAGGTCTTGGAGTCCAGAGTGAATCTGGAAGACCTGGAGTCTTTCAAGCAGATGGACGTCTACTCCATGGCCCTCGTTTTGTGGGAAATGGCCTCCAGATGTGAAGTGGTAGGAGGTAGGAGCATCATACCGGGGTTGCCATGTGCCTTTTTGCTCCCTTCCTCCCCTTACAGGTACATGGCTTCACCCTCACGTCCTCAGCAGCAGCACGGGACCCGATCTAGGGTGGCTTGGCTCTCAGCACCCCTGCAGAGACCTGGCGGCAGGTCCTCCCCCACAGCTGCCTGCCCTGCGTGCTGCAGCTCCAACGGGGACAGCTCAGTGGCTGAGGAGCAGGACAGGACCCAGGGGGTCAACTGGTCCTCCCCCGCTCAAAGCCAGCCAGCCGCCCCAGTCAGGGCTGGCAATACAAAGCAAACCAAGCAGGAAGAGCCAAAGCTGCCTCCCCCTCACTGGCCACAAGCACTTTTTTTTTTCTTTTTTTTCAGACACCACCAGAGTTTATGTTGCAATGGGGACTTGCAAACTCCAGCAGCCAACAGATACACCCCTCCTTTAACTTCTCAGAGCCACATTCTGGCATCTGAAATCGCATGTAGCGAAACGTTTAATTAACTGCCCCTTCCGTTGGCCCCTGCCTGCTCCCTTCCCTTTTTAGCTCACGCTGGTTCCTTCCCTATCCCACCTATTTGTAATACAAGCCCAAGGAGCTGCAAGAAGCTCCAGGCCTTGACAAGAAAGCTGTGTCAGCTGCCCTGCACACCTCACATTCAGCAGGAGACACCTGCCTGGCTCAGATGCCCCATGCATCATTTGCTCCTAAGCCAACACCCTGCACCATCCCTCCCCTACTGATATTTCACCTGCATCCACATCCAGGCAGAGGCTGGTATACACCAGGGTGGTCACTCACCGCTGTAACAGGTAGCTTCTTGGCATCCCAAGACATGGGGCTGCTCTTCTGGTAGGACCATTTCTCCTCTAACCCAATCCACACCCAGAGCAGGAATCTGGATGCCGATACCATAGTTCCCTCTCCTGCCTTTCACCAGTGCAACAAACATTTTACCTGCTCAAAACACAATCCTAAGCAGAAACACAGGAAGGGCAGAGAATGGATTGAGAGCAGCCCTGAAGAGAAAGACTTTGGGGTGTTTGGTGGATGAAAAGTTCAACATGAGCCAGCAATGTGGGCTTGCAGCCCAAAAAGCCAGTTGTATCCTGGGCAGCATCAAGAGAAGTGTGAGCAGCTGGGCAGGGGAGGGGATTCTCCCCTTCTACTCCACTCTTTTCAGACCTCACCTGGTGTCCTGCATTCAGTTCTGGAATCCTCAGCACAGAAAGGACATGGATCTGTTAGAGCAAGTTCAGAGGAGAGCCATGAAGATGACCAGAGGGCTGGAGTACCTCTCATACAAGGACAGGCTGGGAGAGTGGGGGTTGTTTAGCCTCAAAAAGGGAAAGGTCTGGGGAGACTCCATAACAGCCTTCCAGTACTTAAAGAGGGCTCTTCATCAGGGAGTGCAGGGATAGAATGAGGGGTGATGGTTTTAAGCTGAAAGAGGGAATATTTAGATTAGATATTAGGAGTAAATTTTTAATATGAGGGTGGTTAAGCACTGGCACAGGTTGCCCAGGGAAGGTTTGGATGCCCCATCCCTGGAGCTGTTCAAAGCCAGGTTGGATGGGGCTCAAACAACCTGATGCAGTGGGAGGTATCCCCGCCCATGACAAGGGGGTGGAACTGGATGGGATTTAAGGCCCCTTCCAACCCAAACTATCCTACAATTCTATGAAAATATGTCTCACCCATAGAGCAGCCAAATCCTTTGTAGGGCATCTCTTCCATTCAAGAAGGTGGTCAGATAGTTCCTTGGTTATGTCCCTGGAAACCCCTACATGAAAACCCAGAACTACATTTCTATGATTAAATTCTAAATTGTTTGTAGATCCATTTATTTTTGCAGACTGATAAAGACAAATTTATTCTTATCCAGTGGACCATATCAAAGTAAAGTAGTGAATGCAAGAAAAAAATCCTATAATGCTGCTGTTGCTTCCTTGCAGATGTAAAGAATTATGAGCTGCCTTTTGGGTCAAAAGTCCAGGAGCAGCCCTGTGTGGATACCATGAGGGACATTGTGTTGCATGGCAGAGGGCGCCCCGAGATCCCAAGCAGCTGGCTGGTACATCAGGTAAGCTGGGAGTAGCTGGTTCAGAAAAGAGCAACCCATGTTGTCCCACTTCATGATCCCAGCCCAAAAATCATTACAGCTGTAATCAAAGCAAAAGCAGAAAGAACTCCTGTCCCCTGCTTACAGCTCCTACTCATCTGGCTGAGCATCACAAGACCCAGTTCCCCAATGTTTAAAAGCCATCAGCCAGGGGTACAATAAAACTTAATGATTAATAAATTGCCCTGGTCAGGAAGCATTATGAATGCCAAGGGATGGTATTCAGCAATCTCACAGATATCAGCAAAAGGAAACATTTCTGTGTAAGCTGTTCTCATGAAAACCATCTGAGCCCACCGCATTTCTTTCATAACCACCATATCGAGAAAGCTCTGTCTCAGGAAACACGCAGACATCTCACAGCAGGGGCAGGCGAGGAAGGTACATCCAGTGTCCTGCCTGCTTCGTATCAAGCTCAAAACTACTTCTAACATAGAATCACAGAATCACTAGGTTGGAAAAGACCTCCAGGATCAAGTCCAACCATTTCATCAAACACTAAACCATACCCCTCAGCACCCCATCCACTTGTCTTTTAAATACCTCCAGGGATGGGGATTCGACCACCTCCCTGGGCAGCCTATTCAAGTGCCCAGTGACCCTTTCCATGAAAAATTGTTTTTGGATGTCTATCCTGAACCTCCCCTGGTGGAGCTTGAGGCCCAACATGACAGGTTATAACTCAGCACATCGAGAAGGGCTTCTGCAAGGAAAGCCAAAGCAGGAAAAGTGCCTAGAGTGAAACAATTAGGAAATGCATGTGAAGCTGAGAGTAGGAAACTTGATGGGCTCGAATCCTGTCCAGGGGAAGTCTTTCACCAGCCTTCAACCTCAGATTCTGAAAGCATAGCATTTCAGCATAGAAAGCACAACACTGCACTCGAACAGAAATAACCTCAGCAGTGAGACGTGCTCTACTGACGCCACACCCCTGAGCTCACTCAGAACAACGAGCTCCAGAAACACAGCTACCTCCTGGCCTTGACATGGTCCTCTCTCCCTCAAGTCCAGTACTTTCTTCCACAAATTGTGGACACAAAGGGTAACAGGCACACTGACCACGATTTTCAAATCTTGCCTGACTTTGGTACTTCTTAAATTTTACATCTGCTGGAAACCCCCACCTGCTGATCAACAGTTCAGTTAATCTGAAAAAAACCCCGAATCAAACAGGCAGAAACATTGAGCCTGCTAGGTCACAGAACCTTGCAATGTTCAGTGCATCATTTTTCAGTATTCCCCAAAAAACATGTTGTTACTGCTTCCACTCTCCCTGGCTGGTATATAAAGGCAGGTTTTCCAAGAACAATTCCAAGATGTAATTTCATGATCTTAGAAGGCCGCGTGTTCCCTAAAGTATCTCCTCTCAAAACCATGTTTGTCTAAAGACTCACAAATGACCTGACCAACCAAAGCTGCAAACAGCATCAAGTGAATCCACAGTTTCCACTGGACCATTAGTGAGTTTATCAGTTGGCAAATCCACTTCTGAACTTCATCCAGCCTTTTCCTTGATAAAGGCAAGTAGTGGAACTTCAATCAGCAATGCTACATATTTGAAGGCTTTGAGTATTCATCACAAACATTCGCCTCCCAGAGTCTCTGCTAAACTTTGAAGCCACAGGAAAAAACAGAGAGGCTCAAGTAGTAAGAAATCACACTCTAATAGATGCTGTCCATAACTACACTGTCTGCAATCACCTCAAGAAATAAGGTTGCTGAATTTGGGCTGGTCTAGCACATACACAGAGCAAGGCTTGTAAGATGGTGTTTATTAGACCATCTGATGTTCACTGCGGAAGAGGAACAGAAAAGCCAAGTTGTGTTCCTGAAAGTTTGCTCTGATCTAATAAACTTTGAAGCTTGGCTTCATAGTCCAGGCGATTTGTAACCAGTCTCCCCAAGAAGCTGCATCAGGCAGCGCCATCTGCTGGGAAGAAGCAGAAAGCCACCGGTTAGTGCCACTCCAGGGGACAGCAGCTTCTTCTGGAAGTGTTAGGTGACATAAAGGGTGGCAAATTGCTCACCTGAATTGGAAGCACCCACAGATGTTCCCATCAACGAAAACCTTGATCCTGAGATCCAAACGTTACTTCCACGTTTCAGCCATCAGGATCCCTCTCATTCAAGTGAGGACCTGCATTGTTGGCCATGGTTTTAAGATGTTCAGCAGGCAAAAGCATTAATTTCCCCGATAGAGTTGACATGCTGCCCATTACCAGCTCCCAGGCAGCTGCTTGCAAGGCTGCACAATAAAGACCATTGAAGAAATTCATCCCCACATTTCCCCAGATAACTTACAAACACCTCAATCCCAAGCTTCTACCTTGCTTCACACCCCACCTCATTTAAAAAAAAAAAAACAAAAAAAACCCCAAAAATTGCTTATTTAGGCCAGGTGAAATCCTGGCTCTGGTTCATGAAGCAGCTGAACAGACTGTTGTACCAGCTAAAGGGCTGGTGCAGGACAGGAAGGAGCAGTGGGAGCTTAAGTCAGTATTGCCACTAAAAATATACTTGGAAAACTAAGCACCCTTTGGAAATCTGAGATATCAAATACAAAAACCCAAACTAAGTCCATTCTGTAAGCATGACAAGATGTTCCAGTTGTACCACACAAAACAGCATCATCAATACTTACATGGTAAATAGCAAACAAATTTAACTATTTCAGGGCAAAATTAAGTACAGAAAATATGACTGAACCGCATGTCAGTGCCATCGTCTGTTTGAGAAAAGGTTTATTTTAAAAGCCTCAGCTAAGCTAGCTTATTTTTGCATGTTAATCAATTACCTTCAGATCCTTTCAAGCTAAAACATGAGTAACGTAAGAGGCACTGAAATGCACCATCTGTCAGCTTTACTGCACACTCCTGTCCTTTCTAATCTGTGCCCATTATGGAAAGTTTAGTAAGGTGAACCTTAACAGTGAATTCAGTGAGACACAGGACAGATGCCACTGATGGGACATCTCCATAGGACTTACATTTTCCTCTTGTGTTGGTCCATATCAGACTTTTGAGTTCTCTTAACTGCAAACTAAACATACACAAAAGTCACTGAAAAACATGAGGCTTTATTTAGAGTAATCATTTTTCCACTCTGTTGCAACCTTGGTTGACAATGCAGAAAGCAATAACACGATACTAATGATGTATGCAAAGGCAAGTTCAATCTAGCTGCTGCTGGCAGCTGTGCTGCCAGCTTAAAAGTGGGAAAAATACCAGCTGAATACTACAGTTTTGCTTCCAAGTCCATAATATTGGGACTCTTTTCAGAACACTACACAACAGGAGAACATATATTACTGGGAGACGTAACTGTTGTAACTGAGAGGAACCGAGTGGGTTGTGGAGCACACTGAGCAGCACCCAATCCTACCACAAAACAGGACATGATTTTGTGGTGAGAAAAAGTTCAGCTGCACACTGCAATGACTCTGGCAAAGTGCAGCCTTTCAGAAAGCTGCTAGAACAAGAAGTCATATTTAAGAAGCTTAATTCCAAATCTGCCTTTGAACCCCCTCAAGCCTCCCCTCCATCCAGGTGCAACTGCCAGGGCACAGGTTTGAATCCCAGAGACCTGGGCTCAGCTGCCAGCCATAGAATCACAGAATAACCAGGTTGGAAGAGACCCACCGGATCATCGAGTCCAACTGTTCCTATCAAACACTAAACCACGCCTCTCAGCACCTCATCCACCTTAAACACCCCCAGGGAAGGTAACCCAACCACCTCCTGGGCAGCCTCTGCCAGTGCCCAATGACCATGCAGCCACACTTGCCTATCTGCACCCTCCCTGGAACTGAACAGGATGAGGCAGGGGATGGACAGCCTATTTCCTTCTGGTCCCTATTTAACTCCCATAGTCAACACAAACCAACCTCCGGGGAGGATTTCCAGGGAGCACAGATAATTCTTGAGATCAGATTCTGGGTGAGCTGAGGCTGCTGCTGTGAAAACAAGCAGTGCCAGTAACAGTGCAAGCACTGACATTTGCTGCAGCTCACCAAGGCTGTTTCCTCCTGTGCTTAAGCTGGGCCAAAAAAAGGTTTCTGCAAAAAGCTGACAAAGGTATGGTAAAATACCGCAATTGTTTTAGATCGGCTTCTACCTCCTCTTCCTCCTGCCTTCAGATCTTAATTACAGCCCTTCTGCCTACAGGGAATGCGTTTTCTGTGTGACACCATCACGGAGTGCTGGGACCACGACCCCGAGGCGCGTCTCACCGCCCACTGTGTGGCTGAGCGCTTCAACCTGATGGCACAGATGGATTGCGATGACATCCTCAACAACAACACAGACAACGAGGCCAGCAAAACAGCTTCTCCAGGCGAGGAGCACCAGGACAGTGACGGGAGCAGAAATACGCAGTGACAAAGAAGGGAGAAAGCCTTACTGTGAGAAATGAGAAGATAAGCAAGAAGCATTTAGCTCATGGGGGAAAACCCTTGCTTCATTTTTCAAAAATGGAACTATGATCTAGTATATAACTTATTTATAAGATCTGCCTCCTCCCAGTCACAGTGAACTGTGGAATCAACACTTTGGTTAAAGTGCAACAATATGTATGAACTGATTTTGTACGTACTTTAAGTGTATAATGATACAAAACATTCCTTTTCTTATTTTTAAAATAATAATGTTTAATCTTTTATTAAGAAGCACTAGAATTCCATGTCTATCTTTTGAAGTCCTTCCACAGTGCCATCACATGTTTCTCTTCTAACTGCTTATTAGTTTTCAGTTTTCCCTTTTTAATGCCCTCCGCACACACACAAACCTCTTGTGGCAGCAGAAAAAAAAACCAAAAAAACTTGAGCTGTTACATATCCTCAGCAGAACACATGCTGACACCCAAGAAAATTATTCATCGATCAAAGAGCCCTTTATATACTGTAAAGATACCTGATAATCCAGCCTGCAAAACCCTGATTTGCTGTGACTCCAGCACAACTTTCACTGGGGAATTCCTCGGGGTAATGGATAGCTCAGGAGGGTGCATGAGGTTTCTTCAATAGAAAAAAAAAAAGTCACTGGTGTAGACACTACTGTTTTGCTCCAAGAAGGGTTATCAAGACAACTTTTTCCCCATATCAGCCCAGTTTCCAGTCATCTCTAATCGACAGATTAGTACCACGGTAATACCACCGATGGAAATGCGTAGGCTAATTCTTCTTGCAACTCTTTCATGCCCCTGTGCAGTTAACTCGACCTGAAGGAATACAATCAGACAGAACCAAGACCTTAACTCCCATGATCACCAGACCAAGCCAGGCTACTTCTGTAGCAGAGAGGCAATTAAGGACAGGTAAGTCATATCTCACTCTGAACCCTTGCACTGTGCAAATCTTAATCTCTCCACACCTGGGAACAACAGGTATTAAAGATTTTACCTGGTACTAAGCAGCCCTGCAAGCCCAAACCTGACACTCACCTACACAAAGGTGTATCTTTCAGGTTAGCATCAGAGACGAATACTTTGCTTGCCAGCACACAGGAGCACAGATCAACCCCTACAAGAGAAAGGGATGGAGAAAACCACACAACAGCAACAAGCTGTCTAGAGCCAAGATTTCCCAATGGTAGAGCATGGAAACAGATCTGCAGGGCTCTTTTGGTTTTCTAAACTGCACAGCTATGACACCACCAGCTCATACAAAGCACTGTTGTTCTCTTGCTGTTGTTTCCACCTCTTTGGGCTGTTTCCACAGCTCTTAAAACCCTCAAACTAAATTGTCTCCAATTCCTTTGAAGAAGGAAAGAAATGGAATGAGTTAGGTTGCAACAAAATCTAAAAAATAAAACCTAACTTCACCTACCAAATATAAGTCTCCACCTGCAACTGTGACCACAACATTCATTTTCACCAATCCCTCATCTGGTTCCTACTTCCTGTCACCTTAAAACTTTGGTCAAGCTAACCCCCTTGTCTAGAAGCACACCCTCCCCTGTCCACCAGAAACACAGCATTTCCACCCACCTAACTTGGTTTTATTTATTTAATATATTAACCACTGCTCTCCTGAGCCCAATCAAGCCAAAAGGACACAAGCCAAAATCCTACATTTTGCTGCACTCACCCTTGAACACACTGTGGTTCTAGCAAATATCTACACTTTGGAAGCAGTAGTGAGCCTTTCCCTTTGCTCCAGAACATGCAAGATGAAAACAACAGCAGTTATGCATGAGGATTCAATCTGGTCAGAGTTAAAAATACACACATTAGTCCGTAGGATGCTTGCAACTCCCAGAAGAATCATATCTTGCAGTTTAAGCTGGATATTCAGGGACTAGATTTTTAAACTGTTTTCAACTATGCCCTTCATTTCTAGAATTAGGTAGAAATTTGAATCAGGAAGCCATTCCAGTTTGTGTGATCACCTGAGCAAAGGAAAGCTTTACCTTCTTTTTTTCTAGCAGCATCCCCATGTTGGACTTGGACTTAATGATCCTTGTGTGTCCTTTACAACACAGAATATTCTATAATTCATTCAATGTTAAAAGAAATTGCTTCATGTATTTTAAGACTACTACTTCAACTGTGGTCTATTTCTACACAACAAGATTAGTAACACCTGGTAAGTAACAACATGAAACCACACCAGATGAGGGTGAAGAGAAGTAACTTGACTGATAGCATAAGGAACACAAATGGGTTTATGGTCAACACAGGAGCTTCTCAGGCTGCAGGTCTGTATTTTAATAAGCACAAGTTGATCCCTGGAATATGCTCAGCTGATAAAGGTTTATTTTCTGCTCTGATCACAACATTAAAAGCTGGACCTTGTACCACAACCCTTGCCGTTCGTTTAAAGCAAATCTGCTGTGTGACACAGTTAAAACACTTATGAAACATACAGTTTGGTCTATTTATTTTCTGTTCCTCTACCACCCATTCTGTGCAGACACTGATGAAACATGTACGTTCATATGTTGCCACTATGACTCCTACCCCAAAATCCTGGAACTGGCCAAGGAGCAGGCCCCAGATGTGCTGCAGAGCCAGAAACAAGGAGGAACTAATCCCACTGTTTTCATTTTTATTTTTATTCCAGGTTAAATATGAAAATGCCCAATGGATATCCAAAATTAACACAAAAGGGTGGTTGTATAGAATAGCACAAACAAGACAGCAAGACCTAACACATTCTTCTGCTGGGGAATAGTGACTACTCAGTTGCACAGTGCCAAAACACCCCACTTCAAGGGCCAAGGAAAGCCCAGACAGACAGATCTCCAGTATAAAAGATAACACCCAACCTACTCCTCCTGGTCACCTGATCTCTAGGAAAGCAGACAGAACAAATGAATCATTTTGTAGTTTTATTACCCCCACCCCAACTTCTCACAAATGAACTATGACTCGTATTGAGATCTCAGTGCATTTCACAGCAAAAAGAATGTACTAGAGAATGAAAACAGTTGTGCATAAACCCAACTTCTTTTTTTCCACAATGTACAGTTTGTGTCAAAAGTTATTATGGTTATTTAAACCTTCTGATGCCTTCTTATGCTTGGATCTTCTCCATGGAAAATATCTTACCAGATAACACAGTTGTGAGCTTTCATGATGCAGGATCAGGTGCAGCCATTGACATGGCTGGGAAGTGGCAGATGATGTTATATACACTGATTGGAAGACTACATCAGAAGAAAAAACAGAGTAAGGCACCACTGTCAGAAAAATTAAGGTAGCTTGTAGTTACAATAATAACGAAAGCCATAATAAGTACTATTCTTAATTGCCAGCAATTCTTAGGCTTCAATAAAATAGTTATTAAAAAAACCACAAAGGATGTTTGTACCTGAATACAGTTTCCTGATATCTGATTGTGTTTCAAATCAATACCCACTTTTCAGCATAATCAGCTTTTTTATGGTAAGATGAAAACCCAGGACCTACAGTCCATGTATTCACAGGTCACATTTCACTGCTTTGTTCCAAATAATACCACAGGAGAAAAAATAAAACAATCCAAAGGACAGTCTGTAACACTGATACTTCACCTCTGAGATAGTTAGATGGGCAGAGAAATTTCAATACAAGACTGTATGTTTTCTGTTCATTTTGAAAGCTTTAGTCCTTGGGAAGAGAAGGTGGAGGAGGACAAAAAAAAAAAAAAGGCCAAACCTCATTACATTATAACATGAGAAAAATCAAAGTCACTCAAAGACATTTAATAAAACTAGGAGTTGAAAAGTTTTCAAATTACTTTTCCAATTCAAGTCAATTATTTCAAGTATATTAAAATGTTTGAGAGGAAAAATTTCTCCATGGTTACAATTCTAATTGCTTTTATAAATCCATAAAAAAGAAAGGTAGTCTCTACACATATTTCATATTCCTCCGATGCATGCACGCGTTCTCTCTGAAGAAAGATGTCGTAACGATCCAATTGTTTCTTAATACTGATTTCAGGCACGTCTTCCAACACCTCTCCAGTTTTCGCCACAAAAGGTTAATCACTGGGCATAAAAGCAGCAATTTTGTGTTGCTGTTGTCTACATGGGTTCTGAGCAGGTTTCAGTTGTTAAAGAGCTTGACACAGGTTCTGAAAAAAGTTCCCACGTCACTCCAAAATCCAACAGTTCCCTCTCTTAGGCAGCTTTTGCAACCTGATCTACTTAGGAGAATCTTACACAATTCAGATAAAATCTCTTGGAACATACAAAAACCAAGTTGGTTGAATGTACCTGGCAGGTTTGTCTCTACAACTTTGATAATTTTTTTTAATAGCTTTAAAGTGCCCTAGTATATTTATTTCTTTATGCTCATTCAAACTTTCATACTTACATAAAAAGGAGACACACTGTGTGATAACTGTGTTTTGAGAGACAGAGGAAAAGGAGAGGGAAATCAGAAACTCATCTTAAAGCAGCTTTTCTAGTTAGCGTCCATTTGCTGAGTTTGCACAGCAGAGACTGTTTTCCAGAGAGGTTTATGATAAACCCAGCCATCCCCCTGCAATTTAAAGAGAAAAATATGTTTATAATAAAGACACTTCCCAAAAGAACTCCCTTCACACACCTACTAGACTGAAAACTGTGAAAACTGGAAAGGCACAGCTTATACCTTTAACTCCCACAGATTAAGATACAGAGATCAACACTGGAGGTTTCTGAGACTACTTCAGAACACATACGAACACTTGCTGAATCATAGAACCACCAGGTTGGAAGAGACCCACCGGATCATCAAGTCCAACCGTTCCTATCAAACACTAAACCATGTCCCTCAGCACCTCATCCACCCGTGCCTTAAACACCTCCAGGGAAGGTGAATCAACCACCTCCCTTGGTAGCTTGTTCCAGTGCCCAATGACCCTTCTAGCACAGAAAATGTACAGCAGAAGCAGCAAAACATTTAGTGGTCTCCTCCACTCCACTCTGTTCACCTTGGCAGTGTAAGGGTTGACAGGACGTTTGCTCCTCAACCAGCACCCTCTCCTGCCCATCAGCTCCCTCCCTCCTCTACAGTTCATCTAAATACTGGAGTGCTGGGAAAGGTTTGGTGCCAGTAGTGAGG
>WAAB01002648.1:44497-60650 GCA_013389865.1 Piaya cayana
TCCTACTGTGGGATGTGGAGGGTGGAAATGGTCCCTCAGGCTGGGGTAAAGCTGAGTAGACTCATTCACCAAGGTGAACACGTCATTATTTCTTCTCACACTAAACCTTCCGTGTTATTGCAAGCACCTGGACAAAACCAAAACAACCAACCCAAGCCATCTCCCTGAATGCTGTATTAACTCAGATACCACAACTTATAGCTCAAGCAACTTTCAGAAGTGTCCTCCTTCTATTTTCAGTAACTCCTGAGCTTTGAGAGCATCTGCCACAACTTCATTTGCAAAATTCACATAAGGGTCAAGGTTCCCTGAGCTGCTTCCAGACACATTCTCTGGTCAGCAGGGAGAACGCCCAGCAAGCGCAGTTAAACCAGTGCAGACAGTTCATGTGGGTGAACTAGCAACTAACAGAATTAGACAAAACCTGAGCCCGCACTTGGCCTTCACAGCAAGGTTTGCAGATTGCACTAGTTCAAATACAACCAAACCAGTTTTCGTAGAACAGCTTTGAACAAAAGGGAAGTTTACTTCCACCCAAAACTAACCCAGGTGCAAAACACCGAGCCCACCTTGCAAACCAGGACACAACTACTGTCTGCTGCTGGAGACATGGGGAAGAGAGACAGACTGAGACACAAATGTGGGCTCCATGTTCTTCATGGACCCTCTGGCAGCCACACTCACACAGAAAAAAATCTTCTGTTTTGAAGAGCTCTGCCTTCTGCTGAGCCACAGCGCTCTCTGGGAATCGACTGCACTTGTAATTAACCCAGATGGAAAGCCATTCTTCTCAACTCCATGATCAAGATAACTTTTAAAAGCCAAACGTCAGCAGAGGCACCTATCCAGGACTATCAACTCTAACACAACCCAACTGCTTACCCTGAAATGAAATCGCTCAGGATTATGTTTAAACATTTTCTGAAATCTTTATGTGTAATTAGCATGAGAATTTCACCTTTCCTAAATTGAGATACTAACAGTACAAATATCTAAATCTGAGCTAATCACAGCAACACAGCTTTACAGAACAAAAAACTTTAGAGCTAACATAGTCCTGAACTTAAAAAAAAAAAAAAACCAAAAAAAAAAACCACAACCAAAAGGGAAAAAAACCTAAAAGCCCTTTTTAGTCTGTTTTAAACCCTTTCTAGACCACAGATATGGGAAGAAGTGGAAGTTACATTACTGCCATTTAAAAGATAAAGCTTTCACTGCAATGAGAATCTAATCTACTACAGCATGAATTTTAGTTAAGGTCTCCCCTCTTGCATGGGGCTCAGCAAAGCTCTCTACACAAGCAGGGTCTCATCACCTGGAATGCAAAGAAAACCTGTTTCAAAGTTACCATACCAACAGCCCCCAACCCTTCTGCGCAGTGTGCAGTTCACCTTGTCAGATGTCTCACTGTATTATTATTATTACTTCCTTTACTGAAATACAGGTTAAGCCATTGAACAAATAATCTCCATTCAAAACATAACATACAAGAACACAAAAAGATGAGAATGAACTCATGTTCCTTCTTGCTAACAGTAATATCTTGGGTTCCTATGCACACAACATAAGCAAAATTAGTACTCCTGATACTTTTCTTTGGCATACACCGTTACAGTCTACTTACACGTGTACATGCAAAGCTGTTTTCCATGCACCACAAGGAAGTCCTTGGTAAAAGAAACCAAACCACAAAACAGGCAAACATTTTTTTGCAAGGGAATTGCCACAGAAAAGTGTTTGGGAAGCAAAGGGTAAAGTCACACCTTTACATGTTTGGGAATGCTTATGTCACCTTACTCCTATGGATCCTGTGAAGCTAAACTATAAGATCTAAGTTCAAAAACTATTCTGACAGGACACGAACACGAGCGAGCCCCATTTTCATTACAGCTCTGCCTCTGCCTTCATCAACAGCTAACTGCTTGGGAACTTACCTCTTTAAGGAAGTATTTGGTACACCAAGGTGTTTCTGTTTCAGCACGAAGCCTCTCTTCATTCCTCTGTCGTTCTTCAAGGGCTCGCTTGTGCTCCGTAGCCTTATCAATGTCTCCATCCCGCAGAGACTCTGTTACATGCTGCCACAGCCTCCTTCAGAACAAAGAGTTAATGTCAGTTTTCAAAACTTTTCTCAGCCTGCCGCAGCTGAGACTACTTGAACTACAGGACTGCCGCAGGCAGTTCTTTGGGAACAGGAGCACTGCCTCCACTTACACAAAAACAATCCAGATCAGAGCGTAATGGTGCAAGCACAGGTGGAAGAGCTCACAGCCAAGTCTTATAGCTAGGCTAGCAATGAGGAGCAGACAGGAACAGGGGCCTACAAGAAAGCTAAGAAGGGACTTTTTACAAGGCCATGTAGTAATAGGATGAGAGGGAATGGCTTCAAATTGGAAGGGGGAAGATGCAGACTAGACATTAGGAAGAAATTCTTCACAATGAGGATGGTGAGGCACTGGCACAGGTTGCTCAGGGAAGTTGTGGCTGCCCCATCCCTGGAAGTGTTCAAGGCCAGGCTAGATCAGGCCTTAAGCAGCCTGGTCTGGTGGGAGGTGGCTCTGCCCACAGCAGAGGTGTTGGAATTGGATGATCTTTAAGGTCCCTTCCAACCCAAACCATTCTATGATTCTATAAATGGCTCTGAGGTCTTGGCTTTGCCAGTCTAACGTCTCTTTGTGTACCCTTTAAAGTTGTTATGGAAGTGATGTTCAACAAGCAGCTCCTTGTGAGGACCTCTTTGTGAGGAGCTGCCTGGTCATATAGTTGATTGTTAAAACCAAAACAAATAAGGAATCTCCACTCTAGCAGGCACTTTAAGAATTCAAAAGACAACTTTGCCCATGAATAAAACAGACAAGATAAAGAACCATCTGCCTACACTTATTTTTGGCACTTTTTATTATGCACTTATTTTTTGCTTTTAAAAAAATAAAAAAATTAGGATCCCTGCTGCTAAGCGCTGTCCAGAAATCACATCTACACTTGCAGGTTACCTAAGGCATTTACCAGATTGCTTAGGGCAAGAAGAGTTATGCAATACCAAACACATACTCTACCTAGATTCAAAAGGTCCTTGTTTCTCAAGGGGCCGGACTCGTTTTCTTGTCACAGACAGCTTTGTCAAGTCCACACATTTTGTCTCTCCGTTGCTGTAGGTGAACTCAAGCACGCTGTTCCACTCCCCTTGTACTCTGCACACCACTGTGTTTGTTGCGTTCTGCTTCACTTCACCTGTGACTCTAGGAAAGCAATTTTTGTTTTTAAAGGGCCATGACTATTCCTTGCACAATCACTCAACTTCATTTGGAACGAGTTTGCAAACTTTTCACACTGCCTTGAAAAATGTTAGTGACTTGAACTGCATTTGTACAGAGAAGCTTAAATAGCAAAGTGGCTTTCACTTGTTGCTCTGGTTCTCCTCACATTGGCCAGAAAACTCCATTTTTGGCTTCAGCTTAAACATGTTTCAAACCTTTTAACAGAACTGAAAATGAAAAGCACCACAAGATAGTTCACATACAGTAAGCAGATGATCATTTCCCCTTGAAACACATCAGACGAATAATTCAGACTTTAAAAAAATGAAATTTCTACCAAGAATGTCTCTCACTACCTGCTAGCACTTTATCTCACATCTTTACATCTCAGTGCTCTCCATATATAGGTGGTCTCATTTTTACGCTGCTCATGGAAGCAGCAAAGGCAAAAAGGCAGGCAGAAAAAGAATAGGAAGAACTGATATTCTTTCCTGTCTCTTCCACAGAAACCTCTGCCAATAACAAGATAATTTTAATATCTAATATGCAATATTTCACTCAATGTTGTACAGGTGCTCAACAGCTTCACTATAATCACACACACTGATGAACATTTCTCAACATCAAGATCTGTCCAAAGACCTCCCAACACTCACTTCATCCTGAACCAAGGAGTGAAAGGCTGCTGAGCACAGCTGGACAAACAAATCGCCACCCTCAAACAGAACTTTCCTCCCAGAAAGAAACAATGGGGTCTGCATGCCACAGAAACAAGACTCTACACATTCTCACTCGTGAAGGGCTGCAGGATTCACAAAGGACAGTATCTCCAGTTAAACAGCAACTACCTGCACAAAAACTCTAGAACACAGCACTCTCCAGCTCCCCTTCCCACAGTTATCAGTGCTCACACAAAGGACTTTACATCTCCTTTCACTCTTACATTATGTGCAGCTAATAACTGAGGACTTGCACACCACTAGCTTGTTCTTACTTCCTTTCAACAACCACATGCAAAGGAGCAGAAGGCAGCTCTTGCCCATGCTGGCAGTGTGGTGCCACACTCAGAGGAAGACGGGACTGCAGGGCACGTAGATGCCACTTCCCCTTGCACCAGTCACTTCCGAGTGTTATCGCATCCACTTGTGTCCCTCCTAGTGCGGCATCAAAACAGAGAAATTAATTTCTTGTGCAACAAAACAAGCATCAAGGACCAGACCACCTAGCAGAGATACTGGATGCTAGTCAAACCTAACCTGCAGGGAGTCCCTAGGGCAAGCAGGGAAAGCTCACAGCCAGCTCCAAGTACTAGGCAGCTTTCAGAGCATCTGCCACATCTTGCACATGCCGGGGGCAGCTGGAGCCACACCATGGTCCAGCAGCTCAAACCTAATTTAACTTCCTAATAAAGATCTTCAAAAAACCCTGTCTGATAAGTACATACTGCTCAGGCACAGTCTTCCATTATAAACATTTATGATTAATTAGGAAAAATTCAAGAAAGCAGGCCAGAGTTGGAGCAACATGAGTAATAAAAGCATGTTTATATTACCCTATTAAGCTTCTTTTTGTGGAAGTTAACAAGTTCTAACAACTGAAAGAATAGACAATAAGCAAGCAGCCTTCATTTTGTGCTGCATTTTCACCCCATGACTGCCACACCTCAACAAAGCTATTTATGCATGGTGAAGTCCTAGCCCTCTTCCCAGGAGTTCTCTGAATTGACTGAATCCACAGGATGCCAGAGACCAGCCCCATCACATTTTGCAGTTACAACTTGACAAGTTTTAGTCTTTTCAAGCACCATTTGGTTACAACACAATGCTGACATCCAGTATTTTAACATCTATCATGAAATTAGTCTCTCCTCAGCTTTAAATAAACAAGGTTGTACTGCTCACTACTGAGGTGCAGTACTGAGCTGCTACGTTAAACACTCATTGCAGTCTATATATCTTCAAGTGGCATTGCTCTGTGGCACAGAACCATACCGCATATCAGAATACCTGCCTGAACTATCAGTGATAAAAATCTGCTAGTATTTATTTGTAAGCTTGGCATGACTGATACATGCCTAGCAGTTCATTATCATCATCCTCTGTTTCATCATGCTACAGAAGTACAGGACCAAGAAGTCAGTACGCAACCAAGGTCTAACAACAAGGGTCACTACAAAAAAATATAATCTATAACAGTGCCATAGCAACTCAGTGGTACTCTGTGTAACCATGGCAACACTGCTGCTTCTCCATCAAGAGATTCTTTTGGCAACGTCCAATCATCACCATGTCAAATTTTCACTAGTTACAGTACCTTGAACAGATTTGCCTTTAAAAAGCTTCTATACCTGTGACTCACTTCAGAGAGAAAAACTACAAAACAGTTCCCAAAATTAAACCATTGATGCAAAATCACATCCTATCTCTTATTTTTATGGCACAACAGGAGCTACTGCAAGGTGGAAGACACATTGTCATCAACAGAAAGAAAAACCCCAAATGATGCATCACTTTAAAATTGCCACAAATGAAACAGAGCTACATGCAAGCTTCAATTTTCCAGATGCACAGGGAGCAGGGGAGCTACAGTTACAAGTTAAATTCTAAGGGTGTATGGAAATCTACAGGCCAAAGCACTTCCTAATGGAACTTCTGGTAGGGCTTTTTTTTCTCCTTAATGATCACATAAGCTGCAGTTGTCTGGCTATGACATTAAGAGTACATTTAACACCAAGTTTTTACAAGCTATGTTTTCTCAAGACTATCTAAGGATTATGATTTAGCACAGAACAGGGGAGTTCTAGAGTGCAGACTACAAGGAAGTAGTATGAAATAACACAAGTGTTCTCACCGATGCAATTTGCCACCATAGAAGGGTTTGGTGTGAAAGTTAACACTTGCAGAATACCCAGTCTTCCCACAGTTGATGTTGACTTTTCCTCCCAGTTCTACCCAGGGAACAGTTAAAATGGACCGAGCATATGCACAGGGCAGAGAGAATGTGTATTCTTCCCCATGTTCCAAGAGACTCAAGAGACCTGTGTGAAGAAATACAAGAATCTCTGAATCAGCACCATTTTAGAAAAGACCAAACAAGTAATTGAAAAGATATCCAACACTACATCTGAATGCTTTTCCTCAACACATACCCCAAATCCATGAAAGCAACGTTTATTATAGATTCCAAGTACGAACATTTTCCTGAAATTACTAACCTGACTAGCATGCATTTACATTTCTTTTGGGAAAGATACTTCTCCTAATAATATTGTTCCATAAAGCACACCATTGTGCTATGCAACATATAGTATGTAAAAAGGGCTGGTCACTTACGCTTCCAAAAGGAAATAATGAATCAACACCCCAAACTGCAGATCCTGAGTTAGGCTAATACTCCTGTTGTGTTTTCCATCCCCATAACACATCCTATCGTACCCAAGACAGGTAGAAGAGACACATTTCTCTGCCAAGATAAACCCAACCCTTTCCTGACAGTGGTTTTTGCACTACATGTCCTGAATTCTCTCAAAAAACTACTTGTTTTTATTTGAGTTTTAATGTGTGGGGGAGTTTGGGTTTTTTCCTATTAATAAAGAACACAGGACCTACCTCTGGCTGTTACAAGGGCATAGCAGAACACCTGACAGCTGCCTGCATTAACTCATGCCTCTGCAGCACATCATCACTGCACGTCTGATGCAAGTATGAAAACACCTGGGAAATTCTGAAAAGTTATGGCATGATTGGAGAAATGCCCTAGAGGAGATATTAGTTTTGGTAACTACCCAGGACAGCTAGAACATTCAGATGCACCTTTCAAATCCCCTGCCATGCGTGCTCCATTGTCATATATGCAAGTTCACATGCAAGTGCCTGGAGCCACCTATTACTGGGCAATACACACAGAGGACACAGATTGGGAGATGCTGTCTCATCTCTTATAGTAAAAACTCCTAAGGGAATTTAGTTACCCTTCTCTGCCCTTAAAGGATCCTATTTTTAGTGTTAAAATTAGAACCTGCCTAGTAAGACGCATATGTGCAACATATGCAAACTGAACATTTCTACTTAATAAATGCCCGATGCAAATCCATTTGCCCCATGCTTATAAACTGATAAGTATGGATGTTTCCAATTACAGCAACTGCCCTTTAGTTTAAAAGTCAAAATTTTATTTCCAAATGTGATCCTGATTTTTGTCAAACCATAAGCCCATCTATTTCTTTTCTCCCATATGAAAGCTTGCTGCCTACAATGAGAACTTGTAGTATCTTCTGTACTTTGTAAGCAGTGGAGTAAGAAATCACCAAATGACTGCACACTCAGGTTTACAAATCAGAGATGTGGGGGGACCAAAAGTACATTTAAAAAAGTTATGAAAACCAACAACAGCAGCAGCTGACCTATTTGCAAGCATATAATTTTTAAATATCTTTCAGAGAAAACTATGAAGCAGCATTTATCTGTATTCCTGCAAGAGGCAAACAATATCAATTTCCCTCTTAAACTAATATTTTAACAACTTTCTAATACAAATAAAGGAGAGAAGTTACACTTACCTTCACCCACCATTGTCACTCCTATTGACATTCCTAAGAATTTACTTTTTGTCCAGACATGGGCATTGACACACATCTTTCTCTCTACACATTCAGCATAAAACCCTGAGACAGGAGGATGGTGGGACACTTGCTCAGCTACAAATTTCACTGTATAGTAGTCCATCTCTGTTTGGCCTTCTAGATCTTTAGACAGAGTTACTTGCTCTGAAGGGGAGTGAGTAGAGAAGTTGCTGCCAGCATCAGTGGCTACATCGCTCTTCGGTATCCTCCAGGAGCAGTGAAATGTTTCCCCAATGATTGGATTGTATGGTTTCTTTGCAATAGCTCCTTTGCGACCTTCGTGAAACGAAGTGAGATAATACTCAACAAAACGGATCATTCTCTCCTCAGGGGTAGTGCCATTTGTGATTGCAATGAAGAGATCTGGATGGGACATGAAGTCTGCATACATCTCCAATAACGATCGCTTTTCTAAAATAAAAGTGGGAAGAACCACCTGAAATACAAGAAAACCCAGAAAGCTCTAGTAAATAAAACAAAGAGACAGGCTTTTTTATAAGTCAAGTTCTCAAATGGAAGATTCTGTCCTGTTCTGGACACTTTCAGACTGAAGTTTCTTCTCCCCCTTCTATGCTGTGAGCAAAATTCAGAAGTCCCAGAAAAGTAATTTGAAAGGAGAAAAACAAGCCACTAAGTACTAAAGAGGCTGAGCATCCCTCAAAACAAATGTAAGAGCTGCAAAGATGTGTTCTACACATCAGCAGAAGAAAACAAGTAGAAGGAGCTCAAACTACAGTAAGGAAGATGCAGAGTAGAGGTTGGGAAAGATTATGTCTAATGGGGAAAAAAGCAGGCAAGCCATGCCAGCACTCTTGATAGCCTGCAGAATCTCTCACCACAGCAATTAGGAGGGGCATCTATGAGAAATAACATTGTATAGGTTGATTCTGCATCTCTGAGCACAGGACCTCATACTTTCCCAGCTATATTTACCACTATAAAAAGCAGTAGTACTGTCTGTTGCTGGGCCAAGAGCAGCACTGTAGAGTAAGAGGCTGTGGGTATCATCTCTCTTTTCCTTCACTGTAGAGACAACTAACCTCACACAATTAACTGCTGTCAAGAACAACACAAGGTGTCTCAACCACAACACTAAATCAGCTGCATTCAAAGAGTTAGAGCACAGACATAAGACTCTCAATACATAGACAAGTTAAGCTGAATACACCTGCCACATTGTTGCAACACCAACCTGGAATATTGAAGTTGCTTTTCATTTCAGTACCCTGATATTGAAGTTAAATACAATTCTAACAACTTCATTACCTGTTTTGAAGTCAGGCTTGTTGCATTTCAATGCTTTGCTTACTGCCAACTGACACTGTTTGTAGGACTGTTTTTAGAAGTCACAACTCCAAGACAGACTTGACAATTTGTTCCAACCAAGACAAAATGATAAACCAAATCCAATCTTCAACTTAAGTGAGATGATGACTTAATGAATTCCCAAAGAAGCAGGACTGTTTTAAGTCTATCCCACTGGTTGTAGGGTCTGTTGTAGGGTCTGTTTTTCTCCCTCGAGTCGTGAAATGTAAGCTCCACAATAAGTGTTTTTAGTGGCCAAGTAGCTCATGCTCAAAAACAGAGAGCATGAAAAAAAAAAAAATTACAATCCATAATGCCAAGAAAGAGCACTTTTCTCATTCCATGCCACTGTAAAACAAATTTTTTCTTTAAAAGCATCTATACAGGAGAGAACTGAACATAGGCTGGTAGCAGCCTGATTTTCCCAGATATGCTGCCCAAGCTGTCTCATAGCAACTGAGTGCTGATTTCTCAAAGAAGAAATTTCAGGTTTGCACTGAAGCATCAAACCTAATTCTCTCCAGTGTAACTTTGTTCCTGCTTGCTACAGCTGTGAGCAAGCACAGAAATGAGAACAGGACCAAGAGGCATAAACAGATGCCTGAGGATTGATAAGGGGGAAACAAAAGACAACTTCATTTCAGAGGCAGCATGAATATGGGTGCAGCATTATGCAAATTGTGTGTAAAAGCATTTGTAAGCAAGAAGAAAAAAATACAAGAAGGCTGTAGAGAACAGCACAGAAGGAGTAAAGTGCAAACACATGAAAGAAAAGAGGCCATTATAGGGAAGCCAATTAAAACATAGTAGAAAACAATGAAAATGAAATAGAAAAGACATAGCCAGTTGCATTAAAGAAAATTCACTCCCTCAGCACATTTCACTTAAGGCCTGCCTCAAACTGGGACACTGGATCTTGGGACCTGAAGTTGCTGCAGAGCACAAGTTCACATTAAAGTCAATATTGTTCAACACAGGAGTTCAGTTTAAAATGGCACTTCACTTTTACTGCAGCCAGTCTTCATGCTTCAGGTACTTACTCTTGTTAAATCCATGCCGAGTTTCAGCTGAGACAAGAGATGCAAGATAACACTACGCTGCTCTTCCACTGCTCCTAGGTCATCTTCTTTATCATCACAGATATCCTCCAGTTCCTCATCTGGATTTATTTCTTCAGGTTCCTGAGATGACAGCCACAAACATCAGCTCTACTGGCCAGACAACATCCAAAAAGAACTTCATGCTGTATTTGAATTTTTGCGCATGAAGAAAGACTAAATAAACCCTTGCAGAGAGCTACACAATGGAATCTACCCCCAAGATAAACAATAGTCAACTCAGTGCTGCTTTCAGCTGGAAGATTCAGGCTAAGATTTTGCATGATCTCTCACACAGGTCAAGGAGAAAAAAAAAAAAAAGAAAAAAACCATGCCTACAAGTAAGCAAGCAAGCATGACCTGTTTTCCTGTAAATTCAGTAAGCCAGGAGAGTGGCAAGGACCTAACACGTACATGAAAACAGTGAAGCAAAACCTAGCAGCCTTCAATAACACCCCACTCCACCTCCACACTACTTCCAAGGCTTTCCAGTGTTGCCATCATTACTCCAAAGGCTGTAGCAAACAGTAGTTCCTAGCTATTTGCATACTGTCATGCCCAATGACAAGCAATAAATGTATCTACAGGCCAGTCTGCAGTATGAACATTGCTGTTAGTGTTAATACGAACAAGAGAAAGAAATAAAAGAAAGGGAAAAAGAAAGCAATTTGGGGTAATTTTATTAAAAAAACACATATGCACACATCACACACTGGCTGTCTATCAGTGTAACTAAAGCACCCAGGAAGACTAGCAGAAATATTAGTACTGACTTAATAACCACTACCCTACAAGGAGAAAGTTGAGTACTTCAGGAGGATGGGGTGGTGGTACTCCTAGGGCACTGAGCAGCTTCCTCCCAGAACAAAACAGCTGGAGGGAGGCAGTTGTAGAGGGGATTGGCACTGAACGCCACAGGAGGGCAGCAATATGCAGCTGCCTAAGGAAGCCCTTTGTCCTGGAGCAGCTGCCTTAGCTCCAGGCAAATTTATGAACACAACCACCAAAACAAGGTGGTCAAGCTCTCACACAGAGCTCAAACCCTAGTGAAAACTGTAGTATCACACAAGTGACTCCCTTGCAAGGATACTACGCCGCTCTGCTATCATAAACAAGGGAGCTGAAAACATCAAAGAGAAGCAGTAAGATTAGTCATATCCCAAATACAGAGAGCGAGACACAAAGCACTTGAACTGTAACCTGCTTAATCACTAGGAGGAAGGAACTGAGCGATTTATTTGAAAGTTCCTGGTTCATTTTTTTTTAATTTAGTAGCTTAATTTGGCAACTACTCAGATCCATTAAAAAAAAAAAAAATCCATAAGCTACCGCAACTGAAAAAAACAACTTTTTCCTTTTCGATTTTGCTACAAGATAGTACAGTGCTGTTGCAAAGACATACAACAGCACATTATCTTTTCACAGAAATAGTCTCATCCAAACAACTGCGTGAAACAAACTAGCATAAAAAGAATGTAATTATGATTTTCTATCTTAGTTAGGAAAACATGTTCTTTATCATAAATCCCTGCTGCGTTATGACTTTAATATTTCACACTTCAAATCATTTTTGAACAGTTACAATGATACAGATCGTAGTTGTATTTCAAATATGTTAAGCCATCCTGAAGTCAAGTGATGAGGGTTGCTTAGATTAGGAAATCCAGACGCAACAAGAGCTAGAAAAGAAAGATGGGGAGATTTAATAGCTGGAGACCAGCAATTCTGTCTTCCATCTCCTTAAGTAGTTCTTCTTGGGCCCATTTTGAAAGCATCATGAATTCCAGTCAGGTTTTTTGCACTACAATTTGCAAAAATGCAAGGGAATACCACCTATTTCAACACCCTGCATCACCTGCCCAATTAGCTCCCTCCACTTGACAGCTGGTTATAGAAAGCAGCAAAATTTACTGAAGAGACCAATTAGAAAGTTTCATCTACCGCCAATGCACTCACTCTTCCTCCACATAGCTGATCCAAAAAGTGTAACAATTGTCATTAAATAATTTTCACATATTAGGATTGAAACATTTTCTGATATTCCTCAAAATAATTCCCCACAGAAACGGGATGTCACATTACCTTACCCTTGTTAGCTGGCAGGGCTCTGCAGCGGACTGCTCTTCTCTGACAGAGGCTGGCTTGTTTATCTCTGCTGGGAAATTCTGAGCTGCTCCATTTTTGAAGTGGTTTGACAGAGATATCTTTGGTTCCAACCAACTGATTGTTGTCCCTGAAGCAAAAGAAAGTTTGCGCTGAAGCTTGCTCATCCTCTGGAAGGTGAGTAAACAGCGGTTTTCACAAAAGAGCTAGTTTTTTTAAGGAATAAGCCGAAAGCAGACAATTCCTCCTGCAGCCAATCCCTTCAGCAGCCACTAAACAAAGGTGGTGCAATGAGACACCACCTTCAGCAGTCATTAGCACGAACACTGCGGCTGGGGAGCTGTAATACATGCAACTTGGACTGGAGAAACTAGTTAGTGTCATGAAAGGTGTAATCAGACACTACAAGAAGAACCCAGGATCACAGGAATGCTGATTAACCCTCGCGATTCTAACTGGTATCAAAAAAAAGCCCAACACTCATCAGCTTCTCAAACCTAGCCCAGTGCCAGGGTAAAAAGAGCTAAAGCAGAAAAAGTTTTGTTGCCAGTTTTCTCTGGAGAGGGTACTTGTCTTTTCCCAGCTGCAGAGACAGCAAACACACACTGTTGAATAAATAACACGTGCTAAAAAAAAAAATAAAAAGGCTGCAGGGCTTGGAAAGCTATTACCCACCTGATGATTCCAGCATCTCTAGTTACTCCCAGCTAATTTACCAGAACAGATCAGGTTCCTCATTAATAACACAAATGTTCCATTCTTTCTCAAAGGCTAATGAACATACAGGTGACTCCAATCAGTTTGTACTGAAGAATACACAAGCCGGCCAACCACCTTGGCTGGGCTGCAGACACAGAAATTAAGAAACCTAAAATTCTACCACCACACAGCCATTTCCTGCATTCAGGAACCTACGCTGATGTCTCTGATGCCTCTTTCTATATAATTCACAAGTCATTATTTCCAGGCATCTGTTACCTGGAAGTAGTTCACATCTGCAACCTCCACAGGCAGAGTAAGCTTAGTTCAGATAAAGAGCAGCATTTCCACCAGGAAAGTACTAGAGCAGGAGAGTCCAGCTTCGCTAATGTGACAAGACAACTTTTGCTGCAGCATCAGTTTATTTTTATCTAGTTTACTACTCATGAATCCATCACACAGTAAGAAACAAGAATCCCTCAGCAGTTTAAGCTTTTTAAACAGAAATTTCATAGTAGTATTAAAAAAAAAAAAAGACATCCAGAGGGTCACTGTCCCACTTACTTTTAGAAAAGGTTTCACACTTTTTAGATTAAAAACTCTTCATGCTACATGCTTTTTGAGCTGCAACTTTCAACACAACCCCTAATTGTATTTTCCAGGCCGTACTTAATCCACACTCACTGTCTCTAGATTAGCTTGAATTTAACAAGTAGCCTCCCTTCTATACTCCCCATCAGCCACCTTTAAATAACCTTATTTCATATTAAATTCCATTTAATTTTTGCTGTTAAATTCTAGGCTTTTTAAAAACATAGCTGGTAGCCTTTTTCTCACAAAAAAGCCACAAAGTAAACACATTAAAAAAATCACAATAAGATGAAAAAATTTACAAACAGGAACAAAGACGTACTATTTCACACACTACATACAAATCAGGTGGAACGATTTTGGTAAGTACCTACTTGCACAGATCAGTTGTGCAGACATAGAAGCCTATTTGGCTGATGTTTCTGAATGCCTGTTATTCCACACCCACTAACGGTAGAGTTTGGGATTTTTTTTTTTATTTGCTGGGCTGTTAACTCAGAATAAGAACACTGATATATAAACAGTATTAAGAACAACTCTGCAAGTGCAGAGCTTTGCATATTAATGCTTAACTAGAAATGAAAGTTGAATGTATGTAAATACTTATAATAGGTGTTTATAAAAAAAGCCAGAAAAGCATGACATTTGACAGAACTGTACTGGACACCACATATCCTAGCATCTGCAGCCCCATAAAATTTCCCCTCTGTTCCTGAGCAGCCAGTTACATCCCAAAGGCAGCTGCCTCATGTACTTTATTATGTTGCAAGATGCTCCGCAACAGTTAGATATCACATTTATGTAGCTATTGCCACAGACTACTTGACAGAATTATAAAATAAAAAAAAAATACAATATGCATAAAGTTCTACATAACACCAGCAAGTCAGACTCTGGAAAAACTCAAAAGAAATCAGGCAGCCAGACATTTTCTCTGCCCATGTGAAACTGGATTTAGGGGAATAAATTTAGTGGAACAAGCATTTTTGCAAGCAGGGAAAGGACTTGCATTTGTTACAGTCTTGCTCTTTGTGAGCATCTGTACCCACCTGCTGGTAAGGATCCCTTTTGCTGAGAAGCATGCTGTAACTGGAGAATATGGAAACAGTCATTTAAACAGTTCATGGTTGCCATGGAAGTTGCTTTGAGCATTAATAGGTCTTGATCCAAGGATGTAAGGTGACCGGAGGCAGGAAGGCATTCTATGCTCCTGATCAAGTCTCTCTGCTGGCCCTCAGCCTGAGACAACATCTGTCAAACAAAACAGTAATTTATCAGGCAATGGAAGTGTGTTGTGCAGTTTGTGTTTAGCTGTGCACACAGAGGATCCCAAATGATTCCATGGCAATAATAAAACTACAAGATAATAGATGTGTGTAAAGTTATACGTTCCTTTTTTTCTTGACACAACTACTAAAGATTCATTAAATGCATGATGAAATTCTTATGGCAATATATGGCAGCTTATTAACAAGCAAAAGAATATGAAAGTGACTAAAAAAAAAACCACAAAGAGAAACTTGATACTTGCCGCACTAAGTATCAAACATTTTCATGCCTGGTTGACAGGAATGGTGGGGAGGGAACACACACACACACTCTGCGAGGAGTAATTAAGCCATGTGCTTAATTACAGTCTGCAAGAGGATCTCTGAGGTACTATCCTTGAGTATCAAGAATTTTTCACTCCCTACAAGAAGAGATCTAGCACTTCAAAGGAAAAGACCCATATCTCTCATTTTGGCTCAAGCCATATAGGATTCTCCCTCATTTACTGCCTGCACTGCCACCACACTAGTGATCACTATCTCACTGTTTACTTTTCAGAGTGGGGAGGAAAACCAGCAAGATTTTCACCTTCAATATGTGTTTAAATTGCAGCTTTCCTGCTGTCATCTCCCTTGCTCTCCTTCAAGTTCCTTTCATCCTTCACAGAGAGCTAAGCATCCCTACGTCACTGAAACACCAGCAGCACATTTGCTCACAAAAGACATAGCAGCAACACACATCAGCCATCAAGCAGCACACTGTGGTCTTCCAAAAACCTACTTGATTTCCTCTTTGTATTCACAGAAGCAATATATTGCCAGATTTTGAATCACAAGGATGAAAATAAACTTCTGTATGTGCTAGCCCCTTTTATGGGCAAGTACAACAAAGGGCAATTATGTATAATAACTAACTGGACAGCACTAATCTGATCACAGAATCATAGAATCACCAGGTTGGAAGAGACCCACTGGATCATCAAGTACAACCATTCCTATCTAACACTAAACCATGTCCCTCAGCACCTTGTCCACCTGTGCCTTAAACACCTCCAGGGAAGGTGAATCAACCACCTCCCTGGGCAGCCTGTTCCAATGCCTAATGACCCTTTCTGTGAAAAACTTCCTCCTAATGTCTAGCCTAAACCTCCCCTGGCAGACCTTGAGGCCATTCCCTCTTGTCCTGTCCCATGTCACCTGGGAGAAGAGGCCAGC
>WAAB01002648.1:61784-98465 GCA_013389865.1 Piaya cayana
CCCAAGAGGCCTGTCCCCTCTTCCAGAGCCCATAAACATTCCTTTTTTTCTTGATGTCACTCAAGATCTCTCTGTTCAACCAAGCTGTTTTTTTCCTCTGACAGCATTTTTTCCAGAACACAGGGATGGCTTTCTCCTGAGCTGCAAGGATCTCATGGGCTCCTTTGCCCTTAAGTACTGTCTCCCATGAGACTTTGCCAACCAGCCTTCTGAAGAGTTCAAAGTCTGCCCTCTGGAAATGTAATCCTACTGTCCCGCTAACCACCCTCTTCACTTCACCTAGAACAGAAAACCCATTATCATTAGGTATCAAATCATTAGGTATTCTGGCAGTTATATGTAAGAACACATTGATTTAGCAGAGCAGAAGACTTTCTTTACAGAATCTGAGGTTAATTCATGAATTTAACTGCTATGACACTACTTACGTTTTTTAATTCACCATTTCTAGCAGTATCTTACTTATTTCCACCCCCTCAGCATCTTTGCCTGCAATCACTTTCAGGAACCGATTTTAAGGTTTTATGCAAGAAATCACAGAATCACAGAATCACCAGGAATACATATTCATCCAAGTTCATGATATGCAGTATCCACAACATTTTAAGGCTTGGCTACAGAGCACGATATGGTGTGATTTTAGAGGGCATCAGCTCTTTTGAAGTGGAGTTAACTCTGCACAGTTGGTCTAAGCACATCTCAAAAGTGACAGGGCAGAAAGCAAGTAACACAGTTACTTATACAGCCTTGCCTATGCAAACCCACTGTCTGCTATCAGAATATTCATCTTATTTTCCTCCAACAGTGAACACGATGAGTCTTTTTATGCAAGTTTTTTTCCAATACTTTCAAAAATTGCTGG
The DNA here is from genome assembly GCA_013389865.1 of Piaya cayana. Lineage (NCBI taxonomy): Eukaryota > Metazoa > Chordata > Aves > Cuculiformes > Coccyzidae > Piaya > Piaya cayana. Next base: position 62,647 of record WAAB01002648.1, read on the forward strand.
GTTTAAAAAAAAAAAGCAGCTACTACAGCCCTTCTGGTGATCTTCACTCTTAGTAATTTACTGTACAGCAGCACCCAAGCACTTTGCTCCAGGATCAGGCCAGGCTGGGCAGTGAAGTTCAGACACACCTCCCCTTTCAGAGAATATACTTTGAACAGTCCTAGGTCTTTCCTGCTCCCTCTCAGATTTGTAAGGAATAAACAAACAGTGCTGGGGGAGGAAAAAGCACTGAGTTTAAAAACTCAGAATCTATCAGAAGTGCACAGGTACCTGCATTTAGCACAAGTCAGCACAGAGATCATCTTAGACCTTCTGTCTTGCAAGGTATCCGAGTCAGCAGTGTTACACACATCTGGCCAAGAATTCACATGGAAGGGAAAGGGACTGACTGAAGGACCAGCTACAGGGTAATTCACAGGGAAACTGAAAAAGATCACCACATGGCAGATCTTTTGAAACAGAAGCTATTTCTCCCACAGCTCCCCAAACTGAATTCACAAGTATCCCAGCTCTATTATGCTCAAGGCATGCACCTGCCCTTTGTTATTTGAAGTAGCTTAACTATATATTTTTTTTAAAGTAGGTATTGTATCCAACAGACACCTTAGCTTAAAAATTTCAGCAAGCTGACATTCAGAAAATTTACCATTCCTGGTCTGTATGTTTGGTCTGTACAGGTCAAAATAATTTAACCTGATAAATAATCATGCTGTGCCACTAACCTCAGAAACAATCAAAATAAGATGAATAGCTTTCTGCTCTCTTTACAATGCTAAGAAAAATCATGCCACTTTACTTCCCATCCAGTAAAATTCCCAATTAGAGGATGCAAGCCAGTGCTTCAGTGCTCCATATCCTGCTCTCAATTTTCCTCCCTCAAAATTTGAATGCCACATTGCGATTTGAAAAGTTAAAAAAGCAATTTCTGAAGCATTACCTCACTTACACAGGATACTTTCTCAAACACCAACACACACCACTGATAAATATGAAAGCTAAACTGCTAAGAAAGCTATAAGCATCAATTCTGCAATTAATGTCATTCTGTAGTGTTGCTGAAATTCTCTTCTCAAACAGTACGTAGGAAAATGCAAATACTATTTAAATTTACCGTATGTTTTAATCACTGCACCACACTAGCAGGAAGTTCATCACAAGTAAGAGGTAATGAGCAACTATAATGAACTTTATAGCTTCGGTTTTAAAATGAAAGTAGAACTTCAGAGAATAAAGCAGGTGAACCAGCTCGTTAAACAACGAAGCAACAGGATGCCAGCTGACGCTTTCCTGGGTACCTGACAGGACTTCACAAGTCTTTGCATGAGGGCTACAGAAGACCTGAACGTCATCAGAGAATATAAACAGGATGGTAGCAGTTACCCTTCTGCAATACACCTGTGAGAACAGGATGCTGTGGCCAGATTCACAGATTCTCATGTCTGAAGGGACAGTCACCTTGTCCAGCTCACCAAATAATTATGGTCCAGAACTTGATTTAAATCAAGGAACAATAACAATGGCAGCACACCATATGAGGGAAAGTATTTTCAATATCAATTTACAGCCTCCCACTGATGAATCTACCACAATGCTCTGCCGCATATTTTAAGGTTATGACTCTCAATACAGATCACTTTTCTGTCCCAGTTTGTCTAAGTTCAGCTTCTAACTATTCGTGCTCCCTAGGTCCTTGTCCTTAGCGCTAAGTTCAAATACTTCCATTAGAAACTTATTTTTGCCCAGAAATATATCACACTACACTAGGAACACTAAGATTAAAATATTCATCAATATCATTACTACTAAGTAACACAGGCTTATAATTCAGCAACTAATTCTGTTTTAGTCTTAACTTTAGATTTGCATGATCTATCCTCTAAATATTCAAAGTTCAATCAACCAGTGGTCAGTCCATCTGTTAGTCAAGGCAAAGATATTATTTCTGATTCTTTCCAAATTACACTATATCTGAATGTGTAGTGAAAAAAGCGTATTTCTGAATTGCTTATTTTATTTTGTTCTCTTTTCAATCACATCCATCCCTAGACAATTTGTCCACGTGAATTAACATCCCAAAAGTGGTATAATTCCTAAAGATCAATCATGAGCAAATTCTCCAAAGTCACAGGATGTAAAAGGACAGCTTAGTCAATTCTTCTACAGCTTGACACAGGAAGAAAACAGCGTATGATGTAATAGCATTATGGTATGGGATGCTGTACTTTGTTAAGGATATCCCCTTGTCACCTGTAGTGCTAGAACTCTCCAGGATGAGAGCATGGAAAATTCTATCTTGAGCACCAGGATATTATTCCCAAGTACAAAAGCCACATATACACCACATACTTCTGCAGTTGGCCAAGGACTTGTGATTCAAATTAGAGCCAATGAAGAACAACAGGTTTCTTCACAATCCTTAGACCAATAGGACAGCACTTTCAAATTATTATTAGATAATTTAAGGCATACAAACCTCTCTAACATCTACAAGGTGATCTGGCTGCATAATTGGAACTCTTTTTCCAGTTGGCAATCTGTGATGTCCAACACTGAAAAAGGAAACTGCATTTTGACTGGGTCGTCTCTGCACACCAGGGGAGTTGGCACTTCCTTGAGATGCAAGAGAGAAGCTGCGAGATTTCAGAGGAGGGTTGTTCTAGTGAATAAATAAGCAAATTGAGAAACATTTACAATTAATTCCTAATAAACAGCAAATATTCTAATTTGAAGGGCACAGCAGAGCAGTTTAATTCTTATTGTTTTCATAGAGCAAGAAGAGATGACAAAGCCCTAATAAATTAGTCATAACTGCTAAATAAATATTTTGAGCGATCTGCTCACAGTTGCCCTGTTTAATAGTCTAATTATGAACAATCTGTGAAATGAGACAGATCAATATGTATCAATCACTTCTCTGACTTGAAAGTTAGCCCTTGATCTCAACAGTACTAGTAACTGACTCCTAACAGATCCTGCAAGGACGATATTTAAGAGAATGAGATGTTGTTTAGAAACTCTTTTAAGAAAGTCAGCTACAAGATGTTGATCTCACCTTAAAAGAAAGGTTTTATTTGGGTATCAGACTTTATGATAAATCAGAGGATCTATAAACTACACTATATCCACAACTGCCACACAGTTAGCAAACGGAAGCAACAACACTCAGATGTAGTGTTGAGGACTTGTATCGCGAACATGGGAACAGATCCTAAATGTGTTTGTGGGCTATTGAGTGGTTTTAAAAAAGCAAAGATTTTAATAAAAAAAAGTAAAGTACTCAAAATGGAAAGGTATCAGTAGCACTGAAGACCTTTGTCCTTATCCATTAAAAAAAAAAATTTTCAAAACCACTGGAAACACTGGGCTGATGCTCTGATCTTTCAACTCTGCCTTCTGTTCAAAAACCTGCTCACCCCTATCTTCTCAAGGAAGAACCTCCAGCTCTTCAGAGGCAAACTGAATTCACTTTACTCCATTCCTAAAGCGTATTCCTATTACAAGTCAGCTATTACTCCGAAAAATGTTTCTTGACTTAAATTTCAAGCCCAACTACACACCTTTCTGTAGTATTTACCTCAAATAACAGAATAGCTGTATTTCCAACTACTTTTATTACCAGCCTAAATTATTTTTGCCCACAAATACATCAGTCATACGATACCTTTCCAATAGCTTCTGTGTGATGCTGTGTGCATATCTGTAGCCTGCTAACCCAGTGTTGTCGTTCTTTAGCATCAATAGCTAATAAAAGCAAACCAAGAGGATTACATAAATGAAGACGTTTTGAAGTACAGGCATAAGATTGCTTAATTCTTTGAAACAGACAGAAGGCTTTAACAGTACAAGGTTATTTTTTATCTAAAACTTTCTCAGCTAACCAGTAATTAGCTATAATATTGAAGTTTAACATAAATGGCATGTACTTTTGCTTGTTTTCAAATTTCTTAACAGAGAAATACCTTCAACAAACAATAACACCCCTCACACATTTTAATCTAAGAACACAACGTTGTTTACCTAAATGAGAGTAATGTACCCTGAAAATTACAGTGATTTTTCAAGGGAAAAAACACTAGGAGGTATTAGTCCAGATTTCTGTAGCCTACAAAGTTAGAGAATGGGCTTCTATAGCCACCACAGAAAGGTCAACATACTGAACATTGGGAATTCAGTTCTCTGCAAGCATCAACTCAGTACTTTTACCTACGATGATAGGGAAAACTCTGAATTGGTACAGTTTAAGGACACTACACATGAAGTTTTAAACCCCATTCTACACATTTTAAGTTCAGCATCTTCTGGAAGTCACCAAACCCAGAGTATGGAACCATCCATAAAGAAGGACAGCTCCTAACTGAGGAGTAGGATGAAAGTTTCACAAATAATTCTCATCACAGCAGTCTGCCAGACAAGCTCTCTCACTTTGGCAAAAACAGCCAAGCCCAGCAGAGCAGCCAGGAGCGTCCCCTAGTGGAATAACCCCCTGCCCGAGAATTTAGGTCCTACCTCTGAGTTTATACTGCTCCCCGCTGGCAGCATTGACTGTAAAGGTGTGAGAGTCTTCATCACTGGGTGAAATCACAGCTCCAGCCAGCTGCAGGGTACCCCTGGGCTTTAGATGCCTAGACTGCTCATTCACAAAGTACTCCAGCAAGCCAGCATCATTGTTTAAAACAAAAAACCTGCAATGATAACAAAGCAAACACACTAAATTAAAACTGCTCATTCTTTTCAGTTTTTTTGGGGTGAGGGGATGGTGGAGGGGCAGGCAGGAGAAGTCAAGACTTTCATTATAAGTTGGCCCATTAAAGACTTGAGTCAATACAAGCCCAATCTTATGAATTATGTCCCAAACAAGACTGGACAAGAATTAAGTTCTTACAATTTGTTTTCTCAGGAGACCAGGGATTGCACAACAGAACAGCTGTGCCCACAGAAGAGTGCTGTTGCAAGTGTTTGAGAATAAGAAGAATATCCTGAATCTCTAAGGCTTAACACACCCTTTAACTACTTAAATTAAGGGTAAAGCAGTCCCATGTATAAAATCAATGAGACAAAATTGTGAAACTGGAGCAATTCCAGAATTTTAAAAAAATTACAGTGGACAATATGCTTCAATGATACAACAGAGTTTAACATTAAGTGGATTAACTTAACAAGTCCCTGCATGCCAGCGGCACCACAGGAATCTGTCCAGTGTAGCATGCTGCTAAGACTAGTCTCTCTGATACTAATTTGGTTGTGCTGTAGTGACCTAGGAACAGCAGCAAGCAGAAAGCCTGACCAGAAAGTTTTACCTGTGAAAGAAAAGCAACTTATTCTGGAGAACCAAAGGGAAAAGCTTGCTCAAGTCTGGATTTCACATAAAGGGTCAGCACAGATAGCAAAGACAATATTTTCAATGGAAAAGGTCAAAAAAGCCCTAATGCTGTACATGCTTTTACGCATACCATCATAGTTACAAGCCACCACGAGGTAAACCGCTTTGTATTTCCTATGTATTATTTTTCATTATTCCTGCCTTAAAATAAATATTTTGCATCTACACAGTAGCATAATCTATACTGAGAAATGCACAAGAATTCTACAAGGTCTGCCTAACAGAAAAAGGGAAATCAAGTATTAAAAATATCTGAAGTGTTCATTTAGATGCTGCAAAGACCAACAGTACTAAAAAAGCACCATAAAAGACTTACCTGTATTGCCAACCAGTGACAAGATTGGTATATTTCATTAAGTAGCCATAAATATTTTCCATGTGATCACTATTAAAAAAGAGAGAAAAAAGCAGTCAGAATATACCAAACAGGTTTTAGATCTTCCCAGCTTTTGATGATCATTATATATTCTCAGAAAATGAATTTTCACCTTCATTTTTAAAATGTCTCTCCAACTTCAATAAAACCACCAACACAAGATTTTCCAACTCCATTTCTAAAACAGTTTCAAGACAGTCTAACCAGACTTACTGAACTCAAAATAACTTCAAGGTATAATTAGTTTCACCAATACCTGATGTTTTTTCAGCAGGCACTTCTTGACACATTTGTACTAGTTTGGGGTAATTAAAGACTCGGTATGTTCGCTGCTACTGGTTCCTGCTCCCTCTGCTAAGCAAGCTTTGTATTTTGGGACTCTTGAACAAAATTACCTTTCCCTAGCTTATTAACAGACTCTCAATCGTGATCATCAACCAAAACCAGTCCCCTAGGTACTCCTACACCAATATGGTTTTATTTATCATTAATGCCCAGAGCCCTTCCTGACTACACTAACAGGGAAACTCTTGAGCAGATGTTCTCCAGAACACAACAGGCAGGTGCAGGTATTCTGAAATGTGAAACAGGAGCCAAAACTTCTCTGGCTCAGCAGGAAAATCAGGTAGTTTCAAAACCTCAGCTTGCAACATCCACCAGAAACAAGAACCCACTAATAGGGTAGTTCGTCACTAAGGGTATTCGTTCACTTAATATGACTACAGGCAAAATACATTGCTACTTCTGAAAATCTATTGTCCTAAATAGCTCATAGCCATGAGACTTGGAAGCCTTAATCACCTTAAACCCAAAATTTAAAGATCTATTTTATATTGTACATTCCCATACTTCTAAAAATGCTGCTGTAATGCCCTCACTTCTTACAGTTGGGCACGATCCTATATTGAAGAACACATGATGGAAAATTCAGGCCCAGCATGATCAGAAGGTCCCAATTATTCCAGTGAAGAATGGAAACAATAACCCAAGTATAAGACACTACTTGTTTTTTAAAAGAAATGCATATTTAAGCCATTTNCTAAAGAAAGCTATTTACAGTGCCCCAACAAAAATAAAATCAGAGTAAAACACTGCCATACAAATCAATGCCACATCACTGCCATTCAGTAATACTATTCAAAGAAGAGACGCAAGAATGTACGTTTTTGAAGAAAAAAGTTCACAATTTTTAATGTCACATTTAAAACCAAAAATGTGTTCCAGCTATTACTGCAGCAATCTGTATCGCAGTAACATCCTGCAACGGAGAGCAGCCAGCAGGACTATCTAGGAATTTAATTTCTAATAGCTTATTAAATGGTACCACAGATAGAAATAAAAATGAGGAGAGCAGGGGATATTCAGCCTATCATATGTTTTAATTGCACAGATAGCTAAAGGAAATACAACCTAGCTCATCCTCTGCAGACGCCTCTCATTTGTTATTATTGGCATACAGGGGAAGTACAGTTAAGACTAGCTTGCTGTCTTAATTTAGCTGTAAATTAAGAGACTGCAAAGTCATAAAAATGTATGAGTTTGGGTTTTAATTGTCTGAAAATTGTTCCTAGTCACAGCTAATTGTTTTTCAGTTTTAGTGAATGTAAACTTTGCCCTTGCTTTTCAGTTACATGTTGTGTAGAACCCAGCTCACTCAGGGTAAAGCTGCTGTGCCCACATACTCCTCATCACTCAGGTCTTCTCTTGGAGTAGATCCAAACTTCTCCAAATGCCTCCTCTTAAACAATTCCTTTCTCTAGCCTCTGTAGTAACTGAAAAACCTGGAAAATCACTCCCCACACACACAACCCCTGAAGTCTGAGAAAGTGACTGAGGATAAGCAAGCCCATCATCTCCAGCACTGTGGACACTGTCACTCTGGAAGGAGAGCACTGCAGCAAATAAACATAGTACAAGTGCACGATGCTAAGCACAGAGCCCAGATGTGTTTCAGAAACCCTAACTTGCCATGCAGAGGGTCCCACACCTTGCAGCTCCCACGCAAGGGCTGTATCTCAGACCATAATGTAAAGCTCAGAAGTACAATTAGTAGCCTCTCCCAGGCACAAGCCAGAACAACTTATCCACCTGTACAAGACCAGAGAAACATACTGAGAACTGATGGTCAAACCTCCGTTTAGAAGAGCCCAATCAGCAGCAGTGGCTGGTGCAGATCCCAAGGTACATGATATGAGCTGCTGTCAGGGATTCCTTTAAGAACTCACGCCCGCAGCAGGAGAGGAATGCTGCATGTCGACTGCCAGGGATAAGAGATGGAGCTGTGGCTTGCTTTTTTTGGAGACCATAGAACGTTACAGGAACCAAAGTCCAAAGAGATGAAGCATGGACAGAGGTCCCTGCTAAATGAGCCACCTCTTTTATTTTGATTTCCCACACACACTGGACAATATTGATTTAACTACTCTCTTTAACTGTGTTCGTGCATCTGCAATAGAACTGCACAACCCCACAAGACCATATTTAGGTTTCACCTTGCCAGAGGCTGGTCAAACTTTCAGCACCCATACAAGTAACGGATTAGCCTACGTAACGAGTATGAGAAACTTGGCTGATATTTAAAGCATTTCCCCTGACCATATACAGGCCTAGAGGCAAACAAATAAGCAAATAAAAGAGTAAAAATATGGACCTTACAGGCACTAATCACACCCTCCTAGCACAAATTCCAACACTGTGCGGGCCAGGAAATTTACAACATTTGAACTAAGGTTTATTTTTAAATAACTAACAATTTTATACACTAAAAAAATTTAATCACCTCTGGAAACAGTAATTCACAAAAGGTCAATCCCATAACCGTACAAACCCATTACAGAAAAAACAGTTAAACTCCTTATCTTCTTCTGGGTAAGCCCTAGTGCTTTCCTATGGATACAGGAAAACATTCTCTGCATTGTTTATGAACAACAAGACGTGGAATTACAACTAGAGCATTTTTTTTCAATAATTTTAAGATGTAAAAGAGTTAAGATTGGGGGGTAAGACAAAAAACCTACACCAATCACAAACCCCCAATAATATTTCATTAGTATGGAATTAAAAGCAAAGTTCTTCAGAGCACAAGAGAAAGCCCTTAGATGGCTTTGAGAACAAGAGGTTGGGGTTCAGGCACTTGCTCTGTTCACAGCCAGAGACAGTAAAATACGAGTAAGATCTTCCAGCACTGTTTCTAACAGAACAGGTTTTACTGTAGTTTCACAAGTCACTTGTGTGCCTGAGAAGCCCCCAGGTTTCCCACATTGAGGTTTTCGACTTCTAGAAAACAGAATTTTCAGAAGCAAACTTTACTCGAGCCGCTCAACAACATATCTCAATATCAACAGTGAGGTCTGCCTGCACCACAATCCTTTCCCACTTCAGAAAAACTTCTGCATTCATGCTGCTGGCTACATGCCTGCACCTGGGTACCTCTATCTTGTCATAGCCCAGATGCTGTTATTGCTATTCTAAGTGCTCACAACGGCCTCAGATTGTCAAAGGAACAGCAGCAGCTCAGCAACAATGAGTCAACAAGCTTGAAGTCCTTATTTATATAGAAATTAGCATATACTTTTACAGAATGACCAAAAAAAAAAAAACACTTAAGTGTTGCAACAGACCTGTCAGACCTTAAAGATGTAAAACCATTTCATTTTAATTTCTCTTGGACCACTTTTAGTGAGGGCACCTTGCAAAACAAAGTCCAGGAAAAAAAATTATGCAGTAATTCTTGGTACAACATCTTAACGCCAGCCCAGCACATTTACCACCACCCCCAAATGTCTGTGTTTTTTTCAAAGGCTGAACACCTCTGCACTTGGCTGCCCGTTTATCACACTTTAGTTTATAAATATCATGAGACAGATTCAATTTGTCCCTGTAAGCAAATGACTGAAGCCTACAAAAAATTACAAATCAATCCATAGTTTTTCCAGAGAACTATCCCTCCATGAATTCCAAGGTGTTTTCCACAAGCCAGATTTCAACATATCCACATGCTACTAAAATACAATAGGAAAAAAACATTCACAAAGGATTATTGCCAGTTTATTTCTTCTTTATAGTTTTATTATCCTTTTCTAGTCTACCTCAAATTGCAGCAGCTATCAGTGCCTTGTAGGCTGGTCTCCTGTCCTGGGGAAGAATGAGATCATATTGGTCAGGCCCGATTCCCTCCTTATCCTGTTTACATGCCCAAGACTTGAATGCAGATGCTGAGGAACAGCAGTCCCAGAATGACGTCCTTCAGGAGCTTCAGCCAAGACACCCAGATTCACACCTGACAAGCACTGGGCCAACACCTTCCTCCAAGATGAAACACAGATGCAGAAGGCCTGCCCACCCTTTTCTCACACTTCTCACAGTGCAGCTCTCCCCAAAAGCCCATCACAAACAAAACACCGCTAGCACTGGCACAAAATTACACCCATCTGGAAAGTGATTACAGAAAGCTTCCAAGACTGCCTTTCCAATGATTGTCATTTTGCTGAAACCCAGACAGCACTGTGTGGGATGCTTGGAGCAGCCAGGTCTCTGAAGACCCAACAGCTGTTTGAAGAGCAAATGCAGCAGCCAAGTCTTGCCCACAGACTAGCATAAGGCCTGGCTTCAAGTGGTAGCTGAGTATGTGAGATTTGCTTCCAGCAAGGAGGGACAACGAGGAGCATGCAACCCATGCAGATGTCAGGAAGGGTTCTTGAAATGGGATCCAGCCTCGATAGCTGCCACCACAACTGTTATGACACTGGCCAAGAGAAGAGGCTCCTTTCTACTAAGCTCACAGCAAGATGTAAAAGAAAAAAATGGTGAAAGACAGCCTTCAGACTAAAAGCTAGCAAAGCATAAAGCAAAGGAAAGAAAAGAAAGAAATCGGGATTGTCAGTGCAAACCAGTGAGTGGTTTTCTCTACTTAGTTGGAAAAAAGCAGTGACCATTTTCAAGGAACTGTTCATCTCTATCTGGCCATGGGTTTGCTGTCTGTAATAGCTTGCTTTTTCCTCACTGACCACTGCAAAGTGCTTATCTACAATGCACTCATTCCCCTTTTTTGTTAAATGGAGGGGAAGGGCAAGAGAGAAAAAAGAAAAAGAAAATCCTACATCAGCAGCAGAAACTTTGGGCACATCTTCTGCAATTACAAAGATCACTTCCTCCCAAGAAGTCACCATCACATTAAGCACACTCCAGACCCACAGCTTGTTGCTATAACTGTGAGTTCCCCCATACACCCGGCAAGGCAAGGCAGAAGCCTCCATGCTGCTTACAGACTATCTACATCAATAAATTAGCTCTGCTTTTACAAACGGCTTTGGGAAGAAAACTCTGACCTCGCTGCACAGCTCACCAGCAGTGCCCTATAGTAAACTGAAGGGGCAGCGAAGCTCCTGCTCTTCAGCTCAGGTGTTAGACTATTTGACCATAAGTTTAAAAACCAACAAGTGCAAGGAAAAAAGGCCCAACGATACAAGAAATATTGACAAGAGACCCTGGGGATGCTTCAGGACACCACTTGGCCACAAGCATGCTGGCAACAGACACATTCTCACTAGATGTAAAACCTTCTCTAAAAGTTTACTCCCATAAACCCTTGAGCACACAGGCATGCACTGGAAGATGTGCAGGCTTGCCACAAAGGAAGGGTGCGGCAGAGCTGAAGTGAGCTGTCAGCTGTCTACGAGCCAGGCCTGACACAGCCCAGGCTTCCTATCTTAGGGTAGAAACACTCCCCACCACCCAGCTCCCCAGCTAGCAACACAGCGGTTGTGGTTGCACCTCAAGTTTCTATCAACACTAGTTCTCATCAAGAATGAGAAATCACCCTAATTAAACTTGCATTTGATTCTTCTCTTTTGTGCACTAATGCCACAGGTCAACTACACACAAATGAAATTGCAGTGTAAAATTTTTGCAGGGCAGTAAAGGGAAAGATTATATTTAATTAATAAGTAGCAAAACACTGCTCTCACTGGGCCACTGCAAAGCTATTTAACTGCTTTATCATTCAGAGAGCTCTTCAGCTCTCAAAACACATCTGCCTGGAGAGAAAAAAAAACAAACAAAAAAACCCCGCAGCAAATTTCAGCCTAGTAAGTTCTCCTGCATGTGTACAAATAGCTGAAGTCAGCAAGAACTACACTCACGTACCTTTTATTTGTGGATTTGCATCAGCGTAACAGAACTGAAGCTGGACTCTAAAGCCAGTAGCCAACCCTGCAGATTTTTCTGTAATAACTACTACTCCAGTTATCACTGGAAAACTAACTGTAAATACAGCCACAACATTTTAGAGCTGAGCATACAAAAACCAGGAACCTCAAAAGGTCTAAACTCTCCACTTGAGAATGACTGTTGTCCGCAGCTTTGCTACCACTTACGCCACCAGTGTGCAGCAGCTCACCATAATGTAGTTTCACATTATTGCTATCAAACCCCAAAACTTTCCCTTGAAGTATAGTTTCAGAAGACTCCAGCAGTCAAAGTTAAGCTACTCCACTTGGCAAACTCTACTGGCATAACACAAGCCTAGGCAGAAAGACTAATGGATGAGCACCGTGATAATTTTGGCCTCTCTACTATCTCTTCAGCATCTGAGAAAGGAGCAGACCCCAGTAAGCACTGTCCAAAGAAAAATGGGGAGCAAACTCCTGAATCACCAAGTTAATCTAAGTGCAGTCCAGCATGGTTTAACTTGCTATACATTCCACTCCAAGGCATTTTGGTCAGCTTCTAGTCCAGTAACTCTTATTCTATCAGAAATATAAAGATACACCCTTCCAGTTTAAAGATGTATTTGTGATTCTTATAGGATGGTTTGGGTTGAAAGGGACCTTAAAGATCATCCAGTCCCAATCTGCCTGCCACGGGCAGGGACACATTCCACTGGATCAGGTTGCTCAAAGCCTCATCCAACCTGGCCCTGGACAGCTCCAGGGATGGGGAATCCATAGCTTCCCTGGGCAACCTGGGCCAATGTCTCATCACCCTCACTGTAAAAAATTTATTCCTGATATCTAATCTCCCCTCTTTCAGTTTAAAATTTTCAAGCTCATGACTTTCTTTCAGTTTATGATTTTAAAAAGACTATATTGATACTTTGGCTATTAAATTGAAGGTAAATACATGGATCAGCTACTCTGTTGAAGCCTCTGATCTTTCTATTTTTGAACCATTTTTTAAACACTTCTGATTCAATACAGAGGATAATTATCACCACCTTCCAAGCAATCAAGAACACACTTAACTGATTGTGTGATCTTAATATTCAGAAAGATCATAAGCCTGGAGCACAACACAGGTAAAAACACTGTGTGTATCACAAGACTCAAGCAATGGCCAACAGTATGAAGTCTAACTGGCAAACAGTTACAAGCAGCACTCTTCAGGGGTCAATACCACTAAACGCCTCTGAGGCAGCTGACGGACAAGCAACCTCTCAGGTAAGAGCAAACCTAGGGCGAGCAGCCAGGACACAGGAGGGCAGGCTGCCTTTCCACAGAATCCCAACAGTCCAGAGGAACAGGCTGAACAAGACTGCCTGAATTTCAATAAAAGCAATGCAAAGCCTTGCGCCTGGGATGGATAAATCCATGGAGCAGTGCAAGCCAGACATGTCATGCCAGATAAAGAAAGGCTGAGAGACCTGGGTCTGTTCAGTCTCCTTCAGAGGAAGGGGTCTAGGGGACAATGGGAATCTCACCTACACACACAGAAGATGGAGACAGACTCTTTTCAGAGATGCACAGCAGAAAGGCAAGCAGTGATGGTCTTAAGTTGTAGCAAAAAAAATTCCTCGTTCAACATACAGGAAAAAAAAAATCTTCACAATGAGGGTAAGCCATGAGCCAGGATGCCAGAGAGGTTGTGGCATTTCCATCCTTCGCCCTCAACAACGAATTCTAACTTTGAATCTAGCCCTACTTGGAACAGAAGGCTGGACTTGAGACTTCCCAATCCAAATCACTCTATAATTCTTGGGTACAGAGAAATTCAACAGAAATACTCTTATATTAAAACTTGGCCATAAAGCACTCAGATGGTTTAAGCTTTAATTAAGAAAGTACATGTGTTACCTTAATCACCTATGATTATGACAATAATAGAAAGAGCAAGACTACTATTGTTTCAGTGCTTTACATGGACAATGATTCCTAGACAATGAATTATTCAAAACTGCTCTTATTCATTGTTCAGTGAGCATTAGGTATTATTCATTTGGCACTCCTGCACTGAAGCATTTCCTCATGGTTTTCTTCTCTTGTGCTTGTCTATGTTCATGAAGGAGTCATATACCAATGAAAGAACAGGGACATTTTAATCGTATGTTACTTACAGGGAACTGTTGAGCAGTGTATTTTCAGTCTCTCTGAGACAGAATAAAAATTGGACCACAGCTATTTTATTCCTACATTCAAATCACAGCTTCTGCTGATTTCAGCTGCAGCTGTGACCCTGCAAAAGTTCTGCAAAATCAGAGCAAACTGTTCTAAACGAGGCCCCTGAGAAAAAGAGGAACACGCAGCTAGTGATTACACGGGAAAAGTAGTTTAAACAATGACTGTTACCACAGAGGAAGTCAGAGCCAGGGGCAGAAACCAGCTCCTTAACAAAAAATCCTGCAACCCTGTCCAGTAGATCTCATGCTTTGTTACATCTCTACTGCAACTAAAGAAACCCACTTCCCAATACACATTGGGCTCTCCTGAAAACTGATCTGTCAATGCCTTAACATTAGTCAAGACTTTAAAGATTTCCAGCCACATCAAACACTCAGGCATTTCCACCTGGAAGGAAAAAGATGGATACCTACAGCAAAAAAACCTTCTCCCTGACAGTGACATTCACGCTCCAAAGCACATTGTCAGATATAAGATTCTCAGCTTAACAAACATGAAGAAACAGCATTTCTTCTGCCCTACTTCAGCCTGCCCTCCTCTCTCATGTCAGGACTAGACACACAGCACAGAAAACCTGAAATGGTACAAGCTTTGCAAGCAGCCTACAAAGAAAGCTGTCCGGCAGCATTACCCAGAGGCTGTGATCCACTACAAGAATTCATCAGCACCAGCAGAGTGCACATCAAGGCAACATCCTTATGTAAACCAAGGTCCTTGCACACATGCCTTAATTTTCACAGTGCCATGAGTACAGTACAAGGATCTACCAAGGATAACTGAACAGCAGCAGCTGGCACTTTCTCCTGCTGCATTAAGCAACGTGATTAGGTCAGCCACATGCAGTTTGTTTATCATCTTTCCTCTGGGGACAGAATGCGTGTGGCAGAGCAAGACGTTAAATGTTGTGGGTGATTTTAATTAACTTGCTACTAAACAACTACATCAGAAAAGGTGAAGTTGGAAAATACCCTGTGCACTTAGAGAAAGACAAACATTTGTAGGAGCCATCACCTCCTGCAAAAGTCTATTCCATGGAAAGCACAAGTTATTTGATATTTATAAGCTCCTCAAAAGTTCATGCTTCTTTAGTTTCACCCTATTTCAACTATGAATATTCAGCATTAACGCAAGCATCCTGTTACACCTGAACCAACTCCCACATTTGTTGCTCCTGCCCCAGCAAGTTTTACAGCCTGCCCATTCAACACAGGGATGCTCCAGGAAAGAAGAGAAGGACAAAGAGCTGGAGAAGGGAACAGAGACCTTGCTGACCTGGTTCAGGAACTGGTTTCAGGTTCCCTAGTAGAACATCAGCCACCATGAAGCTCCTTTTCAAATCATCCAAATCTGTTTCCCCAACTCTAGTTGCTTCTTAGCCCTCACATACTGATTTACTTCTTTAAATTTACAATGAATCTTAGTTTCCATCTGCTCCAACCCCATTCTTCCAGGTCACAAATAAACATGTGAATACGAATGGCTTACCTGCCTTTTGAGAAGTGCTTGAGGCTTCAGCAAGTGGTAAAATCAGCTTGATAAAAGATGACTAAAACATTTTAATAACACAGAATGGATCCTGAGGTGTATATAATCAGCTGACCATTTTAAACACGGGCTTCTTGTCTATTCTAATGAGCAAATTATGCCAAGTGCAGCATTTCTTAAGTGGTGTTATGAACTAGTATATTCTTTAATCAAACACTCAAATGAGGATAAATACATTCAGGCACCAGGTTTTTCAGCTGTTTCCATCCTGCATACAAAACAAATGTGACAGACCGCCTATTGTGATTTTTTGTAATGAAAAGGAATACAGCACACAACCACAGAAATTCTGAATTTCAGAGTAACCACTTCAGAAAATTTTTTAGCACCTAGTTCATCACATGTAAAAAAGCCAGCAACAAGTCAGGAAGTGAGGGCTTTCTGAAGGCCACGCTAGAAACAGAAGGAAGATCAGGGCTAACTTAGACACAGTTTGACAGCAGAGCCACAGCCAACCCAAAAGCTGTCAGCAAAAGCACAAGGGCAGGAGCATCAGAAACCCCATCCCCATTGGTGGCTGATGCCTCAATGCCACAACGCGAACAGGTTCTTCTAACAGCACAAAACCAAGAAAGTGTGGTAGGCTGTGAGAGGAGGGGAAAGTCAAAGCAAGCTTGGCCCCTGCCAGACCTCCCAGGTAATGCCACAAAATTACAGTCCCTCTCTCTTTGGTTGCACGCAATGAGGAAGGAAGGGGTTTACAGTCATTGACTACACAGGATCTCAAAAATCTTTGTTTCAAGCATCTTTGTTTTCAGGTAGAGAAAAAGCCCAGAAAAAGGGAGATGGGTAATAAAAAGGAAGTACCAGAAGCATCAACATTAGAGAGAACTCTCCTAGTATAACACTAACAGTTACATGAAGGCTTGGGTTTCATTTCTTCCATTTTTTCAAGTGATAGGGACTTTTAAATTCTTGCCTGTCTCAGGATTCCAGAGTTAATTAGGTCAGCTAACACACACCACTGCAGCCTAAGCAAGAATTCGATGCTTACATTAATACTGTGGTGAGAAACTTTAAGTTCAGAGACAAGAACAGAGGACCAGCAAGGAAGATGTTTGCAACAAGAAGCACAGTTAAAAACTGTGTTGCCATCAGCTTCTCTACCATTTTCTACCAAGCTGGTTTCAGCTTTAATGGCCAAACAGATGAAATTTATCCTCCTGAGATCAAACATTCTTGGAATGTGACTACAAACACATAGAAACTAGAAAATCTCTTAAGTTTTTTTGCAACCAAGACCAACATCAACGTCACTAAATAAAAAGGCGTCATAGCCGCTCAAGAAAATCCTATTATTTTCAAGACACTTTCCTTTATTATTACTAATTAGATCCTTTTTGTAAGTTAGCACAAATAGAAATCATGAACACTTCCACAATCTAGCTCATTCTCATTCTCACACATTTTGCAGGTTACATGTTTGAATTGCAAAGGACTATCAGTCATCCTCCCAGTCAATTTTGATCAAACGCAGAAACAAGCATTTCCTTTAGAACACATTTCCTAAGGGATCTCTTCATGAAAAAGAGTTCTTGATCATCTTGAAATTCAGAATTAAAATCTACTCATGTGTTTCAGCTGCGAGTTCTGCTACCTTATCGCATGCTGACCTGCTCAAACACCGACTGAATCAAGGTCACTAATTGTTTACTTACTGGTTTTAGTATTTATGAAGAGTGGTTAAACAGTGACAACTGCAAAATAAACAAAGCCACATGGTGTGAATTTTGAGTTGTCCTATGCAGGGACAGGAGCGGGATTCCTATACGTCCCTTTTAACTCAGAATATTACAATTCTAAACCCTCAAAATACAGGTGACTATTTCAGTTGCTTTAAATTTGTTATCTTTTTTTTTTTTTGCTATCAAATCCTGATCTAACTCTTTTGTCAAAACTCTCTCTGCTGTTTGTCTGCATCTGTTTGCTTATTCTCAGCATCTCTTACTCCATCTAAAGCCACATGGAGCAATTCTGCAAGAGAACCTGATAACCTAATGACAAGCAGAATCCACCCAGCATAAGGAACCCTCTTACCTGCCACTGACACTCCTAGCAAAATAACCAAATAAAGTAGTATTAGTCTAGCAAGTTGACTCCCTTTCTTCAAAGCTACTTTCATCCAGGTGTTTTTCTGCACTAATTCACAATTGTCAATAACCTCAGTAAACTTTCAGGAACAGCTAACCAAAGTTAACGTTCTTCCTTCAAAAAAAAATTAGAAGGCTTAATCTATAACATTTTATAAACATATGTGGCTAAATCCATAGTGAGCAGATGCTAAAACCATTTCAGAAATAGGAAACAAAGGCAGTTACCTACAAAAATACATTTAACTTGTAATGTTAAAAATCAGCAATCATTTGGGAAATTCACAAACAATTGACATGTATTTCTACCAGCCAGGGAATAAAGCTGGGAATCCTTTTAGTAGCTGAATTGATTTACGTATTTGAGGGTAGAACCACTAAGAAAAAGATAAGGAGGTGGCACATTAGCAAGGCTCCAACTGGGAAAGCCAATCTTGTTTCTCTGGTTGACCACACTGCTTTGAACTTTTAAATCTGTAGATAAATGTGAACCAGTTAGTGCAAGTTATTTCTCTCAAAATTACCTGGAAGCCTCTCAAGCCAGCCTGAAACGACCCGTTTTACTTCTCTGGCATGCATCCTGACCAGCTTTCTAGCCCACAGAGATTCTGCTTTCTAGTTGTGAAATTTTCATGTCATCTGAATGACTACGATTCATGTGTCACAGAAGTGCCTTCCAAACCTGTCTCCTTTCTCTCACTGCTTTGAAATTACTTTGCTCATTTAATCCAGAGCAAGGCAGACACCAAATGAAGATGGCTAAGAGAAAAAACAGAACTGATGAATACAAAGCATTCTTTATATAGGCGATGCTGTACTTAACTTCCTAGCTTGCTCATTTCTGGGAAAAATTATTAAATTTTTTTTTCAAGTAATCTTTTAATGATTTAAAGTTATCCAGAAGTCTCATCTCATAGTAACTGTTTCTCTAAAGGAAAATAGGGAGTTAGCATGCAGCACAGCCTCTCCAGCTCTCTACCTACTTCACTGCAAGTTAACATTCATGCTATTCCTGACCCCAGCCAGGAAAACGCAGTCGAGAGTTGGTTACACTCAGACATGCTCTGACCTTCATCATATATTCATAAGTAAACAAGATAATTTCCTGACAGATGTCTAGAAGAGCAGTTTCTCAAGAATTCTTAACTTCTATTACGCCAGGAAAAAAAGCATCTTCCTGTCCTCTGAAGAAACTGAGCCTTTATGAGCAGCAAAGGAGGCACTGCTGTACTGGCTGCCTGAATTCATCATACACAGGCTACAAGCAGAAAGTCAAACAGATTCCCCTGGATCTCCACATCATCTGAAATGTCTGTCAGCATCTGGTTGTCTCCTCTTCTCCACTGCAATACATGTTTGGTCTAACTCTATCACCACTATTTAAAAAATCTCCTTATTATTCCCATACAAATATATAGAATCAGACTTTCTGTTTAATTTATTTCACAGAATCACTAGGTTGGAAAAGACTTCCAGGACCATCAAGTTCAACTATTCCTACCAACTACTAATCCACATTCCGGAGCAACTCATCCACCTCCAGCGATGGTGACTCAACCACCTCCCTGGGCAGTCTCTGCCAGTGCCCAGTGACCCTTTCTGTGAAAAATTTTTCTCTGATGTCCAGCTCGAACCTCCCCAGGTGGAGCTTGAGACCATTCCCCCTTGTCCTGTCCCCTGACATTTGGGAGAAGAGGCCACCTCCCTCTCCTCCCTACAACCTCCTTTCAGGTAGGCATGCATTTCTAGATATGCACTTCACCCCAAGTATTGGTGACTTTCCAGCTCCACGTGATTGAGTTTTCATTATTTCATGTTCCAGTAGTGTTGGTGACTTTCTTCTCCATAGTCATAATTCCCCATTTAGAGCATTAAAGTACCAGGTACTTGTTGTCCCATTAGACTGATAACTCAGCTACAGCTGTTTTAACAAGATGCTTCACCAAACAGATGCAGCCTATCCTCAGTGAGTACCTCAGGACCCTACTTTGTCAAGTTGCATGACCATGCACTGCTCACAGTCTGTGCTCCCAGCAAATCTGTTTCCAAGCCACCTATTTTAGACACTGATTTGTTATTAGAGATGTCCTTATTTCATCAAATACATTTTAGAAATAGAAGTAATCCACAAAACAAGAACTAAACTACAGCATCCTGTCCAGGAGGATTTCCTAGGGAGGCGGGGGGAAAGGTGGTATTTTGTGGGTAATTAGATATAGAGACAAATGTAGGAGTAAATAATTGATTCCCAGGAGAGCAGAGATTAACAGCAAGGTACCTCAAGTGTTTGCAATAGAGTATTAAAACATATTAAACTGGATACTGGTAACTGCAAGGAATAACATCAACAGTTCCCATTTACAACTCTCAAGCAACCAAACTAGCTGTCACTCAGAGCGTTAGTTCAACTTTTGACCTGCAAGCCACAGCACTGAAAAAAACCAAAATACCTGGATTAATAATTTTTAAAAGCGGAATTTCACTGCACAGCACTAACCTGTGACCACCACTTCAAACATACCACAGCAAAAAGTGTTTCAGGCAAATCAGGTATTGTGCCCCTTCAAACACCTCCAATTCCATGTAAAAATATAAAATACTTCCATTTGGCTTGCATAAACAACTCCTGTTTCACAGGCAAAGCACATGGACAGTGAGTGCTCAGTCACAGTAACAGCAATTTTTGTTAGACAATTCAGAGTAATACTTGAATCCAGAGTTTTTTAAAAAAGAGTATAGAAGCAACTGGAAACAACGAATATGACAACCAAAAACTGTATGTGACAAGAAGCCTTCCTTATTTAACAGCCTGAAATACCAGCTTGAAAATCACCACTTTGCTTTCTGGCACTAGTCACTGGAAAGGTGACTTATAACCCAGATTCTCAGTGATAACCGAGCTGTTTGCTCCCCACTAAAACCACTGGGCACCTACACAGCCCTGGTGCTCATTTGCCTATGCCATCCAACGGTCGTCCATCCCACGCCACACACAGATGCACCACACTCTAGGTTTGCTATCTCCACAAGCAGGAAACAGAAAGCCAGTCCATCTGGGCTGGCAGACGACAGCTTTGGAGAGTCTCCATTTGAAGGAGAAGTGTGCAAACTTCACGTAACAGCAGAGCTTTCAACAGCAACACAGCAGAACTCCACCAGTCAAGGATGAGACCTAAAATGCGGATTCCCAAATCTCTCAAGTGATGCCTTACAGAGCCAGCTATCATTGTGAAGTGGAAACTCTTTTGACCAGAACGCACATTAGAAAAAAGTACATGAAAACCCCCAGATATCTCAAACATGCAGGCAAGCCATTCAAAGGAAGGATTTTAGTAGGAAGCCATTTCAAACCAATGCTCAGCTTCCCCTTCTTTCTCCACTCTCTTCCACTGTATCTGCTATATCTGAGCAACCGTAGAATCATGGAATGGTTTGGGTTAGAAGGTACCTTTACAGATCATCCAGACCAACCCCCCTGCAGTGAGCAGGAACATCTTCAACTTGATCAGGTTGCTCAGAGTTCCATCCAACCTGACGTTCAATGTTTCCAGGGACTGGGCATCTACCACCTCTCTGGGCAACCTGTGCCAGTGTTTCACCATCCTCAACGTGAAATATTTCTTCCTAACATCCAGTCCAAACTTCTTGTAGTTTAAAACCATTATCCCTTGTCCTGTTGCTACCAGCTCTGCTAAAAATATTTCCCCCATCTTTCTTACATGCCCCCTTTAAGTACTTAATTGCCCCAATTTAGACTAACTACAGCTTTTCTTAAAATAAGCCAGGCAAGACAGAAAGTCCAATTTACAGTAAGCACAGCCTTTCTTAAGCCAGGCAGGGTAGAAACCCCAATTTACAATAAACACAGCCTCTCCTAAGGCAGGCAGGATAGAAACTCTGATTTACACTAAGGGTAGTCTTACTTAAAATAAGCCAGGCAAGGCAGAAAGTCCAATTTATGCCAAGCACAGCCTTTTTTTAAAATAAGCTGCAAGACAGAAAGTTTGCTTTATGCCAAGCATAGCCTTTCTTAAGCCAGAAAGGCTAGAAATTCTGATTTACACTAAGCATAGCCTTTCTTAAACCAGGCAGGGTAGAAACCCCAGTTTACACTAAGCACAGCCTTCCTTAAACTAAGCCAGGCAGAACAGAAACCCCGATTTACACTAACTGCAGCCTTTCCTTTAGTAAGCCAGGCAGGAGAGAAACTATGATTTACACTAAGTGCAGCCTTTCTTAAAATAAGCCATGGAGGGCAGAAATTCGGATTTACGCTAAGAACAGCCTTTCTTAAGCCAGAGAGGGCACAAACTCCGAGCTACGCTAAGCACAGCCTTCCTTAAAAAAATCCAGGCAGGACACAATCTCCAATTTACGCTAAGAGTAGCCTTTCTTAAGCCAGGCAGGGTAGAAACCCCGATTTACACTAAGCACAGCCTTTCTTAAACTAATCCAGGCAGGACAGAAACTGGGATTCAGGCTAAGGGCAGCCTCCCCCAAGCCCGAGGACTCACACGCTCCCTGCACGACCGGCTCCGCTCCCGAAAGCGCCGATCCGAGGCTGCCAGGGAGCGCTCGGAGGAGACGCCGAGCTACACCCCCTGCCACGAAGTTCAGCTCCCTGGAGCAGCTGGAGAAGCACCGCAGCCCCTCCAGCGACCCCTGAACCGGCTCCCACCTTCCCAAAGCTGTGAAAGCAGAAGCACGTCAGCCCCGCCTCGCCCACCTGTACTGCCAGCCCTTGGCCCCGCGGCCACTCCTGCCCGGCGGCTCCACTTTGCCCTCGCCCTCCGGCCCCTTCATGGCCGGCTCGGCGCCCTGCATGGCGCACGCGGCCCCCGATGGCGGCGGCGGCGGCGCCCCCCGCGCCGCGCCCCTTCCGGGTCAAGGCCGCCATCTTTAGTGCGGGCAGCGCGCCATCTTTAGGGCGGGCAGGGCGCCCCGCCTCACGCCCCGGAATGGGGAGGAGGGAAAACAGGGCAGGGGTCTGGACCAGCAGGCGTCCTCACCCCTCACAAAATAAAGAGAAATAACAAGGGGGAAGGAGTTTGCACTTCTAAGCGTCCTCACCTCCTCACAAAATAAAGAGCAATAAGAAAAGTGGGGGATTTTGCACCTGCAAGCATCCTCCCTCCTTCCCTCTCCTAAAAAAAAAAAGAGAGGAATAAGAAGAGAGAAGGATTTTGCACCTACAAGCATCCTCGCCCCTCACAAAATAAAGAGAAATAACAAGGGGGAAGGAGTTTGCACTTCTAAGCGTCCTCGCGCCCTCCCAAAATAAAAAGCAATAAGAAAAGTGGGGGATTTTGCACCTGCAAGCATTCTCCTCCCACCCCCCAAAGAAAAAGAGAGGAATAAGAAGACTACAGCATTTGGCATCTGCAAGCATCCTTACTCTTCCCCCAAAATGGAGGGGAATAAGAACAGTCTGGGGTTTTGCAACTGCAAGAATCCTTGCCCCCTCACAAAATAAAGAGGAATAAGAAGAGAGAAGGATTTTCCACCCGCAAGCATCCTCACCTCCCCCCCAGAAAAGACAGAGAAGTAAGAAGAGCGTGGGATTTTGCACCTGGGACATGGCTTATTCTCAGCCCCTCCTATTCCACCCAAAGCCACATGGAGTAATTCCTCAAGAGAATCTGCCTGCTGCTGATAACCTAATGAGAAGCAGAAACCACCTAGCATAAGGAACCCTCTTACCTGCCATTGCCACCCCAGCAAAAAATAACAAAATTTTTAAAAAATTTTGAAAAAAAGTTATATTATCAGTCTAGCAGGTTGATTCCTTTTCTCAGAAGCTCCCTTCATCCAAATCACAGAATCACAATGGTTTGGGTTGGAAGGGACCTTAAAGTCCATCCAGTTCTACCCCCCTCCCACCAGATAAGGCTGCCCAAGGCCCCCTGTTATGCAAAAGATGCTAAAAATACCCTATGTGATCATTCACATAGAAGCAAAAATGTAAAGTAGAATGTATTTCAGATAAATACTTTATCTACCCCAAGCATCACCCCTGATAGCAGCTTCCTAACTCATTAAGGCCGCCCTGGCTTTCCCATCTCCTACCAGCAAGATTCCACCTTCCCAGAGACATTCAAAATGTCTTTGCCTTTGCCAATCAAACAAGGATAGCACGTGGCAAACATCATGTCTTTAATACATCTTTATAACCTTTAATCTGGCTCTGAATTGGACCATATCCACCCCTTCTTGCAAAGCGCACACACACATAAAGTCAGCTGCCAGTCCCCAGGTGAAGTCTGCCTGTTGCACCTAAACCGATTCTTTCTCTTACAAAGACATAGTATATTACCACAGCACAAGCATAAAATCTCTCACTTCTGCCTTTTTAGAAGCACACTTTGTCACTGCAGGGGAAAAAGTGGGGGGAAGGGGCTTTTTCAGCTGCATTTTTCTCCTGCAGAACCACAGGCAAACAGATCAGCAGTCACATTGTTCACCAAAGAAAATTCTGGCCAGAACTGCATTCCTCTTGCTCTCCAAACATGTCAGTTCCTCCTCTTCCAATCACTTGACATTTTCATTGAAAATATAATTGCATGGTATCATGATGCATGCCAACACCAGTGAAATTTTCCCCTTAAATTTTCCTGGGAAAATCTGACACAAAAGCAACTTGGGTAAGAATTCCACTTGTGCGTTTCATTTCGCCCCTCCATGAGGACAACTGGTCCCAACAGAGCCATAGCTTCATCCATGCTAGATCTTTCACAACCATCTCAGGTGGTCGGTAGGATGTTCCTCCACCTAGGACTCCTCCAATACCCAAGACAGTCCATGGTCCTTGTTGCCTTTTTCTGCAGGCGCTCAGATTTGGTCCCTGAGCACAGGGCAGTAAACTCAGATTCAAGCAACCTGATCCAGTGGAGGGTGTCCTTGCCCGTGGCAGGGTGGGAGATGTGGAACTTGATGACCTTTAGGGTCCCTTCCAAACCATTCTATGATTTGCTTCCCCCATGCATTTGCTATTTTCTCTAAAAGAAGGCATTGTACTCGCAGTACCAGAGGCTGCCGTAGGATGGCATTGAGAAAATGCCTAACAACAT
Organism: Piaya cayana; assembly: GCA_013389865.1. Taxonomy (NCBI): domain Eukaryota; kingdom Metazoa; phylum Chordata; class Aves; order Cuculiformes; family Coccyzidae; genus Piaya; species Piaya cayana. Next base: position 87,498 of record WAAB01002648.1, read on the forward strand.
AGAAAAGCTAAGTTTAACTACATATGCTGAGGATTTATGCTTCAATCTGCCCTTCATCTTTAGTTTAGTGTTGCTACTAATCATAGGTTGTGTTCAGGTTCACCTCTCAGTCTCCTTCCCTGCTTATATTTAGTGGCCTAAAATGACCAAAATCCCAAGCTGAGGGAGAGTGCTGAGGTCCCACAGCAGCCCCCTGCCTGCAGCCTGCCTGAGCATCACCTCTTGCTGCAATTCCTAGGTCTGGGGGAGGAACTCGGGAACAGCTGCAGATATGGAGCAGGAAAGCGTGAGGATAACATACGTTTATCAACACTGGTCAGATCAAATCCTTGTAGGTCGATTATGGCTACAAGCTGAAGTGTATTTTATTATAACTTACACTGAAGCTAGTTTGCCATAACTTATCACTTTGTAATTTTAAGAAATTGTCCAGGATATGGTAAAAAATACATATGTACCTCTCTTGGTGATTTCTTCTGAAGCTTGTAGTCCAGCTATACATGCTTAGCATCTTTTCAGATCAGAATCGTTTCTTCACAGCAGCAAGATCAATCTATGTTGAAAGAGTAAAACTCTAAAATCCAGCGTATTTTTCATCATCTTGTGCTTAAAATATATAATTTAAAATAAAAATTAGGATACAATTTCGCTACCACTCACTTGCTGGTCAGATAGGATTTTTTTCCTGACCTGAGAAGTATCTTTGGATGAGTCCGAGTTTAACGTACTTTTAAATCTACCTCCGCATCTGGTAGCTTGAAAAGTAAGCAATTGCTGCTCCTCTCTGCTAGGGGAATTGCATCCTCTACAGGCAGGAGAAGGAATGACAACTCTCCTGGGAAGGGAAAGCCAGAAGTGCAGCCGCTGTCACACGAGGAGTACGATTTTTTTTTTTATAATCGTTGCTGAACTGTGGGAGCTGCTGGCTAGAGAGAAAACGACCAGAGAAATAACTTTGCTAACATCAGTTCACACCTGCATTTTTTAATTGTACAATCAACCGTTCTTAGCGTTAGGCTTTTTTCTCAAAGCAACTGCTACTTGAGTTTATTAATAGTGTGAGAAACATTTTATATTTCCCCAGCGCTTCTAGATAATTAACCTGAAAGAATTTCCTATTCCTACTAAGAATAAAAGTACCTGCCTACTAAAACTGTAGATGCATGATACAAGAATAAGAAATTAAATTTGGTTAAAAGAACAGCCTTCCTCCTTCAACATACTGAGTGAGAAGCTGTATTCTCCGACCATAGGTGAAAAAGGCCAGTAAGGCTACAAAAATGAAAATGTGCTACAAATTATTTCAGCCTCCTGAGTATTTTACACTGAAGTGATCATTTGAAAGAAGGTCTTGATTTTGGAACTTTGGAGGTACTGCTGAGTTACTGGGTCTGTGGCTTTTCTGCACTTCACGTGCATGAAGTTCTGCTTGACACTGTTCTGCTTGACACGCAGGATATCTGATGCTTGTGTACAGTGACTACTCATCTGTCCTTCTGTAGTGTTAATGAGTCAAAACTTTTTTTCATCTGAGTTTTTCAGTCACTGTCAGTCATCTCCTAATTTCTTTGCCCTTCTCTATCAATTGTTATGCATTGCATTCTCCTGTGATGCAGCTCCAGCTGAAAGCACCAGAATCACGAGGGTAGCAGCTCACGTTGCCTACAAAGTTTCTTTCTCCATCCACAACCCATTTGTGTCCTTCATACTCACATTTGGCACCACTTCCAGTTCCACTCAGCGTGACTTTGCATTGAGTCATGCTCCAGGCTCCTGTGTTACATCACCCCAACATGATCCAGACCTGGAAATGTAAATTGGGGCAGCAGTGAAGGCTCTGACTGGTTGGAAGCTGGGAGTGTAATCCCAGTAGCTTCTCCACTGTGAGGCACCTTCTGAGGAAAGAACCATTCCCTGGTAGCTCAGTGAAGAACAGGACTGACAGACCTTGTGTCTGCCTCCAAAGAAGCTTTTTGAAGCTATTGCCTGTGTATGGCTGTTTTCTTTAATACTGTTGTGTGGAAAGAGGCTTGCCACAGCAGTCATTACATGAGATCAGATTCCATGGCAACCTCATGCCTCTCCACATGACAGATCACAGAGAGCACCCTCATTGGCTTTTTACCTTTAGACCATGATACCCTACAGTTCTGCCCACCACCCAGCCCCAGCTCTTGGGAACAGTAAAGCCACCCAGCTGTGGCAAGGACTTCCAAGTTCTGGCACAAACTAAAGCATGTCCCAGAGAGAAAGCTCACCAGCAGGAGACAATTGTGTCATGACCCAAGTCTAAGACATTTCTGTACCACAGCACTGAAAAGCACTTCAACTCAACCCCTTTGCCCACACTTGCACAGCAGCAGGGTTTCCGGAAGCAGGCAATCTGCTGAAGCTGCTGCTGACAGTTGGGTGTGCATCCTGGTTCTTCCCTCAGCACTGACCCTCTGCTTGCTCAAGTCCCACAGGGATGCCTCCCTGCCCTTTACTCTCAAAGCTGTGAGCAAGCAGAGTATTGCCTCACTGCCCACTGCATGTGCAAGCTGTTCTAGCACAAAGGGTGATGTCTGGAGCCCATCACCTTTACCTGGTCTTCCTGAACCACGGGAAGGCTCGCCTTCTGCTTTGCCTCCACAGCCCTCCACTCCCTGAGCTTAAGGGGATCTTTTCCACCCTATTACTTGTCTCAACAGAGTGTGAATTGGAAACTTTCTTCAGACACCCCCCTACTCAAATCCTTTGTGCTGGGAATTCAAGAACACACATTTATCTCACAGGTCCTGAGTTCTCAATAAATGTAGTCCATTGAGTTCACCTATGAGTCCACCACTATGGAGTCAGCTCTGTGGCACTGTGGCACAACCCAACAGGTTCTCTGCATGGGGAAAGTGAGCAGGTACCAAATGAGCTGGGCTGGGTCACCTCCCAAGCATGTATGGGATTGCTGCAGGGAGAGAAAAGGAAGCCAAGGAAAATGCATTCCCTTACCACCAGCCCAGGTCTGGAGTGTGCACAGCTGACACAAAGGAAGCACACACTGCAGTTGAGGACCTTCCCAGCTTTCTCATCTGTCTTGTGACCATCTCCAGCCTTTCTTTAAAGACTTTTTCTGCCTTACCCTGTGGCACAACATGGCACTGCTGCCTTCAGCTGTTCTGCAGCTCACCATTAGGACTCCTTTCTGCCATGACTCTCAATTTCCTGATAAGCTTTTTTTCCTTTTTAATAATGTTTCAACTAACCTTAGCATCTACTGAGTGAATTCAGTTCTTCAGTCTCTAGCCCCTTCTCCTAGAAGCTTTTCTGTGCCAGGCTTTACTCCTACACACTTTTCCTGCATGGTTTCTATGGCAACATGATTTTCTCTCCATCTGCTGTATATCTCCATTATCATGTTTAGCTGCTTTTTATCTCAGTCAAATGTCATTTCCAGGTGTATTGTGATAACAAGATCGATTTGGAAACCAAGCCAAAGCACTTGGTAATTTTTGAAGGCAAACCTGTCCTTCAAAATTTGACCACTGTTTCTATATAAGCTCTGTTTGTGGAATACTGATACTGAGCTATTCTTATTACTGTATCTCCAACTCCTATCTGCATGCTCTGAACAATTCTGCATCCACTTCTTAATTTCCACATTACATCCTTTCTTCCCATTGCAGCCAGCGCTGCCTACAGAGTAGGTATATTTGGATTATGGAAAGTCTTTTTAGGTCTGTTGCCTGGGGTTTGACATCTATTTTATAGAAAATTAAGTTACCAGCACTGTTTTTCTTCCAGCAAATGCATTTTTCAGTTCTGCTATAGTCCTGTTGCTTCTCTTGAAAACCTACCCCATTGGAATACGGAAAGCCCTAAAGAGTACAGGTGGTTTACAATTGGCTTCTCAGTCTCTTCTGCTTGAATTCCATAAATTACTTGGAATTATGTAACTTTCTATAGGGCAAAAATCCAACCTCATTTTCTGCTGAGTACCTTTTTTGGGAACTAATTTAAGTACAAAAAAAGGGTCTTCCTATATAATCTGATCAGAACATATAACAGAGAACACAGCTAAATAAAATGAGTGGAGTAAATACCTCACTGTTTATTTGTTTTTCTAGATCCCATGAGTCAGTAAAAGCAGACTGCAAGAAGTCCAGATGGAAGATGTAAAGTTGTAAGTAATTTGAATTATCAGCTCTTGGGGACATAAACTGATATTATTTATTTGTACCTGACAATCTAGAAGAGCTACTTTGAGATACTGCATGCTACCTTAGTATAAGTGATTATTATTTACTACCTGTAATTAGGGGATGGTTTCTGCCACAACTCATAGCATGTGGGTTCCTCTTGCCCACCCAGGCTGAACTTGGAAGCCCTCGTTCTAAACTCCAGACCTACCCCAAACTTAACTCAAACCACGGCTCCACAGGTGCATGTGAAATCTGAATATTTGAGTCTTGCTGGCATCAGCCCTCAAGGTTTGGCAAAAAAACCCCAAACTTCTATTTTCAGCTCCTCTTTCCCTAAACTCTGAAGTCTGCATTCATAGCGATGATACAAAATTCGTATTCTGCTTTGCTTCCAAGTAGTCACAAGACAGAAGAGTGTCCCTAAATCTTACTTCTCTCTGAAGAGATCATACAAACTAAAGCAGAATATTACCTGTAGCTTCATATGCCCACATAGGATTTGAACTGCATGGCAGACAGTGCAGGACATCTTGGGAACAGTGAAAAAGGGAGAAGGGATTGATGTGCAGAGAAAACTATCTTTCAAAACATCCAAAAATAAAGGTACAGCTCAAAATCAAATCAACCTGCACAGGGAAGAAAAACAAGAGCAAAAGGATTTTAGCTGCATGATTACAAATGAAAGGTTCACTAAAAATAACAGCAGGGCAGAAACCTTAAAGCTAAAGGAATACATTGCTTCAGTTTCCCTAAGGAAGAAAATGTAACCACAGAGAACAGAAGCAGCACAGTTAATGGGCAAAAGGGCACAGATATGGAAATCACTGCACGCAACACCACCACAAAACTCAAGAGCTCTTTCCCCTTCACTTCTGAAGACTGACTCATCTCCATCACTGAAATCTATAGGCTTTTTAGAGCAAACGGGTTAAAGTGCAAGCTGGGCATGCTGTATGTAGACTAACCCAAAGTCTTTGATAAGATATTTGCATTTGCAGACAAAGGAAAACTAATAAAGCTTATCAACCTGGACTTTGTTAAAGCATTTGATTTGGCATTACATAGATTATTAATTAAACTTGAAGAGATGAGGATTAACATGATAAAATGCCAAAGGAATCTAGTATTGGGGGTGAAAAAAGCTGATAGGGTTGATAGCAAAATTATGGGACTGGAGGAATCAGTCCTACTGAATAATTTCATCAGTTAGCTTGGCACAAAAAATTATGAGGGAGGTAAGGAAATTTGCTAATGACAAAGTTGGGAGACATTTTCAATAGAGAGAAAATCCTATAAGAAGAATTATATGATTGTTGTGCCTAGTAACTGACATGGGATGAAATGTAACAGTGTAAAATGCAAGGACCTACATCTGGAGATCAATAAAATTTCTGCTGTAAATTAAAATTTATCCACTATGAACAACAGAAGAGGAAAAGCCGCATGCCTGATGTAGTTCTTGAAAAGGTAAATGCAGACTTACATGTAGCAAGCCACATATTTCTAGAAACAATGAGTAAATATATACAAGGCAGTGGGTGAAATTCCACTGAGATTTTAGGACATCGTTCAGGTTATCAGTGTTCAGCAAGCCTGAATTCCTGCTGGAACAGGGACAGAGAAGTGCCTTCAAAATAGTCAGAGGAAAGGGAAAGAGGATAAGAGTGTGTCTTGCTGAGCTTGGCAAAGTGAAGGGATCTGATTCCTCTTTCTAATGTATTTGGAGTTCAGGGTGGGCAAAGGGGGAGAATAAGCACCAGGAGAGAAGAAATCACTTGCATTTTATAGGCAGTGCTTGTGCTAGAGCAGATAGCAGCAAGTTGGATATGGGAATAAATTGGATATGAAATGAGGAGAAAGGCTCTCACTGTGAGAGGAGTCAGTCTCAAACAGCTTCTAAGTAGGAGAAGTGGGGGCAAAAAATTGAAAAGATGGAGCATGGTAAGGCTGTGAGCTGACAGCAATAACTGGGTAGAGTGTCCTTCCAGGCCCACTCACACAGGGAAGGAGAACAGAGGACTGGCCCTATCCCATACTCACCCAGTTTACACTACACACACAATAGTACAGAGTGCTAAGACATAACCAAACAATGGCCAAGGAAGCAAATCATGTAAAGGCTGTATTTGTACCATAGGACAGAACTTACTGCCCTTTAGCTCACCCTCAGGTCCTTCTCTACGGAACACCTGACCCCATCTCTCCTCTCCTCCCTGTCCATCCTCTGCCTTCCAGGTTTGGCATTTCACACTCACGTTTGTTGGGACGTTCGAAGACCATATCACCAGCATAGAAAGAGTCATACCTGGCTCAGACAACAAAATGCTTGTCAGCTGCCCTGGCTTTGCAGCACTGACAGAGGCTTTTCTGTTTGCAGCAGCTGCTAGGCAGAGGAAAACCATTCAGCTGTGTAGTATCTGGCTGCTGACACGTGCACAACCATTATGTGTGGAAGATCAGGTGAGCTTGGGTGGGGGTGGCCTTGAAAGGGTTATCTTTATCCTCCTGATGAAACAGACTGAGGTTTTATGTCTGTTATGTACTAATGACTCACACTTGAGAGGTAGTGCTCATGGGCTTATGTGGAAAACAAACATTGTGCCTTTGTGGGAAAGAGCAAATCCTTCTCCCTGCCTGATAAAACAACAGACATCGGCATCCACCAGTGCATGCTATAAGGCTCCAAGGCTCTGGAATCTGCCAAAAGACCCATTGAGAGACCTCAGGGCCATTTTGTGTCCCTCCACAACATTGAGAGACTCTTTATGTCTGAACCTGCCTACAGACCTCCTGGAACAGTTCTTTCTGCATGAATGCTCTCCAATCTATCTCCATGGAGCTGTGACTGCACAAATCCAGAGGACAGTTCATCAACAGCACAAGTTATCTACTTCCACAGCCAATTAGTGCCACAGATGTACAAGCTAATGCGTGCACTCACAGTCCCAGGCTGTGCTCTCTGCTCCTCACAAATGCTGCCATATCCATCTGCCTTCTCACCCTCTGCCAATCCCACCCCTGCCAGCTTCTGGCAGGGTCAGTGGAACCTGAATGTGGAGGTAACATAAATCCTCAATTCAGAGGACACCGAACTAATGTTCCCCTTTGTAATTAAAAGCTCCTACATCAATTTGGATGGAACCATTATAGTTTACAATACTTGTGCACTATATTGACTAAAGACATGTTCTGTTGCATGAATTATCTGCAGAAGCCAGTGGTTCAGAGGTGTGTCCTCCCCTTGGGGCACAGGCACTCACCAGGACAGAAGAACTTGCAACAAGCAGATAATTCTTGAGAGCTGAACAGGGGCAAGAATGATAGCTCCACCTCACCTCCACAGGACAGAAAATTTCTTCACAGAAAATTAAAGGGAGTAGAGACCTAAGAGGATCTATACAGCCAGGTAAAGAGCAAATCATGGTGAACAAGCAGCTAGACTGTAGGAAATGCACCTGGAACTGGAGAAAGGCTCTCATGCTTTGGCTATGTTCACTGTATGTGCGTAATGCCTCTTGTCACAGAGCTCCCCATCAGGCTTTGCACGTGCTCAGGGCCCCAGCCACGCTTTCCTTTTCAGTAAACCATTTTCTCAAGATAGCATTTTGCAGGATTTTGCCCTAGTTTGTTTGTTATGGCCCCAAACACTCTCACTGCCATCAGGATGCACCAAAGAGCTGAGCCGATAAAGCTGACAGCAGGTGAGCTGAACATATGGGTATCTCAGACAACACCCACAGGTTCCAGAAACGCTGGCAGTCAGCCTCCCTCTATGAATCAGGGGTCAGGCATCCTCGTCACACAAAGCCAGGAACCTAGTGAGCCAAGCTCTGGTGCAAGGGCAGCAGATGCGGTCACTGCTGAGCCTACGGTCCCCCAGCAGGGAAGGAGCCTGGACATGGCAGGATGAGGGGAAGCAGCAGGGCAAGCACAGGGAAGGTAGCAAATGCAGCATTTTAGCAAAAAAAATGAGAGAGAAGGCTGCTTCGGGGAGGAGGCATGGTGTAGTAAAGGTAAAATGTGGCAAGCTGTGGGGCTTTACACATGACTAGAATCATAGAATCATAGAATAGTTAGGGTTGGAAGGGACCTTAAAGGTCATCTAGTTCCAGCCATCCTGCCAATGGGCAGGGACTTCCCATTAAATCAGGTTACCCAAAGACCCATCCGACCTGGTCTTGGACACCTCCAGAGATGGGGCAGCCACAGCTTCCCTGGGCAACCTGTGCCAGTGCCTCACCACTCCCATCATGAAGAAATTCTTCCTTATATTTAGTCTAAATCTGCCCCTCTCCAGTTTATACCCTTTGCCCCTGTCCTATCACCACAAGCTTTTATGAATAGCTCCTCTCCAGCTTTCTTTTAGCCCCTTTCTGGTACTGGAAGGTCACTATGAGATCTCCATGGAGCCTTCTGCTCTCCAGGTGGAACAACCCCAACTCTCTCAGCCTGTCCTCATAGGGAAGGTGCTCCAGTTCTCTGAACATTTTTGCAGCCCTTCCCTGGACCTGTTACAACAGTTCCATATCCTTCTTATGTTGAGGATTCCAGAACTGGACACAGCACATCAGAAGAGGTCTCACAAGAGAGGAACAGAGGGGCAGAATCCCCTCCCTCGCCCTGTTGTCCGCGCTTCTTTCGATGCAGCCCAGGACATGTTTGGCCTGCTGGGCTGTGAGCGCACCTTGCCAGCTCATGTCGAGCTTCGTATCGACCAGCACCCCAAGCCCTTCTCTGCAGGGCAGCTCTCAATCACATCATCCACCATCCTGTACTCAAATTGGGGATTGCCCCAAACCAGCTGTAGGGCCTTTCCCTTGGCCCTGTTGAACCGCACTTCAGCCTGTAACGACGCAGGGAGAGGAGAACAGCATTCTGTTTCATCATTCCTTGCAGGTGACTTTTATTTGATGTCCAATATTAAGACCTGCGGTATAATATAAGAGCTGTTCTTGATTTATCAGCTGAATTTGGCTGTGCAAATGCATTCATAACCTTTCCCTGGCGTGCTCCTCATCCATTGGAAGAGTCTGGTGGGACAGGTGGGACCTCAGAATGCTTCCCACTGCCTGCATGCCCCCCCAGACTCTGCCACCCTGGTGCAGGAAGGTCCCACTCCTCGAGCGAAGCCGGGTCCCCGCAGCGCCTCGTCCCCAGGAGAGACAGTTTCCCTGGGACACGGAGTCGCGGCCGCCGCCCGCGGGGAGGAACCGCCCGGGGCTCCCGCTCCGCCCGCAGCGCCGGGGGCGGGGCCGGGCCTGGCCCAGCGGGGCCGAACCCAGCGGGACCGAGCCGAGCCGAACGGACCCGAGCCGGGCTGAGCGGTGCCGACCCAAGCCGAGCCGAACGGAGCCGAACGGAGCCGAGCGGAGCCGAACGCACCCGAGCCCAGCCGAGCGGAGCCGAACGGACCCGAACCGACCCGAGCGGAGCCGAACGGACCCGAGCATCGCCGAGTGGAGCCTAACGGACCCGAGGCGAGCCGAACGGAGCCGCCGAGCGCAGCCCGCAGGATGTCGCCGCTCCGCGTTTGCATCATCGGCTCCGGGAACTGGTGAGCGCCGCGGCCCCTCCGCCTGCCCCTTCCCCCTCGCTGCCCCGCAACAGGTCCGGAGCAGCTCCGCGGTCCCGACCCCGGGGTCGAGGGGGGCAGTTTGCGCTCGGAGCGGAGCGTTCGGAGAGCATCTGCGCTCGAGGAAAGGCTGGGAGACCCGGGTCTCTTCAGCCTGGAGGAGGCTGAGAGGGGAACGTCGGTGCCGATCGGTATCTAACGCGCGGGGGTGCAACCGATGGGGCCGGGCGGTTCGGGGCAACGGGCACAGAGCAGCGCGGGGCGCGCAGCGCCAACCGTGCCCGGGGCTGCATCCAAAGCAGCGCGGCCAGCAGGGCGAGGAGGGGATTCTACCCCTCTGTTCCTCTTCTGTGAGCCCTCATGCGGAGTGCTGTGTCCAGTTCTGGAATCCCCAACATAAGGACATGGAGCTGTTGGAACAGGTCCAGAGAAGGGCTGCAAAAATGATCAGAGGGCTGGAGCACCTTCCCTATGAGGACAGGCTGAGAGAGCTGGAGTTGTTCAGCCTGGAGAAGAGAAGGCTCTGAGGAGATCTCATAGTGACCTTCTAGTACCTGAAAGGAGTCTACAAGAAAGCTGGAGAGGGACTGTTCATAAAGGCTTGTGGTGATAGGAGAAGAGGGAATGAGTATAAACTGGAGAGGGGCAGATTTAGACTAAATATAAGGAAGAATTTCTTCATGATGAGAGTGGTGAGGCACTGGCACAGGTTGCCCAGGGAAGCTGTGGCTGCCCCATCCCTGGAGGTGTCCAAGGCTAGGCTGGAAGGGGCCTTGGCCAGCCTGGTCCAGTGGGAGGCATCCCTGCCTGTGGCAGAGGGGCTGGAACTAGATGATCTTGAAGGTCTCTTCCAACCCAAACTATTCTATGATTCTGTTCTGTGATTCTAGGAGAAACTGCTTCTTTCCTGTGAGGGTGATGGAGCACTTTAACAGGCTGCCCAGGGAGGGTCTGGAGTCTCCTTCGCTGGAGATCTTCAAAGCCCATTTGGACTTTGGGGTTGGACTGCATGATCTCCAGAGCTCCCTCTCAACCCCAACCAGCTTGTGCAAGTCTGTGATGCCATTTGTATTTCTGTCAAGGAACTGGGGAATAGGCTTCATTTAAAGCCCCAACTTATTGACACTTTTCACTTCCATCCTCCTCAGCATGTTGCTTTGGGTCTGGGTGCAGATGCAGCCTTGTACAAGCACTGTGTTCAGCCACACTCCACCCCCCCCC
>WAAB01002648.1:112587-159990 GCA_013389865.1 Piaya cayana
AGAGAGAATGGCCTCAAGCTCCACCAGGGGAGGTTTAGGCTAGAGATTAGGAGGAAGTTTTTCACAGAAAGGGTCATTGGGCATTGGAACAGGCTGCCCAGGGAGGTGGTTGATTCACCTTCCCTGGAGGTGTTAAGGCACGGATGGACGAGGTACTAAGGGGCATGGTTTAGTGTTAGGTAGGAATGGTTGGACTTGATGATCCGGTGGGTCTCTTCCAACCTGGTTGTTCTATGATTTCCTTGTCTGCCCATTGTAAGCATGTGAAACAAAGACTTTTACTACATCTATGTGATTAATAGGAATGATTGGACTCAATGATCCAGTGAATCCTTTCCAACCTGGTGATTCTATGATCTAGCAGCTCCTGCTAATAACTGATTTCCATGGTTCAAGTAGTAACCTGCTAGCAAGTGAGCATCAGAAGCGATGCCTGTGTTGCTTTCAGTGATGCCCATGTTGAGATCTCAGGCTGAAACAGAAATGACACCAAAATCACCAAATTTCCAAAGGGGTGGACACTTGAGTGAGACTTGTAGTTTGTTTTTTTGCAGAAAGTGGCTCCAGCCTGTGATCCTTTATACTTTTTTTATGCATTCAATCACTTGTACTTCTGTAATTCACTTATCCTTGGAGGAGAGGGAAATAGTAGCTAGGATATAATGGGTCCTATTTAACATTCCATACAAAAAGAAAAGTTTGTTTACATACAAAATCAAATACTCCCACGTTTTGCTTTAAGCCACAGTCTGGAACTAGGGGCTAGCATGGTAGGGGAAAGAGGTTGGTTGATCTTTGTGGGAAATCTTTGCTTTTCTTGAAATCATTCCTTTTGCATTGTCTGTGCTAAAAAAATTCTGCACTAGGCCATGTGCCTGTCTGGAGCAAACACTTCAACAGCAGAGCTGCGTGACATCATCTACAGTGAACTAAGTGAACTACGCTTATTTACAGACTTATTTAGGAGCTGAGAATTGGGAGGTGGGAAAGGGGGTGTGCAGGACAATGGTGAGGAGTTGTGAAGATATTTAGGATCCTGAGGGATTTGCTTAGAGCTGTAGAATGGAGCAATACTACTGGTTTTGCGGGTGAACCCAAAATTTCATCTGCTGCAGCATCTGTACATGGACCCCATGCCTGTTTAAATTAGAGACCCACAGAGAAAACCTAGAAAGGCAAAAGTCCTTGTGGGATATTTTAAATAGTTAAAACAGAAAGGTCAGTGAGTCTCAATGAAGAAATAGCAGAAAACAAAATATTCATTGCATACACACTGATTGCAATATTACCATATTAAGCAAGTGCTTTGATTTTTGCCCATGGAGTAACACTGGATACATTATAAGAATATTCTAGAAGCCCAGCTACTTTTGTAGCTTCTTCATGAGATAAACTCATGACCACTGGAAATTGAACCACACTGTGGTGGAGACAGATTTGTGGGTTTTTCTTAAAGCTGATGAACCACATGGCTTGCCTGACTGTTTCCTGCTCTGTTTCCCACTTAATTGGTTTTAGAACATTGTAGCAGTAGGAGCTGGGTTCTGCGATGGACTGAAATTTGGCGATAATACCAAGGCGGCAGTTATACGTTTGGGCCTTATGGAGATGGTGGCCTTTGCCAAGCTGTTCTGCAGAGGAACAGTATCAATAGCCACGTTTCTGGAAAGCTGCGGCGTCGCTGACCTCATCACTACCTGCTACGGGGGACGCAACAGAAAAGTAGCAGAAGCCTTTGCTCGCACAGGAAAAGTAAGAAGGACTTTGAAATACTTTAACACATAAAGAAATCCTTCTGTGTTTTACAAAGGCATCGTTAGCTATTTACCTTCTTGATCACTGCTGGTATCACAGCGGTATCCCCTCTGCTCCAAGTAATCAGTCTCTTCTCTTCTAGTCCATTGAGGAACTGGAAAAGGAGATGCTGAATGGTCAAAAGTTGCAAGGTCCTCAGACCTCAGCCGAAGTCTACAAGATTCTGAAACAGAAAGATATGCTCGATAAGTAAGTGCTTTTATTGAAAAACAATGGAAACGACAACAAATGATGAGTGATTCATAACTCCATTAACAGTGCTTGTGTTTAATTATCTTGTTCATTTCCGCAACAACTACCTTCTACATTTTGGGTCACCATTAAGGCTCAGCTTACCCTGACCACAGTCAGTAGGAGGGGATGAAGGCTAAATAGTGTTAGAAAAAACAAGCTACAGCCATACAGGAAACCAAAACTATAGTAATAGTCCAAAGGAGCTACCCAGACACTCCTATCCCCCTAGACAAGATTGAAGGCCGTACAGAGTCAGCTTGCAAACATGATCTATGGGTCAAAGGGTTTCTTCTTCTCAGTATGTAACCATCACAGCTTGCAGCTGCTCTCGGTCCAAACTTTAACTAGGTTGTCTCAGTATAAAATTCAGGCGTATATTCCTAATCAAAAGTTTTATACACATTGAATAATATATGCCAATGTCCGTGCTTTAGTGTGGCAAATAAGAAATACTTCTCATTGTTTGAGGTAATGTAAGATTATTTATAATTTGAAACCTTTTTCTCAGCTTACATGATAGAGGAGCTGAACTTCCCTCCATCTCATTCCCTCTCCTACATTGGCAGTGCTTAGAGGTCAAGCACTGCTAAATGAATACTTTAAAATAATCCTATTAGAATTCTAACAGATACAGAAGATTTCAGTGGCATTATCTTTCAAAATGGGAGAGAGAAAAGAAAAGCTCATTTTGACAAGACGTGAACTTTAGATCAAACCATGATCTAATAACTACCCCTATAAGTGCACTTAGTTACACACTCAGCTCCAAGTCATTCAGTGGACTCATTTTTTTTACCACATAATTACTAAGACAGCTTGCAAAAGGAAAAGAACCCTTTAAGCCAGGAAGAGAAAAATCGTTAGACATTTCCCTTCTCTTTGGTCTTTCAAATATCAGTGATGAGTACAAACAATACATGCATTTTGCTCACAGGAGGAAAAAGAGAATGCACAATACAGGATTTTTCAGTAAATGAAATCATTGATAGGAATTTTAGCACCAAACCAGCTTTCTCTGCTTTCATCCCCCAGAGTTGCCCCTATCTCCTCTTAACTGCCCTAATTTCATTCCTGTTGCTTTATCTTCACACTGATCATTTACAGTTGTCAGTAAAGGTATCTCCAAGTTAAAATTATATTGGAAAGACAAACAAAAGTTTTCAACTTTTAATGTAACATAAAAGAAAGATTTTTTTTTCCCATTATAAATGGAATGGAATGTTTATATAAACTTTAAAACCCGTTTTCATTGCTGTACACTTCTTTCAGGTTTCCATTATTTACCACTGTCTACAAGATCTGCTATGAGGGTCAGTCGATCCAGGAGTTCATCACGTGCCTGCAGAACCACCCAGAGCACATTTAGAGATCTGCTCTTCTCACCTGGTCTCGTTCTCATCTTTCCAGGACTTCCGTACACTCCAGAGCAAATAAAGCAGAGCAACTCTTGCTGTAAAAGCAACAGAGAATGTATTTCAGTACCCTCATTGTGGGGGTAAAAATCCGCCTTTAATTTCAACATTATACCCAAGGAAAAGGAAATGAATGTACAGTTTAAGATTTGATTTGAATTAGTAATGCAGGCGTTTGCCTAGAACTGCCTTCTTGTTGATTGAACACAGTTCTTCTCATAATTTCCACAGCAAGAGCTCAGTCTAGCTCACACAAACCTCAACATTTTGCCTACTAATATTGCTTACAGACAGCACAAGACACAAAAATTGAAGAACTCATCCAAATAGAACTATTTATATTTTTTTAAAAAAAGTAAGATACAGTCATGTGGGCAAATATTGTGTTTTTACAATTCCCCTCAAACACAAATAACATTTTGTGGTTTGGGACATTGATCTTGTTTCCCAGCACAAGCCTCTTTGGAAAAACAGGTGGTGTTGCTGTGCTCAGACACATGAATGTTCAGCAGATGTATAAATAAAATGGTTTAAGGGGCAGAGGAAGGAGAAAGAAGGGGGTTGGGGAGGAGGTTGATTGTTTCAAACAATTAACAGTGAAAACCACGTCTGTGATACTTGACTTTTATATATACATTAAAACGACCGCTACAGACGCACAGAAATGCTGTAAAAATATATTTGAGAGCGGGCTGCATTTTAACTGCACCAGCAAACTCTGCTGGACTGACACCAATGCAACCACCTGCATCCTTCCAGACTGCAGGCTGATGCCATCATCCTGATGTAGCTTCAGCAACGCATCCAACACTCTGGAAGAGAGATTTGTATGTACTCCTGAATTTTAAACACAAACTGGTTTGTGTTCTGTGGTTTTCATTTTGCTGCCAATGGCGTTAATTTTAAAAACGTACAAGTTTGTAAACCTCACAGCTGTACTTGGTAAGTTTACCTACCTGATGGTTTTCAGAGTTAAAGCCATTGATGAAGTGATTCATGGCACATTTTATAAGCTTTAATACTCTTTTCAGAGACTCCTATTTTAGGGACAAAGCAAACAAAAAGGAAAAGTAACCTACTTTTGCTTTGCTTTATCCGATTTTCCAAAATAGCAGAGAGAAAGGCAAGTGGATTTTTAATTTCTCTCTGTATTCTCTGGCATATTGCTTGGGGCGGGGTGAAAGGAGCTAGATCACAAAATAGTTTTCACTCTGCATTTTGGAGTATTGTTGTTGTCTTTTGCATTTATCAGAGTAATATATATATTAAAAATAATGTTTTAACAGTCTCGGTCATACAGCTTGCCAAGCTGGCTCCGGTACCAGAAACAGTGGCCATGGTGTCACTGATCCCTGCAGAACAGAGCAGCAAAGCGGGGAGTCACCACCTCCTGCTCCGAGGCCGGTCACGGCTCCACAGGGCAACACCAACATTCTGCTGAAATGGGAATCGTGGCCAAATGCCTTATAAAAAAGAGGGAGCTGTGACCTTCCACAGCAGAAAGAGACTTAAATATTGCATAATTTTTAAGTATTAATTACAGCGGATGGGACAGAGAATTCAGGAGCCTCCTAACTTCACCGGCAGGTGAAGCTTCTGAGCAGTCATGCACAAGCCAGAAATAGCACAGAACATTTCACATTCCAAGTGTATTCATTTTTCAAAATTTTCACAAATAAAGCACTGTTGTCATGGTGTTCCTTTATGGTGCATATTCTTATAGTTAATAATGTCAGCTCTCAAAGAAAAGGACAAGAAGAGTTAATTTTCTACAGATGTTTTATTGACGAACTTTTTTTCTGCTGTTGTACAACATACTTCTTTTACACGGTAAAATAAGGAAATTTTTACTCCATAAATAACAAAAAATAGCCCTTAAATCTCAATCCAATCAAAATCTACGCAAAATAGCTTGTTCTATATTTACATTTGGTACCAAAATAGGAAACACATGTTCAAGGTCAGCCAGTTCCATCAAGACAGTTGTTTTATCTCCAAGATAAGCTTCACATTAAAAAGGCAACGTTTGCACCTTGGAAGTGTGGTAGCATAAGCTCCCATTAGTCAGTGTACAAAGAGACCCAAACCCCGCAGACGGATACATTCAGCCAGGAGAAAGCTGGTGGGTAAATCCCGACCAGCTCAATTAGCTGGAAGTCATTTGTAGGAAGCGCTGGGAAAAAAGGGGTATACACCTGCCCCCCTCTACTGAAATATATTCAAGCAGAAAGCTCTGTAGGACGGGAGGGTTTACAAAAACAATGGCCCTCGTAAGGGACTATGGATATGACACCAGTCCTCCCAGTTTACTAGAGCACAGCAGAAATAATGAGCTGCATTGCACTGACAGTCCATTAATGAGTGTGAAAAATGTTCTTTCGGTAATGAACGTACATCCAAGGCTGTAACTGCCTCCTCCAAGAGGAATTAATTGCCTGCTTTTCAGTGTCATGTTCCTTGCTGGATACTCCAGCCAAAAGCGATTCCTCCTCTCCAAGACAAATGTGTTCCTGAAGCACAACTTGCCTCAACTTCTAATTGGATTATTACAGATTTGAACTACTGGGGTAAAAGACGACTGTAAGACTAATTTACTTCCATAGTCAAACATGGAATGTTCTTAAAAATTAAATCTGTGGAGATTACATACTGCAAATATTTCTGCTACAGCCAAGCAAACTCATTTCTCTCCCAACACCATTTCACAGAATGACTTCAGGTGGAAAAGATCTTCAAGATCATTGAGTCCAACCACTGATCCAGCCCTAAGTCCACCACTAGGCCAAGGCCCCAGGCACAACATCTACTCATCTTTGAAACACCTCCAGGTATGGTGACTCAATCACCTCCCTGTGCAGCCTGTGCCAGTGCTTGACGACCCTTTCAGTAAAGAAATTCCTCCTAACAGCCAACCTCCATCTCCCCTGGCACATCTCGAAGCCATTATTTCCAGGGCTTCTGTTGCCCTGCCCTGCCTACCCTGGCAGAAACAGAAACGCTTATCTGGCTCCATTTTCAAGTTTTCACATTTTAAGTGATGCAATAGGATGGACTCACCACAATTATGTTCAGGACACCTAAACCAGCTGCCCCCCAAACCAATACCAACTTCCAGGGAGAGAAGGAGGCTACTACACTTAAGGCTACATAACTGAACTGTTTAAGCTACAATTTTAGCTGTGTTCTGCACTCAGAAATGGCTTATGCTTCCTACTGTATTTATTTTGCTCTTAAAAACCTGAGACATGTTTTTACTTACTTCATCTTAAGATTTGGGAAGTTCACAGCAGGCCAAAAACTTAACTCAAAGACAAACAGAACTGAGGTAGGTAGTTTTACTCAAATACATTTTTAGACAGTCACCAATGCACTGTCACTTTAAAGTGACACATATCTTGGCAGTTCCAACGCGGCTACAGCTGTTAACGCACTGACAGCACATAACGTGTTGGGGTTTGCTCACTAAAGTACCTTCCCTCCTTGACTCCCCAAAGTCCTGTTCAGTTCTGCAGGTCACAGCCAGCTAAGGGCTGCAAGAAATTACAACTGAAATCTCAGATTATTAAGGCAGCAATAGTTTTACTTTACTGGATCCACTGATGCGGCTACTCAGCAGGTACTGGTGAATCTGACCACAAGAGCTGTGACAGCAAACAGATTTTCCCCTGTAGGTACGACACACTACAGCCTCTTTAATTAATGCACACAATTCAGAAGTAGGTAAGCATCAACTTTTAAGCCATCTTTCCATTAATTCTCAGGAAAAGAGAATGAAAGAAGAAAAGCCCTCAAGATAAACAACTGTGTAGAAGATAAAAATACTCAATTAAATATGACAAATCCCACACTTACACAGACAGGAGACCAACATATCAAATACCAAGCACAATAAATTAACATCAGTAAAAAAGTTTAACAGTTATAAAGTTAACCAGAGAGTTCAGACAGTGCAAATATTTCACAGTAAGAAAAAATAACCAATAATTTCTTTTCAAGTATCAAAAAGCATGGTTGTTGAGTGATACAATTTAAACTGTATTATTGCACAATAGACAGAAAATACAATATCAACCTCTGGGACTTCAGACGTATTCTCAAACCTTCACGTCTTCAAGGAATCAATTTACACCAACTGTTGATCATGCATATATTAAAATATTCCATGTTCACTTATTAATCCGAGTGTCTCTTAATTCAAACTCGTACACATTTAAAGCGTTTGACTCCTAATTTGTATTGCTTCTCAAACTCCTATTTAAGGCTAGCCTGGGCCTTGTATAATTCAAAGCCAACTTAACCCACAGTTAAGAAGGGAAACTAGCTCAGTGCAAGTTACTCTCTCACCTGTGATGCCTGCAGACAGTTCTAGGTTGCAGCTAATCACCTCAGCAGTGTCGTAAGAGTTTTTCTTTAAATAAAACCCAAACAACTCCAGTAGGCACTAAGACTTCCTTACAATTACAATGAAGTCCTATTATTAAACAAGTTTAATTGTAGCTAAAGAAATTTTACTCCCTACCCTATTCATTCCTCTACCTTTTATTTTAGACAGTCACTGACAATTCTAACATCACAGCACATGTCAAAATGAGAGTAACGTCACCTTTCTCTCTGTATTTGCACTCTTCAGCACACTGGGCACATCTGCTTCCTGCAGTTTAACACTTTTCCAAAAACGAAAACTATCCTAACAGGACAGAAAATGGATTGGACCCCATAAGAGTTTCTTATAGTCCAAACAAGATTCTTTGTAACACATTATAGAGTCAGAAACAAAAACATCCTTACAAGTGTCCTTACCTAGACTGATCTTGCCCATTTCCTTCCTCATGTATTTTATCCATCAATCGATTTTGTACCAAAGTGTGCCCTCATGTGGTTCAAAATATCTGATTCTCTAATTTATTACTACAGATTATTTGAGTATTTGTATTTACAAGTCCAAGAAAAAGCCGGGGCAGGGAGAGAAGAAAGAGATAGATTAGACTTTTTTTTTTCCCCACATTCAATGTAAGTTTTGGTCTAGAGAAGTCAATATGGTCCTATAAGATTATAGCTGCCATTGCTACTGGTTTGCCCTTCAACATTAAGTGGGAACAGCTGCATTTATGTTCATACTAGATAACAAATAACAATGCCATTATTTAATAAACAAACCAACAAAATTTTAAATAACCAGAAAACCCATCCCAGTTTTAGAGACTGGGTGTCAGTACTGAAATGCGTCCGTCTAGGAAATGACTCTGAAAATACTCAAATGCTTGATGCATTAAATTTCACAGTAGAACTGGCACATGTTAAATGTGAATGGGGTTTCTAGACAGTTGTCTTGGTTACCAGTCTGAAACTATTTTGTGCATGTAGGAAGGTTTAAGCAAACCCCAAGAATCAGCTGCTTTACTGCAAACTCCTGTGAATTCTGAGAACCTCAAAGCTGCAGAATCCAGTAGGGGAGACAACTGCCAAACACTGGTCTACCCTTCTTCCACCCATAAATTGTAAGAAATCAGCAAAAAAACCAAACCATTCCCACACCTGTTTAGGCCTGGGTTATTCGCAGTGATAATGACTGATTTTCACATGGCTTTTGACTAAACCACTGAGGTATATTTCCAGTTTGAGGACGCTTTGCTACCAGTCACACAGAGGACATAACAAAACCCCAACTCTCAGCTCTATTACAGAAGAGTTCTCATTCCGAATCTTGACCGAAATGCCAGGTAGTCTAACACAGTTGGCATAGTGGATCTCATAATTGCATCAAAAAAAAAAATCAAAGGATGCACATTTTGGGAAAATACTGGCACTTATTGAGATGACGAAGTAAATTTCTCTCCTCAGATTCTGGCTGCTTTCCTCAGTCCTTCCCTGACTGCTCTCTGCACCAATACTTGCCAGGAGAGACAATGCGCAGCAGAAGACGAGCTACCTGCAGAGACAAAAAACTCCGTGCTCCACAGTAAGGAGTGCAACATGGTGGTAAATCATCTTGGAACACCTTCTTGTCCCAGTTTAACTCTATGCGCAGAGAAATAGTCCTGTTAGCAGGGGGATTAAGTTAGCCATCAGTAGCCAAAGGGTTACAACCAGGCTGGACGAGCAGGAGCATAAGTCTAAAATAAAAAGCAAAATACCATAAGGCTTATAAACTTTATATTTAAAGAGGAGATAAAATAACAAAAAAAATACTAAAACGCATGGAAGAGCAAAAGCATATTTGCAGTAATTTGCACTGATTTATTCTAGCTGTCAAGGCTAGGAATTATAAACAACCAAACAACATTATTTACTTGTAAAATGAACAATCAATTTCTGCATTCTTTCACTAATAGCTTATGAGAAGAAATGATAAAAACATATCAACATCGCTCAGGGATCTGGTTTAGTAGTGGACAGGTATGGGTAGACTTGATTTGGTCTTTTCCAACCAAACTATTCTATGATTCTAAGAAAGGAGCAGGAGGCTTCCTGTGGCATAACGGGGGAGAAGCAGCATTTCAAAAACCACAGTCTCTGAAAAGACTGTTTTATGAACAGAATCATAGAATATTTTTGATCTGCATGGCTGTAAGTTCCATAAAAACCTAAGTCACAAAACACCAAGCAGAAGAATTAAAAAGAAAAACCCAGTACATGAGTTGGGGAGTTTCATCTCTATGGAAGGTAACCACACAGCCATGAGGCTTAGGAAAACCATGGACACTAAAATAAACCTTTATATACACACATGCACACACATGAGAAATACTGAGCATGAATTTAAATAGATACTAGAAGATGCAAATCTCCTAGGTTACAGCTTTCTCATGCTAAATTCTGATCTACAAGATTCCATCAACCACTAGAATGTTGTCATCTCTGAGACACAACTACATGAAATGGTACAACCCAATCCAAGTACATCAGTCTAAGAAAAGAATCAAGTATTCAGGTAAACAAATTTCTCTTTTTCTTGTAAAATGCAGTAGAGGCAGCACACGCAACAATTAAAGAACTGGGTAAAGGCTTAAGAATAAGCCACTTCTGTGAAATACCGTCAAGGCTGTTCTCTTTAATCCACTGGCTTTTTAGAAAGTGAACTGTTCTTGACAAAACATTAATTAATCAACAGTGAATTGAGCTTTTTTTTCCCTCAAAAAACAAACCAACACCCAACTTTTGCATTCTGGATTGCAGATTTAACACCATCAATGGGATGTTATACAAGTGAGTACTCACTTTCCACTAAATGTGACGATTTTGGAGGTTTTAAAAAACCTGTATGGCCTTCAGATTTTCTGTAAGCTGCTATGCTAAAGCTAGATCTCTGGGACGATTACCAGAAGAAGACATGATGTGAAACAGTCCATTTCAGACATATTTCTCTCCTACATTAGGTCCCTACCCTGATCCCAGAAACAACAGCATGACTGCACACCAAAATGAGAGGCACTTTTTTCATCTTTTGACTCCTATGCCTAAGAGCTCAAATAGCCAGCCCATGGCTCTCCCTTCTTATACTCCTGACAGTCAGGACGGACACAAAGCTTTAGCATTTTCAGACATTTTACACGAAGTTTCATTTCAGCAAATCATAAGGTAACCTACCGACTGGTGCAGCTCTTGTTATGTTCAGAGCTGGAGGATCCCGCTCTGGGGGACAGAAGTCACAGAAGTCTGAACACGCCGGGCAAATTAGATTTCCAACATGTATCCAGCCATTCATCTGAATGCTCACAGTTAACACCTGTCCTGAGCGGCTGCACAAGTATGCAACGTCCTTGACCCAAACATGTAGTCCTTGTGGAGAACAAGAAACCTTCAAATAAAATAATAGAAGTCAAGCCTGTGTCATGATTTTATCAGAAATACATGTTTTGGAGTTTCAAGGTTCTTTCAGTAAGTACATGCTACATTTCAGTAAGCATCCGGTTACTGAAATAACAGCATAGATTAACTGCAAGTATTTTAATGCACTCAGAGCAACTATTTGGTTCAAGAATGCTTTAAAGCACTGACTGTACTTTTTTTGTGCAATTATGTAGATCATCAACTAAGGACAAGAACAACTCGGCTTCTGCTAATGACTACTTTTTTAGAGTTAAGCTGTTGTTGGAAGTGACACCTTTAGTGAGACAGCCCCAAGGATGAGGATAATAAAAAGCAAGTGACATGCACAATGCCTTCCACCTTGAAAAATTAGAGTGACTAACTAAGGTTAAACTTCAACAACAGAAGATTCCAATGTAAGCATTTCTAGTTAGCTAGGGCTAAGACACATGAAGTCTCTAGTAAACCTGGAAGTAACACACAAGCCTTCCCAGTGGGGCACACATTTAACTTGATGCGTGATCTAAACTACACCTTTATGGTTGGAAAACATTTATTTTCAAAGCATGCCATATAATCTAGCGATTTAAGGCAGAGAAGATCACGGGCAGTGCAAAGTTCTAATAATTCTAACAGGCGGCCTCCATTTTATGCTGGGCTTTTTCCTTTGATGTTATTTAAACAAAAATAACAACAAAAGCCCAAGACTGCTTACTTGGTAACATCCACTACCCCAGTCGGGGTAACTGAGTTTCCTCCTGCACTGTTCCATGACAAAAGCAGATTTCTGAATAAGACAGACAGAATTCGGCCCGTATTTCTCTGCACCATAGTTTTTGGTAGGATCTAGGATAGAAAGAATATATGGAATTGTAACTTCCTACAGGAACAGAAAGTCCACATCAACTTAATTCACCATAATTAGTCAATGCCTCCACACGCAATTCAAGGTTTACTTCCGGAATCTTGCACACCATTATCAATTTGGGAATTATACTGTCTTGAATATAAAGGCAGAAGAAACCCAGGATTAGAAAAAGAAAAAAGGCACTTTCCATCAGAACTCTGTGGATATGTTTGTCCCCAGGGAGTGCCATCTGTGATTGCTGGCTTAAGAGCAGAGAGTGTTTATTTGTTTGTTTTTGAAATAACTGCACAGACAGGTAATACCCTACAGCATTCTAGAGCTCCACAATATTGAAAGTTCACGCACTGCCCTAGGAGACAAGCCCGTGATCTAATAATTCACAAAGCTCCTTGCCTTGAACAAAAATCTACAGAAGCAGAAAGTGGAATTATTTTTCAGAGATTCAAAAAGCAACCAAACAACCCAAATCCCACCCTTTGTCTTATATTTACATCATTTGAGGTTAATATCTGTTCAGCTTTAATGCAATTCTTGTATTAGATGCATGTGCTTCCTATGTATACAAGGTACCTGTGTGGGGCTCCTGACACTAGCGCAGCTTTTACAGAGCTAGTACCATCAAACTAATTTCACATCCAGTTGATTCGGATGTACAGTGAGTCCATTCCAGATTAACAGATGTCGTCTCTCACATACCACACTGAAGAAATGAAAACTGACCTGGTTGGTTTTCAATTATTCTACAGTCTGAGCTGCGTTGAAATTCACCACTTAGATGCCAACTGAATTCTTGACTAAAAGGACAATAGTCAGCAATTTCTACTGAGCCACCATAGTAAGGCAATTCCTCTGTTGGTACTCCATTAAGATTGTCAAAATACTGCAAAACAGAACAGGCAGTGAAGCAGTTTGTGCAAGGGCAAGCTTACAATTGTTTTGTAAATAGACACTACAGCTGTAAGAATGTCGGCTATTACTACTCAGGAATGCTGTAACATCAACTTACATTATCCATGAACCAGATGAGCCCCAAGTTTTTAAGAATACTTAAATAAAACAGAGAAATTCACATTTGCATCTTCCCCTGCTCCCCCTACCTTAGCAACCACGGCATCCTCTGGGATGAAACAGAAAAAACTTCTCAATGTGCAGGGACACAAGGCAGCAGACTGTGTGAAGAAATACCTCAAACTAAACATTCTGGGGAACTTCTGTTACACGGCAGCTTTTCTGTTTGATATTTGGTTAGACGGCCAAGTGGTATGTTATTGTTTTATTAAGATCACAAGGCTTTTTTTTAAGCCTCCAGAGTCCTTATACTAAACTGACATTTTTCACACTACCTGCTCTCATCTACTAGTTCACACGGATAAAAATAAAATGCAACCAACTATAATGACCTGGTTGCAAAGTACAAGAATGCAAACAGTTATCTCATAAAGTGAGATCTGTTATACCTGATATTCCTGAGGTAACTGCTTTGGAAACTTCTGCAAGTTGCACACTGCTACTGCTCTTTGGTCCTGTCTGCAGGTTAACTGCAAAGGATTACTCCTCAAAGTGTCGCAGTATGGACTGATTAATTGTCTCCTCAAAAAAAAAACCAAAAAACAATCACATTAACTTTAATCACATCGTTTTAACTGCTTTTCATAATTTAACTAAGGAGTCCGTCAAGATTGCCTGTTCCCACTCTCCCCCACACTCAGTTAACCACACAAAAAAGCACCAACAACTTCTCTGGAGGCTACTTATTATTATTTGTCTGGTTATGACCTTCCCAAGCTAAAGAATGTCAAGGCAGCAAACAAAGTTACAATTCACCCACATATTTAGTTTTAATGACATAGCTTGGTAAACTTAAAGAAAAGCAAGACCAGTCACTATGCAGCTGTGTCCTAGAAATTTAGGAGCATTGTAGCAAACACAAGGAAGGCTCTGTTTTGAGAATGGCTATCATCTCCTGTTGTTGCAAGTACAATCCAGCAACGCAAAATGATACCAGTTGCATCTCCAGTTAAAAGAGACAAAATAAGAAAGCAAACACTTTCCACTTAAGTTTCTCCTCTCTGCAGCATCGCCCTCTCATAGTGTAAACCCATTCTACACCTTAAGATGTTTGGCTTTATATGTGTTTGATGTGGTGCTTCCACTCAATAAATTTGGTGGGCTGCTTCTTGGGCATGTTGTTCTTGTTAATCTGTACCTACCTATATTTGTTCTTACTTGTTTGCATTTGAAGGACAAACGTGAATAAGCATTAGTGTTCTCCATTTATTTTTTAAAAAGACTATATTCTTACTTTTGCTTCTTTTGGTCGATCCAGAATTTACAGCTCTTCATTACAAAGTCACAGCCTTTATTGCGTCCCCAATCTAATTTCTCTGCCATGCTGTAATTTGCTTTATACCAGCTGCAAGAGTATTTCAAATTAGAATATAGTTACTTCAAATAATAGCATTCTGATTAATAAAAGAGCAGTTCAAAGAACTTCATGCTACGCTTTAAGGTCATCAAAAAGGAGAAAAAGGGAAACTACATCCCTTTCTGCCTATAACAAAATACATTACAATTCCATTTTTTTTCAAGTCACAATGAACCAAAAGGAAATCTCATTGCTTATCTGTTCAACAGCAATGTATTGTGATCTGAAAAGGAACAATGCATAAAGAAAGATGAAATTTTAGACACTTCTGCTTTTCTTCCCCGTGTGCTTTCTGTCTGCAAAAGCTGAAAAACAAGTTACTATGCACTGCATGCAACTGAGAGAAGAGTTATATTAAGAAAAAAAGGAAACACCCTAAAAATAGTACTACACGTACATATTTTTTTAGGCTAGGTTAAGAATAGATGGGTTTTGAAATACATGAAGAAAAATTAACACACCAGGTACAACTCCTTGCTTAATAATACTAACTATGCCGATTACCTACTGTGTTGCAGATGGATAAGCACAAGTGCATCAATTCCAAACAAAATCAAGTACAATAAAAACCAAAACACAAATGAACCACGAACTCCCCCCATTCTTATTAATTCTTACCCTGTGTCTTCCATTAATGCTAAGGTGATCCTGGAAAAGACTCGATTCTGTGTGTGGGATCCAGTCATGGCTTCATTCTGAAAGTTACCAGTTACTATTAGTGAGCCACTGATAATCGTTGTTGTAAGAAAGTGCTTCCTATGAAAAAGCATTTTATTTCCAGCTCCTTGTTACTATTGGCAATCAAATTCCAACCTCTTTCACAAAAGGGATCAAAGGTGCAACTCCCTTCCCCACTCCATCCTACAAAGCTTCAGAACACTAGAAGTCAGAAATCTCATTCCAAATTCCAGCTAAATCTTATTCATGACTAACATGGACTATTCTTCTTTAGGTAAAATAAATATCTTTCTTCTTTTAGCTTTTTTATCAGTAGCAATCACAACTCTTCTGTCTCCTTTTGGTAAGCTGAAAGCCAAGTTCATTTTACTGTCTTATGCAAGACTTATTTTTAATTACTCCAGATTTTTTTTTACTAGTCATTTGGAGGAGCAAGGTGCACAGGACACACAACTGAAAGAGCACAGCACTCCAAAGGATGCTTTATTAGTATGGCAGTGGAATTTTCTATCTTGTTTAAACACATCACCCTTAAAGAGCAACTATGGTCACCTTAGAGTTCCCTAATCATCTTACAACTGGCAACTTTAACATCCATGTCTTTTTCCTGCTCTGTCATTTCCACCTGATGAACTTCAAGCTTACAGCAAAAGTCACTCGCCCTTAATTACACAACCCTTGGACTTCTATTAGTGAACTTCATCTCATTTCTATAATTTCTTCGACATGTAATTTCCCAGCCTTCCCTCTCTATGACTGTGATTAGGAGGAGTTTGCACCAGCAGATTCCTTAACACCAAATTTGCTATCACTGCATGAGAGTTGGATCGAGACCAGAACCAAGCTATATGGGTTGCTTTCCAGACATAAACTTTCTCTGGAAAGGTGTAAATGAGACAAGTAATTATCTCTTTTTTTAAATTATCCTATTCAGCCCTTAAAATAATCATAATTCTGATAGCAGTATTTCCAGTTGGCTTTAAACTACTGTCCTGCACCAGAGATTACTGAAAAACAGGAAAAGCTAACAATTTCGGTCTCAAGAATTATACAGGTTTTAAGATCACTTCCACAGAAATATTTGTCCTGAAGCATTTCCTTTCTTGTTTACCTCATACAAAAACAACTAGAAAGTACTTCTGCCAAAAATATCACACAGTGCAGAGCTATAAATAAAAATAAGCTTAAATGTCAGGAGGAAAATGTTTCCTTGATCAGATAAGGTTCTGGAGTAGAGATGGCAAAAGCTAACCCCAGGGCACATGAATAAAGATGAAGTTGAGCTAATGAATAAACAAAACGATCAAATATTTGATATATAAGAGGCTGATAGTGACAAAGTTGAATTGACTCGAAGGAATATCCTTTCCCCCTAAAAAGGGAACATATCCTCTTAAAAGGGCAATGGCATACAAGAGCAAGAGACAACTACTTTTTCAGTAATCAGCTTATCACAAACTCATACTCTGAGACTTAGCAATAAGGTAAAAAGATAGATCCATCTAGTGACCGAGGATTTAAGTATTTGTAGTCTAGCACCGTTTGTGATGTACTTTAGTGGTGTTTGATATACTTGCATTTTCAGGACTCCAGCAGGTACCACTATAAACCTAGAAATAAAGCTGGAGGAGCAGACATACTCACATACCCCTGATTCCTAATACCAGGACTAACCTCCAGCAATCTCTTTTCCCAGTGATTGAGCTCAGTACCCATGCCACCTTGATTTTCAAGCTCCATTCCCTCCAGAATTGGACAATTAAAATGTTTTCGAGCTTCTTCCTAGAAAGGAAACATTCCAACACAATTCTCACAATATTGAGACAGACACCCACATGTATTCCTAATCTTCTAGAACTACCTTCTCAAAGTGTTTAAGCTTTTCTTTTTCTACCCTCTTGTTTTCCTCCAAATGCAAAACACTTCTCCTACTCAGAGGCTGACTAAGCCAACAAGCACTCCAACACAAGGCCTAACAATCTGCCTACTTATGTCCTGGAAATAAACCATGGATGTTCACAAGAATAAAACAGCAAAAGAATTAGCTGAGAGCAGCATGCACAGACTAAAGACTATATTAAAAAAACAAGAAGAAAACCCAAACAATGTAGGAACACTGCAGTCCTGCTTCCGTCAAATGTTTCAAAGTAAACCACTTTTCCATTAGGAAGCTGTATCTGTCAACTAGTCCTGCGTGGGAAAGTGTTTTCTGGCAATTATTTGAAAATCTAAAAGGCATCACAACATCACTGCGTTCTCCCAGTCAGAGGCCCAGCATTCGCTTGTGTGGCGCAACCCAGGAACACCTTTAATGCCCTGAACAGTTTGACCACCATGGCCAGTTTTAAAAACAGGGTCAATCTAACTCTGTTAGATTTGAAGTAAACAAAAATATTATTTGGAAACAAATATGATTAACGCTGTAACTTATTTCCAATACCAAATTATTACACTTAATCATGCATTATGTTGGGGGTCAAACCAGAGGGAGAGTCAGAGGCATAGGAGGCAAGAAAGGTTTCCAAGAATACTTGAGGAATTTCTTTTTAAACATGAATCTATCTTTTTTTAACACAAAAAGTTAGCTGCGCTATTTTGTAATCAATAAAATTAGGTAAAGATTGAAACAATGCTTATGAACAGACAAGCAGGAAACAGGATGAACTTATAAATTAGAAAAGCAGTGACAAGACTATCCATTAAGGCAATGGGAGTACTAGGTGTCTACATCTGCAGGAAAACTTCTAAAGAGTAGGATTAGGGAGTATATTCAGTATCAGTTTTCCTTAACCTTTTATAATTTACTTCCCAGTGCCTTCGTTGTCTCTTACTACATCAATCTATTTATTTCACACTGTCTGTCACTCATTTTCCACTTTATTTTGGATACACTCTCTCAAGTAATTACACTGTCTTAATTGCACAGTCTTTGGGTCATAATTCAGGAAAAAAGCATTCAATGTTAGGTTGTTATTTATTAAAGAATAATATGTTTATGGCTCGAGACTGTGATGGTAACCTTGGCATATGAAGTTTAAATTAATCCATACTTACAACTACACGAGGTGTTACCAGAAGATGAACAGCATGGCGCAGCATTTTGCCACCACGTACATCCCATAACCTCACAGCTTTCTGAACGACTTTATTGCTCCACTGATACAAACCTAGACTGTAAGAAGAATGTTTTGGCTACAAATCTTTCCCACAAATACACATCACACTACTGTGCAATCATTTATCTCTGTTAAGAAATGGGTCATTAATAATCTTCCTCATGCTTTCCAAAGTTTGAATCTATTGCACAACATTTTTTCTTTGTAAGGTATGTGTTCATTTTATACACAACTCTGATTTAATAAGCAAAAACATGAGTATTAAAAGGAAACCTCTAGACTCGAGACATATTTTTGAGTTACCAAAAGTATAAGAAATTAAAAATCCTCCAAATTATATTATAATGAAGCTGAACAAACCCAAGAGCTCTCTACCCTTCAAAGTCAAAAAAATCTCTTAGAGAACATTTCTACAATATCAATTAAACAGAACAGGGAATAAAAAGCTAATTTTTCATTCAATAACAAGTCAGAAAAAACACACAGCAGATTATATACAGCCAGTTTTGCCTATCTGTAAGTGCTGCATTAATTATATCTTAAATAAAAATGAACTGCACTGACATTAGACAGGGCACAGAAGACAGAAGTCTCAATTTAGTAAGGTGCTCAGAAACCATCAAAATTTAAGCCTGCATAATTTTAATGCTTGACTTCAAGCCTCTTGATAAATGAAATCCTGCCTTAGTTCGTAATAAACATGGATAAAACAAGAGCTTAATTACAATGTAAAGGAAGAATAAAAGAAACAACTTCACCACACACAAACATCTGAACATAATACAGGCAAAACATTCCAATAAAGGAATCAAGCTGCATTTTCAACAGGCTGACAGTAAAAACGCATCCTAAAAAGTCAACATGAAAACATCCTTCAACAGGAGTACTAAGAGGTCCAAACAAATAAAATACCTTTCATTAAAAGGAGGGAGTCCATCTGCATGTCTTGCTGTCAAAGGTTTTCCATCATCATCACGGTAAAAGGCAAACAGGCCAGCAGAGAAACCCTTCAAGATAAAAACCAAGCACAGGGAAGCCATTGGTAAGACAAGCATGTACAAAGTCAAATGCCAGCCAAATGCTGTTGAAGAGTTCATAGAATCACCAGGTTTGAAGAGACCCACCGGATCGAGTCCAACCATTCCCACCAATCTCTAAACCATGCCCCTCAGTACCTCATCCACGCCTTAAGCACCTCCAGNCGTATCACACCCGTTGCAGATATACTGGGAGCACCTCAAGGCAATCAACACACAAACTGAAGGAGGCAAAGCAAGAGCCTTCCTCCAGCAAACACCCTTCTTTTGCAACAAGCTGGAGATATGCAAGGGAGCCAGCACAAATTCCAGGGAAACACGTTTTATAACACCAACCCTTACCAGCGCATGGATAATCTCATGTTTCACTGTAGACAACATGCCAACGAATTCTTGAGCTTGCGTGGAAATCATATTTGGACACAAGTTAGCATATCCTGCTATTGGCCTGGAAAAGAGTTTTTAAATTAAATGGTTTTCAGTAAAATACTATCAAATTCAAATCATATTCATTTGAACAGGCAGAATATCTAAAAGAAAATGGAGACTAATGTGAAAATAAGTCCTTCCTAACCACTTCCCCAATCATTTATGAACAGTGTGTTAACAATACAGTGACTAGCTTACTGCTGGAATGGGGAGGGATGGATGGGATCAACCTCTACTCAGTATTCCGCACAGAAGTTAGTGACAACAGTATGGGAGATCTGAATTTTAGCTAAAACACCACAGAAGGACAAAGTTTTTGTTACAATGACCACAACCAAACTAGAAACAGAAGTTGCATAAGTGGGGCCTGCCTGTGCTCTCCTTTAAATTTGTGAAAGTATGGTATTCACTTCAACGGGAACAGGATCTTGAAAGAACATGTAGATACTAACAGTAGAGAGTCAGCTTTGACTTAAATGCCTCAGCTTTACAAGTCAAGTACTATTTGATTGGTTTGTGGTTTTACATTAATGCAGTGTTTGTCTTTAATCCAGTTACTTCTACTTTACTATATTACACACCCCAGGCAATCAATTAAACCCCACAAACGAACAACTAAAACACTTGAGAGTTTAATTAAAGACAGAATCTGTACCAGAATGAGTGAATACTAACCTGTCCATTTCAGCTTCCAGCTGGCAATAGGCTGCATATGCAATGATATTTTCATGGCCACACCTTTCAGTAGTGAGAGCACTAACGTAAAGGACAAAGTCAGCATCCCGAACCCCTTCTTGATCAGGTAAGCAGGTGGGTCCGTGGCATTTAGTCTCATTGTACACCCTACATTGCTTTGTTCAAATGAAAAATTAAAATACATTAGCTATGACAGAAATTCTGCATGATGAAATTCAATTAGCTTGAAGACAAGAATAAATCCCACTGTAAGACAGTGGGGAATGAGAAAACTCCCTATGAAGACAGTAAACAAAAGCTAAAGCCAAAGAATAACTTGCAGATGACTGGCTCATTCGATTTATTAGACACTAGGAAGTTGGTAGCTTTTGAATAAAAACAAAGAGTCTGCCAAGCTAGATATCCAAAATTAGCAGCCTTTATCTCCTAAAAGTTAAAACTAAAGTTGGTTCACAGAAATAGCAAGCATAAGCAACAACTGCATTTCACATGTAATCTGGCACATTTTTAATACTGTAGTTGAAACTTCAGGCTGGGAGGAAATAAAATCTACTGATCCCATACTGTAGCTGAATCAAAAATTCATGCAAGAAAACAAGTTAGAAGCGTATCCTGCATTGTGCTTCTGGTTCAGTGGGTAATCTCATCAAACAAGGTCTTCAAAAAAATCAAAATGGATCATTAATCCTGTGAAAATCTGACTCATTAACCAAGGTGAATAACGAAGTACCTACTTGCAATTCAACAGGCTTTGAATCTCATCCTCTCTGTGCAGTTCATTATAACACAAGCTCAGAGAACAGTTAACAGCCCAGTTTTATTTAACTTTTGGTTCAACAGCCTAAGCTAAAGAAGCTCCCACTAACTAAAGTTGTTCTGTTCTGTCACTCAAACCTGGCAATCTCCTGCAAACAGGTCACTTACACACAAGTTAGCAATATTAACTTTTTTTTTTGTCATTTCCACAAACAATACTACTTCAAAGGATAATGAGCGCTTGCCTTACCTGGAGATGCTTCTCAGGAACTATAACTGGCCCACATCTTGTATGGTCTGCACAGGCTCTTAGGCAGTATCTGTGAGGGTCAGCTTTCCTCCTGAGATATTGGTTTGTTGCACACTGCCTTCAAACAAACAGGAAAAAGAGTCAACACTTTTATAGTTAAAAAGAAACTGCACACCAGTACAGTATACAGTTATTCCACTTAAATTCCATGGCAAGAAATGTTATTTACCCTGCCCTGGAAGACACAATGCTTCTAGTTGTTAACGGAGTATCCACATGTTTGAAAAGAGGTTAGGAACAGGTTCATAAATGCGGAAAGGAAACAGGCAGTATGTACACCCTTTAAAATCTCTGACACAACAAATGCAGATGTTGATCATGGCAGGTCAAGACATTTGTGTATTCTCCCTAAATAATATCTGCTGTCACCACTGCGACAGAGTTCACTGCTCTGATTCAGGAGGGCATTTCTTACACTCTTATTCCTTACAGTCCATACAAATCAATGTTAAATATCAAATACATCAAGAGTTTTTCAATAAACTTTCACATACCTGCTTAGTAATATAGTACCCGTGGATTTGCGCACTTGAAATGTCTTCTCCAAATAAGATATAGCTTGCGGAAAAAGCTTGTTCTGAATAGAACAAGAACAAAAGTCACCCAGGGTCAGTGCAGCCATAACTCACCTTACAACGACTAACTACATGAAATTTGCCGAATGCTGTGGTATAGCAGAAAGCAGAAATCCACACTTCCTAAGAAGTGCAACTGTTATCAATATATTTATGAAATATGTTTCAGTATTCCCATGTGTTATTACTGGAATGACAAAACGAGAAGAGAACCAGAATTAATCCAACATACACCTTCAAAGAGGCTGAATTTATTTCAGCCCTGAACTTACTAGTCACTGGGAAGCACCCACCACAAATTTCCTAGGAGCTCCTGTCTCTGCAATCCTCAAGCCTGACTGCTGCACTGCCTCTTAATGGAACCAAAAACCTTTAAAATCCACATATTGTATTGCTCAGGGAAGCTGGGGGTACCCCATCACTGGAGGTGTTCAAGGCCAGGTTGGACAGGGCCTTGAGCAGCCCGGTCTGGTGGAGGTGTCCCTGCCCATGGCCGGGGAGCTGGAGTAAAATGTTCTTTAATGTAGCTTCCAACGCAAACTATTCTATGACTCTACAATGCTGTGTTGCTCACCAAAACCTCTCCACACTGGGATATGGCAAGCAGTCGTCAAGCAATATTCATCAAAACAATGGAAATACTTGGCACAGAGGGATAATCCATACACAGAGCCTTAGATACCCTGACTAGAGGATATGAATTTGCCAGTATTCAAAGCCTTTAATTAAAGCCTTTAATTAAAGCCTTTGACTTGGCAAAGCCTTAGCTTGATCCACATAATGAAGTGCATGCAAACAGAAGAGAGAGAGAGGGGAATATGCCGTACCTTGATGAGGTGCCTTTTCTCTGGCAGCAAACTGTGTTCAGAGCAAACCAAAAGAAGCTTTGGTTAATAGGATCGCCGTTCTCAGACACAGAGCGGGGGGGAAGCACCCAGCCCACCATACTCACTCCTCAACGCTCCTGTCATACACGATCTTAATCCGGAGCTGCTGATCCACATTTCTCTTCGAGACGTGGTTTTCCTTAAGGGGCACTTGATAGACAACCTGGTGGGGACAGGCACAACCTCAACCTCCTCCTCACCCTTCTCCTCCTCCTCATCCCCCCTATCCCTCCTCCTCCTCCTCTTCTTCATCCACATTATCCTCAACCCCCTTCTCTTCCTCCTCCATCCCCTCCCTCTNCTTTTCTCTGGCAGCAAACTGTGTTCAGAGCAAACCAAAAGAAGCTTTGGTTAATAGGATCGCCGTTCTCAGACACAGAGCGGGGGGGAAGCACCCAGCCCACCATACTCACTCCTCAACGCTCCTGTCATACACGATCTTAATCCGGAGCTGCTGATCCACATTTCTCTTCGAGACGTGGTTTTCCTTAAGGGGCACTTGATAGACAACCTGGTGGGGACAGGCACAACCTCAACCTCCTCCTCACCCTTCTCCTCCTCCTCATCCCCCCTATCCCTCCTCCTCCTCCTCTTCTTCATCCACATTATCCTCAACCCCCTTCTCTTCCTCCTCCATCCCCTCCCTCTTCCTCATCCTCCTCAACTCTCTCCTCATCCTCCTCAATACCTCATATTTCTCTTCCTCCACTCCCCCTCCTCCTCCCTTTCTTCATCATCAACCCCCTCCTCATTGTCCTCATCCTCTTCATCCCCCCTCAACCCCCTCCTCTCCCCCCCTTCTTCATCTTCCTCAATCCTCTCCTCATCCTCCTCACCTTCTTCTTCGTCCTCCTCCCCGCTTCCTCCTCCCCTTCCTCATCTTCCTCAACCCCTTCATAATCCTCATCCTCCTCACCTCCCTCATCTCCCTCCTCCCCCCTTTCTTCATCTTCCTCAACCCCTTCATAATCCTCATCCTCCTCACCTCCCTCATCTCCCTCCTCCCCCCTTTCTTCATCTTCCTCAACCCCTTCATAATCCTCATCCTCCTCACCTCCCTCATCTCCCTCCTCCCCCCTTTCTTCATCTTCCTCACCCCTCCCTCAATCTCCTCCTCACCCCCTTCCTCTCATCTCCGCTCCTCGCTTTCTTCATCTTCCTCAATCCCCGCCTCATCCTCCTCATCTTCCTCACCCCCCCCTCCTTCCTCACCCCCTTCCTCCTCCTCCTCCCCGCCATTCCCAGAACCCGCTGACTCCCCGTTTCCCGGCCGCACCTCGTGGCCGCGGGGCGCTCGGTGCCGGCAGGGTTCGGCTCGGCTCGGGGCGCAGCCGAGCAGCAGCAGGAGCAGCGGGCAGAGCGCGGGCCTCCCACCGCCCGGCCCGCCCGCCATCTTCGCCCGCCGCGTCGCCATGGAGCGGCGCGTGGGCAGCCGCCCCGCCCCGGGGCCCACGGGGGCGGCGCTCAGTCAGCCCAGCCCAGCCCAGCCGAGTCTTCAGAGGAACGGCTGAGGGGTCTGGGGTTGTTAAGCCTGGAGGAGACCTCATTGCTCTCTACAACTACCTGAAAGGAGGTTGTAGAGAAGAGGCAGCTGGGCTCAGAGGACAGGAAAAGAGGGAATAGCCTCAAGCTCCGCCGGGAGAGGTTCAGGCTGGACATTAGGAAAAGAAATTTCACAGAAAGGGTCATTGGGCACTGGAACAGGCGGCCCCGAGAGGTGGTTGAGTCACCTACACTGGACGTGTCTAAGGGATGGGTGGATGAGGTGCTGAGGGGCATGGTTTAGAGGCTGATAGGAATGGTTGGACTCGATGATCCAGTGGGTCTTTTCCAACCTAGTGATTCTGTGATTCTATGCAATGAATGCCACGCCATGCCTTGCAGCATTGGCACTGCAGTGCTGTGCAGTTCAACCTTCATTTTCCATATGCAACACAGCCTTTTCCCAGTTTTACAGTCCGCAAACACCATGTGACTGAGTTTCCCCACATTTCTAGTACAGAAACTAGTAAAGAAAGGTCTACCACCGCTGGCGATCAAAATTGTCTGGGGTTTTGTAGCAATTCTTGCACCTCCTGTTTCTTTCCAAGGCATTCGGTTGTAGCGAGGGCCGCGCAAAGAGAAAATAGTGTGTCTCGGCTCCCACAGCAGCTCAGTGACAGCAGATGCCTGGTGCCCTCAGTTAGAGCAGCTGCCCAGGTCACTCTGACTCTTGCAGTGTTTCTGCAATACAGAAAATCACCCCAAAGATAAAGGAGAAAAGCATCCCCAACTTTTCACAGGGAACAAAATCTATTAAGACAGAGGTGGATCAAACTCTTAATTTGCTTTAGAATGGGAATTTACGCAGGACGTTCATCTGAAGTGTGGCATGGGCATCTGCTGTGAAAAGCAGAGCTTTTTTTTATATTAGCTTCTGCCGTGCACAAGAAAACATAAGCACTTTTGCCATCTGCAGGCAATGAGAACGTTGTGGTGTGGCTTGAAGACATCCGAGCAGGTATTTGCACGTCTCCTTTGGACTAAGGCAGAATAATTTCACCTGGAGTCTATACGGACAAATCTGTCACAGAGACAATAGAAGAAAAAAAAAAGTCTTCTAAATCTTTTCAGCTCATTACTATTTACAGCATCACCAAAACATAAAGATATTCAAATGTTAAGCAACACCTTCTGCTTGGAATTCCTGTGTGCAAACGACGACTAAGTAACACAACTGTTTGAAACTATTTTTGTTGAAACTGTGTGTATATGGCTTTTGATAGGCAGCTGTAAGATTATCACTAATATGGCTTGCAAAGATGTACAAACACCATTATTTACTTGCTTCACAGAATTTTAAAAACTACAGTGTAAGTGTGGTAACTTGAGTGTGCCCCTGTAGATGACTCTCTGCAAACCAGCAAATCTACAGAAGAGTTAATGTTTCAGTACTGACCAAAAGATATTAAAAGTCACTCTTTACAGTCTTGAAAATTCTAGAAGCAAGGACTGGCTGTGGAAGTTGGATGTAAGTAATATGAGGGACCATGGAAAAAGCTAAGAAACAAATACAAATATAGGAATTTATAGCTAGGGAATAACAAAGTATGCCACGACAGCATAAGGGAGGGTGAAACAACTTATGCAATGTGTATGTTCAATACTGTGGTTTTATTTCTTCAAGACTCCTAGCACCAACAAGGCTGAGTGGATGCCTGAGAATGACCGAGAAGTTTGCTGGTGAGAGAAGCTATTTGTCCAACATGAAGTGTTTTAAATAAATCCCCACGGGCAGCCAGCCACTTGGTGCTTTATGGTGAATACAGAAAAAAGGAACGTGTATAGGTGCACTGACCTACCCAATACCTCTCACTTTAGGCCACAGGGAAGGCAGAGCAGCTCCCTCTCCTATGACCCCTCTGCCTTGCCTAGGAAGAGAGAGGGGCTGTTCTCACCTCCGCATAACTGAATTTGAAATGTGACTATTAAAATAACACATTATAAATTATTTGCTTATCCTAGCCTCATTGTATTATAACCTGAAGACATATTTGAAGACATAGACAGAAAGTTATTTAAAGAAACCCAGACAGAAACAAAAATCAAGAAATACCCTGTTAATTCCCATATGTAAAAGGCGCTACAATTTTCTAGACTGTTAAGAATTTTTTTTTTTTTTGAAAGTTATAAGGTAGTCAGGATATGCCTGAATGTCATTAAAGATGACAAACATTGTTGGATAATTGACATCATCAACCACACTTGTACAGGTCAATGGGATCTGCTAGGCTTTTTGGTGTTTCTTCCTGCACAGTACTGCCCACTGAGGACTCGACCTAAGTACATATATCTTCAGCCTTCGATATCTGATCTGGAATAAGTACACTGAGCAGAATAACTTGCATCAATAGCAAAGTAGGTTCCATTTCCAATGGCTGCAGCTGTTTGGAAAGACACCATTTACAAATATAGTTAGTGCTTTTACTCCCATGAGAACCTCTACAGCTCCTCCCTCTTTATTTTTCCTTACTCTGCAATAGTTATACATTTGGTTAGAGTCTGAACAGCAAATTCTAGTAATAAACTTTTGTACCAGAATCAAATACGAGTCCACTTAGCTGCTGGGTATGTATCAACACTCAGGCCCTCCTCTGGGCCCGTCCTAACAGCTCCATATCCTTCTTATGTTGAGGATTCCAGAACTGGACATATTACTCCAGCTGAGGTCTCACAAGAGAGCAACAGAGGGGTAGAACCTCCCTCGACCTCACAACTCACACAACTTCCATGACCTCCTACTGACTTGGCAGGGAGGGTTATTGTATTAAAACCAAGCAAGCCTGTATTTGAGATGTCAAGTTCATTGGTTGAAAACCAATAGTAAATGTTCAGAGAGGTTTAGACAAACACAAGCCATTAACTACAATTAGTTTGTTTATTGAGAATCAGAGTGCCACTATTCATGATGCAGACTGGCGTTTACAGATTATAAGAAGCCATCAGAAATGCAACATCACATGGTCAGTGGCTGAAAGATCCCTTTCAGTCCCCTGCCACCTTTTCCCATGTCCTAGTGCAACAAGGATGGCCATAAGGCTGCAGGAAAAGGCTAATACAATATAAGGGCTAGATATTTAATCTAACAATAGTTTTAAGTAGAATACTGAGTTCAAGCATTAAATATGCTCAGCTGCTCCAAGTGTAAACAAGCAGTCCATTTCTGTGTTATCAAAAATTGGCAGAGGTTGCTTAAATGTAAAAGCTTTAAAAACCCCATTTGATAAAACTATTTCTTTTCATTGTGTGTTTTACTTTGTTTCTGTCCTTCAAAAAGGCTGGAAGACGTGCAATCTCGCCTGCAATCAAAATGCTTATTTAGTGAAAGTGATAAGGTATTCTGGGTAAGCCTGAATGTCATTAAATATGACAAACATGGATGGTTGTTTCACGTTATCAGTTGAACTATCAAATAGATCTACAGAGTTACTAGGATTTTTTGCTGCTGGAGTAATTGATCCTTTTATCCCCTGAGAATATTCTCCAACTACGACTCGAGCCAAGTACATGTACTTCTTCCCATCCACATCTGGTTTGGAGTAGTTGTTGCTGGCAGAATAGCTGGCATTAACAGCAAAGTACGTTCCATTTCCATAGTTTGCAGCTGTCATCAGGAAAACAAACATTTGTGAGTGTTGCATTTGTAGCAAATCATTTATCTAACATCTTCAATGACTCTGAATATCTCAACAATTATGCTTTTTATTTGCATTACGAGATTTAACAAAAAAACCCCAGTTTTGCATACAGGGCAGGGACTATGCAGACAGTATGGCAGATAAGTCCTAATCCTGTTCAGAAAAAGAAGAGTTACTTTGAAATTCATATTACCGTGCCGTCCAGCATAGCTCCGGTTAAATCCCTGGTTATTAATTAAGGTTAACGACTCCTTACATGTCCCATGAAATAGAAGCCTCTCATTATTGTTGTTGCCATTTTTTTTGTCAATTTCACTTTTTCTTATTTGGTAGGCCTTCCAAATATATGGGTTCTGCACCCTTTCAATCTGCAAAGTTTAAAAGAAAGACACATTAATTTTCTTTAGGTTACTGTAACAAAAAACATTAGTGTATCAACAATTCAAACTGCTTCCACGATTCTCCTCCTAGCTCCGTAGCATATATACCAGACTATGAAATAAGTTTGTCAAATCACTCCAAACTGTGGCACAATGGACAGCAGAACTCAGCCCAAAACGTGACAGAAACACTCTATGGGAAACAATATGGGACAGTTTTCCAGGCTTCCAGGGTACAGATGACATGCCTACTGCAAACTACACATGGCTTAAGTGAGCAAAAGCTGTGCTCTGTTACAGCAAAAGCAATTTAAAGAAGGAACATTCTTCCTGGGTGATGAAGAAGAGACTTGCTAACGACTTGTTTCAAATACTTCAACTGCAACATTAAACCGATGTTGACTAAAGTCAGTGACAACCATAAGGACTTGTCCAACTTCAGAAATCCCAATGGAATTTATTTTTCCATGATTACTAGTATTCTTCTTCACTTGTTCTCAAAGTATTTATGCTTAAGTATGACA
Organism: Piaya cayana; assembly: GCA_013389865.1. Lineage (NCBI taxonomy): Eukaryota > Metazoa > Chordata > Aves > Cuculiformes > Coccyzidae > Piaya > Piaya cayana. The sequence goes on from WAAB01002648.1 coordinate 141,716, forward strand.
TGCTTTTACCTTTTCAATTTTTGATGAGCTACAGGTTTTCAGAAACTTTTCCTGCACATCTCTGTATTCTCTTGTTCCTGGTTTTAGTTCCACTATTTTGAGTCGCGCATTTCCCATATCGTCCCATGTTGCAGGGAGCAAAACAGACTCTTGATCTGCAAAAGAAACATAGATCAAGCACGTTTAACCAAATCCTCTGCTTAAAATGAAACATGCACTACTACAAACACTTCTAAAAGCCGCTACATCTAGCTTATCACTAGTGCCCACTGGTCTTTGTCAGCCAAGGGTATTCTGTAAATCTTTTACCAGAGGATTAGGGCTTTGTAGATTCCAGTTTGCCACTACCCTGGCAATTGATGTGCCTGAATTTATAGTTCCTAGACAAATCTCTTCTTTACAGCTGAAGTAGGATCCCTTGCAACATCTTTTACCAGCAGCCTTCCCTGCAAATCAAGTTTTCAAGGACATGGAACAAATACAGAAATAAAGATTAATTAATTCTCACCAACTAGAAGTCTCGGAACAAAGCCTCTGAATAGGGATGGTTTAAAATTAAAAAGTTCAAGAATATACTCTCCATCTGAAAAGCAGAAATCTTCCCTTTCTTCCATACTCCCATTTCATGGGAAACCTAGGATCTAGCTGCATTGTCAAGCAGTAACACTAACTGATGCGTATAATGCTGGATGTCTGTAGCACAGGTTCCCTCAATTAGAGGCGACACATTTGGTGAGAGAACAGAAAACAAAAATCTGATAATATGTGCAGGAAGCACTACTGAGGCACTGGGAGCTGCACAGTTTCTTAAACCTGTCCACTTCCACTTTCAAGTGTTAAGCAGACAAAAAAGTTGTTTCCATTAAGATATAAAATGGGCCCATGTAAAACTGAGCCACAGCAGGACAAAGAACAATAATACAATGGGAAAAGTCCTGTATGGATGAGTAAGAAAAAGGTAGTTCCTTATACTGTAAAGGGCCAGAAATAAATGCAAGAGGACACATCTCAAGAACAGAAATCAGATGAGCTCTAGAATCACAGCTGCTACAAACATCTAATTATTGCTAGTAATCCTGTTCAGAATCTCAAAACACATTACCTACATTTAAAAACTTTTAAATAACTGCAGGATTCTTTTACCTTCATACCCCAATGTAGTTCCTTTCTATATTGTCCAGAAATCAACCAATACTTTGCATATTCTTACCATGTCTTCCTTTTACTAGGCTAGATGCAACCTGGTTTTAATGCGGGAATATCAGTCTGTCAAGATGTTTTTACTTACCTTCAGATTTATCAACACGTCTAACGAGTCTTTGGTTTCCTTCCTCATCCACAGCATATCTACCTTCTATATTCACTCTGTATTTTTTCTTATCAATGGTGACCGTAACTTCTTCTTGCTTCCTCTGGAAAGCATATTCCAAGCGCATATTTGTGAGGCGGTCAAAGGGCACATAAGAATCCTCTTCACAATAGTTCCACTCTGTTTTGTGTTTTAGAAGTTCCGCACTGAACTCTTCCTGTTTAGCAGCTTTTACCCTGTGGGTCATTCCTTGAATAGCTGAATAAGCTATCAAGACACTTTTCTCAATACCTGAAATTTGAATAGATGTACTATCCAAACGAAGATCAACTTTTAATTTCTCTTGTAGGTCATGCAGTTCCTCACTCTCTCTTTCACCAAAATGAGCAATAGATTCGTCTTTGATTTCTCTTTTAACCTGTGCCTTTAAAATTAAATCTTTCAACCATTTTTCAGCTTCTTCCACTTTCTTTTTGTTTTCACCACAAATCTGCACAACAGCCACGTCATTTTTCTTTTCCAAAATGGGCTTGTTTTTTCCCTTTGGGGAACATTTCTCAGAGTTCCACCACGCTACATTGAAATACACAAATGTTGTAATTAATATTAACCATTATCAGACAGTGCTAAACAGATTTATAACCTGTATTTAAGTGATGTCTACTTACACTTGAGCTTTGAATACAACAATTTGCATGTTGTTTTAGTAGAATGCCCTCTCTTCTGCATGCTTGTATGGAACACACTCAGCAGATGTGGCTGAAAGATGATAACTTTAACAGTTTTCAGAGATGGAGCGGAGTTACTTTTTGCAAATTCAGTTACTGCATCTATTATGTTGTCAGCTACTACAGCTGGATCACGGCCTGCCTCACCTGAAACAAAGTGTAAACATTTTACCTTTAAAAAGCTTTAATAGCTGTTACAAATGGTTAAAACATATTTAGAAGAACACACCCGCAATCACAAACAAGTCTGAAATAACTTCAGGCTGGCAATTATGAAATATTTCTATTTATCAGGAAAAGGTGGTTTGAGACCACCTTTCCAGCAAGGGAAAAATGGAAGTTTACTTTTGTTGACATGGGGACTAATCAGGTTAAGATATAGAAGATATGGCTTGGTTACCTAACAGTGTGCAAGCCTGTTGCTCAGTGGCCCAGTAACCAACAATTTGCTAAAAACCAAGTCTAGTTCTATTCATGCAAGACGTACCTGCATGAATGGGGCCCAGTTCTAGATTCTCTGACTCTAGGGATCCAATTGAAAATAACAAGGACAATCTGTCCTTTTTGACAGTCTACATTCCATGCCTCTCAACCCTGCTAGCCAGAGTTGTATCTATTGGTTTCAGCAACAGAGAAGTAGCTCCCTGCAAATTCTCCCATGGGCTGCCCACACATACCAGGATGCTGTGATAATTATTTATGGTTCTCTAGACATATCTGATAGGTACATACAAAGGTAGACATACCTTTGAATGCCTGTTAGCAAGGAAGCAGTCATAGACTCTACATATTAGCTGACTGCAAGGAATGAAGCTTTCTAGGTCTTCATAAGCTTCTGATACCAGTTTTAAAGACTGTAGTTTCTGGACATATTTTCACAAAAAAATAACCCCTCCAGATAAATCAAACTCATTGCTTGAACCCAGAGATCAGCAGAATCACAGGCACTAAACCCATTTCAAAGGGGAGACACAGACCTGTTCCAACTGCTGGGAAGGTGACAGAGGGGTAGCGCTGCAATTCACACTCCTGAAGCACTTTGGAGACTAGCATCTTGATATCATCATCAGCAACACAATGAATTATTTTTTTGCAGGGCAGTCTTCCTCCCTCAGTGGTGATATAGCCCTTGTGAGGTTGTGAGGCTGAAGCATTAAGTAGGACATAATCAATCAACAATTACCCACAAAAGAGATGTGTGTTAATCTTCATTAGGAGATAAGATATCATGACAAATATGCCCCAAGATAAGCTTCAAGTTTCTGTCCACAGACTGTGCGACCCCCTCCCTCTATTTACACTTTCAAGGCACAAGGATTCGTTTTATGTTTGTAAAATACTTGCCTCATTTAGCAAATACACTTTGTGGGTCTTAATTTGTCAAGCTTGCTCTACAGACTTGAAGAACTTCACATAGACTAGTACTACACTCCGTCTTCATGCACACACAAGCATGCCATCTGCCCTCACACTGCTTATCCTGAATTACTCTCTTGGCCTGCACAACAGAACTTTACCTCTTACCTCCTCCACATGATTCTTTTCCTTTTGTTGGTCTTCCTCCATATCAGCCTCTTTCCCACCTCTCTGGTTTTGTGGGCTTTTAAACCATATACCTGTGCACGCCTACTCCCCATTCACTGTATCTACTGTTCACTAGCTAAATTTGGTCTACAAATAAATGCCTCTTCTGTGGCAGAAACCCAGTTTCGCTAGTTTTCCCTCTTAGTCACACAGAGGATACAGCAGTGTGTTGCTAGTTAAGCCAACAGCAAACATATATCTTCTCACTCAAGCATGACAAAAGGAGTTGTAGGTAGACAGCTGCTTCCAGTGTCTTGTTAATATTTATGCCAACGTTATCCCTTGCTTATGGCTCTGTTTGATGTAGCCCTGATCTGGTTTTAGCATGGAAAGGTTTACTGGCATAAGAGGATGCAATAGTGGATAAATATAGCTCTTTACGTATGCTAGGAAGCTCTCTCTTCTTCCAAGATTTTTCTTTTCCTTCCCTCATCAGATATTTTACAAACACCACATTAACTGATTAAAAACTAGGTGATGCAACAGAGTGTGTGTACTCTAGGCACTGAGAAAGTATCCCAGCAGATTCCCTGCCATGCATGAAGACCTTTTCAGAAAGGAGATCAGAAACATTGCACCATACCTAGTCGAGCACATTCATCATCAACTGCTTTTCCAGCACCACTCAAGATTGCTTTGGAGACACCTTAAATGAGAAGAGGCATGTGAATCCACTGTTACCACTGTATTATCAGTAAACGTTAAAGTCCTAATTGAGGCAGAATTGTGTACCACATAATATCTGAAAATACCTCAGTCCTGGTAAGAGTAAAGGTTATAATTGAAAAGCACTATTGCATAAATTTTAGGCTTAAGTTTTTCAATTCAAACTGACATCTAAAGCACCTAAGAAATTCCAGTGAGGCCAAAATCTCATGGAGGTTTGTCTTCTCCTTTAGTCTGGCAGATATTTTATAAAAAAGATTCTATAAAAAATATTAAAAGATTAGTTTCCCTTTCTGCAAGAATCTTAAACATGGCATCCTGTAACATATATCAATAAGGACAATTAAGCTTCAGACAATCCCTAATTGAACCTTCTTACCCTAAGAAGCAAGCCAGAAATTACCCTGTGAAACAAAAAGGTTTTGAAACTTCCTAACTTCCTACTCCCCTCATCTAGCCCTTCCAACCACACATACTGTTTTCATACATAACAACTAAAATACCTGTTCTGAGGTTGAAGGTTGAATTTGTTATGTTTACAATGACAACTCCATTTTCTTTGGTAATATCACCTTCCACCACCTGGAATAGGATGGAGCCAATCATCATTTCATTTACATTCTGTGCTGAGGCTGAAGAGTCACCAGAGGAAGCTGCAGGAAAGAAATACAGACCATGAGCAGAAAGAAGCAATGAGGTAACAGACTTGTGGCAGGTACAATGCCTGTTGATGGGCGCAACACCTAAAAAGACCATAGTTTGGCTCCAGACTCAGCCTGTGAATTTTAACCTGTCATATTAACCAAAAATCCTTCCTTCTCACAGGAGTCTCTAATCAACCCTTCACCTATTCCTACCATCGATATTCATGCTGACGCGGCAGAAAAAAACCTTGGTTTGCTGCAAACTGCCTATACAGACACTACTTTGCAAAATCTTAAGCCTTTGCAAAACTCTAAGGTAAGACAGCAGCAAAATTCCCAAGTCTCACTCCCTTGCTCCCCTGCCTCAGAGTTTACTATCTACTGCCTTTACAGCAGCCACTATGATTGCCACTTGGACTTTGGGAATGACATGCTCAACAAACAAAGAACTAAACATCCATAATGAGTGCATCACCTGGAGTATTTACAAGAATTTTTAAAATCCACTAGGCACACAACTTCTGTGGAAGTAGCTTACCTGCACTAGCCGTATCTGCAGTAGTCTTCTGCACTTTATCACCACGTCTGTTCTCAAGTTCCTCTGAGAATTCCTAGAGAAGGACATGACAATGAAGCCCTCTAGAATGGCTTTAAATTACACAGTAGAAATAAAGGTTTGAAACGTAAAGTTAATAAACATGTCCTGAGGGAATTGGCTGATGTGGTTGCTGAAACACTCTCGGTGATATCTGAAAAGTCATGGCAATCAGGAGAAGTCCCTGGTGACTGGAAGAAGGGTGACATTGTGCCCATTTTTAAAAAGGTGACCCTGGGAACTACTGACCTGTCAGCCTCACCTCTGTGCCTGGGAAGATCACGGAACAGATCCTCCTGGAAGACATGCTAAAGCCCATCGAGGACAGGGAGGTGATTAATGGCAGACAGCATGAGGAATTTCTTCACTGTGAGAGTGGCACAGGTTGCCCAGAGAAGCTGTGGCTGCACCACCCCTGGAGGTGTCCAAGGCCAGGCTGGATGGGGCCTTGGGCAGCCTGACCCAGTGGCTGGTGTCCCTGCTCGTGGCAGGGGGGTTGGAACTAGGTGATCTTTAAGGTCCCTTCCAACCCAAACTATTCTATGATTCTATGTAGAAAGAGCTTAACACAGATTACTTCATACCATCTGCCATAATGATGATGGCAAGTTTTGACTGTTGTTCTCAGAAAGCAAGGTTATTTAGTGTGAGCAATAAACTGGACTGAAAAATAAGTTGCCAAGTTCCTGAATCTAATGCCACCCTTCTGTATGCACAGTAGCTCATGCTTTGGTGCACCTGCCTTCAAGTATGGCTTTTCAAAATGTATAAAACAGAAGTCAACACATGCAGAAAACACTTATTTGGACATTAAACACAGCACTCCTTCTTCTGAGAGATTCAGCGTGGATACAGAGAATTTGTGCTAACATGATATTGAAGAAAGGGGGACGCAGAATGCCAGTATGTCTTCTACTGGCGAAGTTTACCAGTACAGCAATCCTATCTTAATTATTCTTCCTGAAAATACTTTAGCACTCCACCAAAGGCACTCCTATTTCCAAGAGTGATGATATTTATGCAGGATTTGCAACAAATTTATCTGTAGAGAAGTCCTACATACTGAAGAATTAGGCAAATTAATGAGATACAGAGTAATTACACGTTCATCTGTATTACTACCAAGGAACAGAAAAGGACAAGGAGGAAGCAGGGCTGCACAAGGCAGGTAGCTGACCACAAAGGGTAGAACCAAAAAAAAAAAGAACCTTCAGTACAGACAAGAGAGAATGTCAGCAAACTTCTTTCGTATAAGAACAAGCACCCTGTGGATTCTTTGAAGGTCATGAGGTAGACCCAAACAAAACAGCACATAATAGAGATAGGAAAACATGGTAACTCACCCGGATATTCGCTGTGTCTTTTGGGTGCAACAGAATGTGAACTTCCTGAAGAGATTTTACTCTATTTTTGCTACTGAATTCAAACACTTTGTCAAACAGCAATTTAGCAACAACAGACCTTGGGAATTCTAAAACACCCGTCCCAATCGCTGGGAAAGTAATCGTCTTTAAAGCTAGTTCCTCAGCAATCTCCAGGCATTTTGTGATGACATTGCCCAAGACCTATAAACACAATATTTTTTTCAATTACCAAGAGTAACTTTTTCCAGTACATGCAATGTAGCACCATCCCTTATTGCTTTCTCTTGGTATTCAAATACAATAACTGCATACATCACAAGGAATGTATTAGTCAACAAGTGATCAGTCATGCAACCACACAGGTAAAAAAAAGAAGAGGCCAACTCTCTTATCTCCTGCCCCCCCATCAATGGAAAAGATGCATTAAACCCACTACAAAGCCCAATCAAATTAGAGTTCAGGCAAACAGAAATCCTTATACCTTTTCAGATGTGTGTCCCTGAGACCATGAAGGTAGCACGACATGAAGAACAATGCTGCAATCTAGACTGTGCCCTTCTGTCTTCAACACAGATCCATCCTCCAGTGTTTTCCCTAGGCCTTCTTCCATTAAGCTCATCTGAAGCACTGGCCCTGCCTTGCTTAGCAAAGCTTTAGCAAGTGGCCCTCTATTAAGCTGGAGATCTTTAGCAACACTGATGACAACAATGTCTGTCTGAAAACACACAAGAAAAACCTCTAGCTTTTAAGTATCAAGTCTTTTAAATGTCAAGTTTAAATTTTGCACTGATTTATTAAATACAGGCTGCCTGCTGATTTACGAAGTAAATATTTGGAACAGAAATCTGAGAGTGAACAAAATTTTCGCAAAACTCAGAAAAGTTAGGCTCTGTTGTAATACCATAAGCCTGGCTGTAGTAGCACAAAAACTGAGTTAACAGCAGAATTCATTTCAAGCGAACACGAGAAAGTTAAAATTCTGCATTCCTGACCTATTTATTCTACCTCTATTTTACAGATGTTTATGAAGTTCATTCTCACGAAGTTCATTCTCATTTCTGTGAGAGAAACTCGCAGACCAAAAATCTGTGTTCACTAAGTTAAGCAGGACCTTCCATACATGAGTGGCCTAGAGAAAAAGGAAAAACTGAAAACAAAGACTGAAAGACATCTACAGAGAAGGACATAACAGTAGTAAAAACTTAGAAAGGAGAGAAATACAAAGGGCTGTTAACATTGTGTCAAGCACTGCTTTCAGCTCCTCAGGAAGGACCTCTATACACATTTTAATGTATATTCTGCCTTGGCCAACTGGAGTTGCCGCACACACAATCTGTGAGAAGCATCCACTCCTGAAAGGATTTGCTGGCCACTATGGAAAGGGTTCTGAAATGAATTGCTTTCAGTACCAGTGATCTCAGTGAAGAAGCTATCAGTCAACTGTTAGCAATACAATCCTAGAGGTAACTTGAAATCCATTAGTGAAGTTGTGTGCTTGTGTTCATCAATGACAAAATGTATAACAGTTCCCAGACCAATGTCCTACAGATGCAGAGAGAATCAGGTTGCCTGTGGGCTCAGACATGCCTGGCTGTGCTGCCTCAGGACCACAGGGCAGGATATCCATGTTAACCAACACTGAGGACCTCCTTTTGCTTCTGTGCTAATAAAACACTCTTGCAATCAGTTCTGCAAAGGTCAATGCTACACACAGGCATTTCCTGCCCAGCAAGGTAGGGTCAGGGAGTTTAGGAGCCCAGAACCATCTGTGGTCACAACTGCTTCTGCTAAACTGCAATGCACCACATACCATAGGGATGCATGTGCCTCTGTGCTAGCAGATGCCAAAACACGATGCTGCACAGCCATCTGTATCTATCATTCATGACAGTCATCCAACAGTAATTCTTATCATCAGCAGTAATAGCCAATTTCAGTAACATATCAAACCTGTTACACTGCTAACTACAAATGATGGTCTAAGGCTTTTTGATTTTGGGGTTTGTGTTTGTTTTCTTTTAAACAAACAAAACCCTTCACTCGATATATTAAAGGTAGGTAATTTAAAACACTTACTGTAGCATCTTCAATGCTTCCTTTTTCCAGCACGATGTCAAGGCCTTCCTTAGTTTTTACCAATGGGAAATCCTTGCTATTTTGAGAAATTTTGCTTTCCCTAGGCTGATGAACTGCACTGGTCTGATGCAGTGGCCTGCTTGAAGGTGAATAATCTGAAAACACTTCTTCAAGCGCCTTACCAAAGGCCTTAGTTTTGTCCTGTGTAATATCCACAAGATGAATCTCCTTCAAGCTGCTGTCCCCCTTGGTTTCTTCCAAGGTCTCCTTGATGGAGGCTACAATTGAATATGCACACAGTCGCAGTGGGAAGCCAAAAACCCCTCCACTTATAGCAGACAGGGCTATGGAATGATGATTGTATGTTTCAGCTAGTTGTAGAATATTCTTCACTGTCTTTCTTAACAAGCTCACACAATTTTCTGCATCATCTTTTCTCCACCTGGGCCCAACAGCATGAATGACATTCTTACAGGGCAGTTTCCCAGCACCTGTGATAACTGCAGACCCAGGCTGCACGCTTCCATACTTCTCCAACAGGTTGTCACACTCCTTTTGCAGCTCTGGGCCAGCTGCTTCTAACAGAGCTGCAGCAAGGCCACCACAGTGTATTAAGTCTTCATTAGACGCATTTACCACAACATCCACAGGGTAATTACATAAGCTACCCTTACTCACTGATATTACAACTCCACCTAAGGTCACCTGCCTATAAGGCTTGCCTATATTACCGAGTTCTTGCTGTTCTTCCTGCTGGACCTCTGATGGATCTTCCAGTCTGATCAGACACTTAAATTCCTGTTCTGCACTAGCAGCAAAATAGTGCTCTCGCTCTTTGAAATATGACTTGGCTCCTGGTGCTTCAATTACCACACGCTTATAATGCAGGCCAGATAAAATTTCCTCAACTAAGGTGACCCCCTTCAGCACTTCTCTCCTCGGTCCACTCAGGGATATAACTCTACATTTCTTCTGCATGATAAAGTCAACTTTCACACCCTTTTGTTGTAAATTGTCCCAAACTCTGGCCTTCTGTTTCTCAAAAAACATTACAACTGCCATGGGCTTTCCTCCTATGACCTTTTGTTCTTGTGTGTTTTCATCTATAAAGTTATTAAGTTCCTCATAGGCTTTTTCTACTGCTTGAGAACAACCTGCAATGATGACCTGCTTCTCTGCCTGAGAGATTGTTACAGCTTCATTAGAGCAGTTTTCCTTGGTTAGTAATTTCCATTCCGCCTTCTGGAGGACTGACTCGTCCTCTAAAGCAATGCATTTGTAGATCAGTTGCTTCTTTATTTCTTCTTCTGCTTTTTGGACATCTTCAGGAGAAGTCCCTTTCAAGATGATAGCTTCTGTGCCAAGCTCATAAAAGGCGCTAATGTGTTTTGACATAAACAGGCTCTGTGAAAGGGTTTCATCATCAATATGCTCTAAAAACTGGAAAATATAAGGGTGGATATTAACTATTTTCTTTGTCATTCTGTGTATATTATCTAATATTTCTCCTTTTACTTTATAAACTTCCTCAGGCACTCCACACAGATTAATGATCTTCTGTGAATGATCATAAGTTATCTGCAGGGCTGGAAACTCTGTGCGAATTTTTTCTTCAAGATCAATACTCTGTAAAATCGCATATTCCCCAGAATTCATTAACACTATTTCTTCAATTCTTTGCTTTTCTCTTTCAATTTCTCTGGTGGTCTTTTCTACTAGAAACTTCAATTCTTGTTCAACATTCTTCACAACTTCTTTTTCACCTACTAGAATAAGTAAATCATGGGTAATGTATGGGAGTATCAGAATTTCATTGTGAGTAAAGCTGTTTCTAATGGTTTCCCAAACTTCTGCAGTTACTTGACATCTAACTGCTTCGTACTTTGATATGCTATGTGAAAATGCTGTGTAAGCAGTTTCATTCCACGTCTTGATCAACCGAAATATTAATCTCTTCTGCTCAGACAAAGCAGCAGAAGGATGCAAAATAACTTTTGGGTCCACACAGGAAGGTTCAGGCCATTCTAGCTCACAATTACATTTTGCCATTTCACAATTTATTGCCTCAATTAGTCTATTATTTTTGTGTAAGTAATCCAGGACATATGGATCCAGAGGCACTGTAATTGGATCTGGCTTCTTTATTTGTGGCCCTTCCTTTCCATACAGAGCTGTTCCCAACGAGACGTAGTAAGGATAGACAGAGATTGGTGTTTTGTTGAGTGAATGCTGCTTTGCCAAGATATTGGTTACATCTAAAACAAACCAAAAACCAAACAATTAATGCTAGCACTTTAAATCAAAGATCAGGGATTCTTTTTTTTAAACTTTGTTTTCTACATAATAATGTTTGCTATAGAATAGTTCCTCCATGAATTTCTCCCCATTCCCACACAGACATAATTCTAAACTATTGAAGAGTTGTTTTAAATGCCAAAAACTAGGTTACAAAATGCCAGTTAAGAACCAACACCATCCTCCTCCGGGAAAAGACATGCAGGGTAGTCTCTATGCTCTGTTCTGTCATATGCTGTACTTGAACTGCCCAACTCAGCAGCTGTCTGGGCTGTTAGCCAGCAGTTTCAAATCACAGCTGCTCCACTTGCCCTAAAAAGAATGTCTATTTTCTTCAACTTCTCTTCAGATCTCCCCTTCCTTGCAATGCCTCCAGCTCTCCTCTTGTCCTCCACCTTCCACAGATGCTCATGTTGCTATGACTGGCTGGACAAGCCACAAGCACCTGCTCTCCAGCAGAATAATAAACTGGCCTCAGATGAGTCAGGCAACACCCACTGCCACAAGGCAGCTAGTGGTGAAGGTGGGTTGGGAGGAAGTCTCCTGCAGTACATGGGGCTGCGCTTTCTCTATTGAAATCAAACAGTAGCCTGAACTATGTAAGGATCAAGGCTTGGGTGAAATAAACCGTGCATGAAAAGTAAAAAATTCTATGCCTCATGCCCAGCTGGTCCAAAACTTAAGCTTGCACACCCGCTAGCAGAGACCTGCTGACAAAGCACCAGATCTGTTGTTTTTATGAGGGGAAAGCATCCATCTGTCTAGAAAATCCACATTTTGATCTTTAAGTGAACAGACCTCAGAGAAATAAAGACTTCATTTCAACATTACCTCTATGGTCAGTGAATGTAATGATGGCTGCATCTTCATCAGGCAGCTGCTGAACATCCACCACCTGTGCGTCTCCATTCTTCTTGTTTTCAAAGTAGACGGTTATATAGTCACTGGATGTGTTAGGTGGGATATTTTCAGCTCTAATACTTCTTGTTAGCTCAAGGCACCGGGCAGTAATATTTTGTTGCTTTGCTCTGTGATTTTGATTAAGCTTTATAGCAAATTCTCCCGCAACTAGAAAGATAATGGAGAAGAAAAAAATAAACTAAAACCAAAACCCCAAACAAGATCAAATTAGCAGCTCACTTTTATACTACAATGTTAGCAGACTATTGCTGTGTGCATTGACCAAAGCACTGAATTATGGCGCATCTATCAACTCGGAGGTGTCCACAAAGCTACTTATTTCCACATATTCAGTATCTGTTACCGAGTGTTCACCACATGCTTGATCACAACTGTTGACTGCAACTACCAGAGCCAGAATTTGTCATTAGTTTTCCTACTGAGTAGCACCAAGTCTCTTTAACCTAAAAAGAAAATAAGATCAGGTTCTGTTTTGGCCCATGGCTTTATACACAACTAATTAGACATAAGTCAACAGTTTTAATTTGGTTTCTTTCACTTGTATGATTATAGAATCGCTTGTTTGGAAAAGACCTTTGAGATCACTAAGTCCAACTGTATCTATCCACTACTAAACCATATCCCTTAGCACCTCATCTACTCATCTTAAATACCTCCAGGAGTAGTGATTCAACCATCTCCCTTGGGCAGCCTCTGCCAGTGCCAGACAATCCTTTTGGTGAAGAAATTTTTGCTAATGTCTAATCTGAATCTCCCTTGGCACAACTTGAGGCCATTCCCTCTCACTGTATTACCTGTCACTTGGGAGAAGAGACCAACACCCACCTTCCTGCAACCTCCTTTCAGGTAGTTGTAGACAGCGATAAGGCCTCCCCTCAGCCTCCTTTTCTCAAGGCTAGACAACCCCAGTTCCCTCAGCCACCTCTCATAAGGCTTGTTCTCCCAGCCTTTTCACACTTTCTATCTTCAGTTATTTTTTCCCTTGTTACCACCTTGGTAAAAGACAGTCACACCTGTCAGGCAAACACGTGATTAAGTTTTTAAGGAATCTACTTATGTCCTAAAGGCTACACCAAACATTTGGGAACAGACTACAACATAAGAGGCAAATATTTTCTTACTTCTAAAGTGGAAAACATTGTGTCTTCTCACAAACGAAACATTTCTTTGGTTTAATTATAGCACTGACTAATCCCTTCACAACTTTTGATTTTTGAGCAACTTCAGTCTTGCCTATTACATACTAGCAATACAACCATTCCCACAGTTGATTCAAAGTGCCATATAACCTGTTTTTCACCACATTCTGCCTTCTACAGATATTTATAGTTTTCCACATGGACAACAGAACTCTCCTTTCTCTCCTGTCCCAGCTCCTCACTCAGAATCAAGTACACATAAAATCACTTTATCCCTACAAGGACTCAAGCACAGCGGCACTCAAAGAATCCTGGATCCAGTTCACTGCTGTTAAGTTTTATTCAGTTCTCCTGGTAACGCAGCGCTGTTATCTCTACACCATCAACTATGGCAATGGCTTACACCACTGTGGTCTTATCACACCACTTACAGTTCACCATGCCCTGGGATAGAATTCCTTAAAAATATAAATAGATCAGCTTCAAGAAGATGATGCTTCCCCATTCCAACTATTTTTACTACTATTTTTCAGCCTCCAATTATTTTTAAGTACAACTGATTTCCCAAACCTGATGCAGTCTATTTAACAATCTTAAAAAGCCCTGTTCCATGTAGTTGTTCAATTTTCTCTCTCATCTATACAAACTTACTACACATGTAACACCTTTCGGCAATGGAAGTCTCCATCACTGATCTGTTCTAAGACCAGCAGAAATTCTTTTGTTGCTTGTTCAAAGTTATAGTTTGGGTTTAGTCCTACTTGTTCTGTTTACTACTGAAATCAAAGCTAGTCCTCTTCTGACTTACACTGGCCTCCATACCTTAGATAAAAGGTATGTCATTAACTTTAGTACAGCAAATCCTCATCTAAAACAAAGCAATAGCAGGTTAAACCTTAAACCGATTACAGAAAACATTCATTTCTTGCTTAGTCTCCTCCACATACACAAACAGCTAATAAAAAAGATCTGTAACTCTGACTCCTTCTTACCAATATTTCTAGTAAAAGTAACTACAGCAGCATGTATTTCAGGTATCATTTCCACACTGAAGTCACCCTCATCCTCTGACAAGCCACTGATGTTCTCTATCAGCATAATTAACATGGTATCTTTTACTGTCTCCTTCACATTTTCAAGGACAACTAGGTTGGAACACAGGGATTCCTGAGCATTTTCCATCTGGCACAGCTCCTGGTGAGTCTCCACTTCCCATGGCTTCACAGACAGCTTAATTTTCTTCAGAAAGTGATCCTTCCTTTGCAAAACATCTTGGGCATCTAGTTTGACAAGAAAACAAAGAAAGATGTGATCATCCCTTCTTCTTTCACCACAGCACGGCAACATGTTAAATTACAGCGTACTTTAAAAATCTGGCCAGTTGTATTTTCTCAAATCACAGAAGAAACAGAAATAAGAAAAAACTATGGCAAAAGTTAGGTTCACAATAAAAACTACTCTATGATGTAGATGACCCCTATCTCTTTAAGGAAAAAAAAAAAGTTACTTTTTGAGGTAAGTGTCACCCCCTTCCTACCACCTCTTTTCCTCCCACTTCCCAAAACTCTGGCAATTGAAATGAATATGAAAGAAAATACAACAAAATAGTATTTACCCATGATCTCCCTTTAATACTTTACCCTGCCTCTAGAAGCAGAATTGAAGTTTATTTATTCTGCAGTGCTCCTGACATAGTTTCTCCTGCATTATTCTCTGTAAGCCTCAATCAAGCATTTCAGATAGGTGCAGAGAATCAGTTCTTTCCCTGTGGGTATTATAAACACTGACAGAACCCCACATCTGCATTGGATAGACAGGCTTATCTGCTCCTTTTACTTCTTGTCACTCTATGGGAGTAATATACTGTTTTTCCTGGAACAATGCCCACAAAGAGATTCAGCACTAGCAAACTCCTGGTTTTATAAGGAAACTTCAGTGATATAACACCCATAAGATATGGCCATACCTTTCTCATTCTGAAAGGTGATGAACATTTGCTGATCCTTTTTGACACAGGACTCGATGGTCCCCCCACCAGACTTCTTTTTATTTTCAAAGTACATTTCCACAATCTCATCTTCTATCTCCTCCCCAGAGGCAGTGGTTACTACTATGACAGATCTCCTAGAGGCTGCTTTTTCTGCTTTCGGTTTCTCATATGATTCTGAAACAAAAGACCACACCCTGATGCCTTTGGGAAAAGTTAAGAAAAAACCCAAGCTTATTGGTTGCCAAGTTTGCATGCCACTTTTTACACAAATAACAAATAAGATCAGGGAAGAGAACAGGCAAATAAACAGTAATTCAGGTGGTTGGTTGTGGTTTTGGTGGTTGTTTTTTTCCACAACAGCCTTTAAATCCCAAAGCTGAACAATCACTAGTGTGAGCTGTCATATCAACAGGTAAAAAATAAAGGTTTCCATTTATTGCCAGGCAAGGACAGAAGTTACAGCCATGAAAGCTTCTTTGCAAACCCACAATGAGGGGATCCATCACTTTTCTGTCTATGTACTCTCTCCATTTACAGTTCCAGCCACAGCTGCAGGTCACCATGGGTCTACACATGCTGGCTGCCAGCAAAGCTCAGCTGTACCTGGGGTACATGTCTACTGATTTTCTATCACAGATCCTCCCAGCAGCGTGGGTGGCAGCTGGAAAGGGCTAGGGAGGGACAGGCTTATCCAGAACAAAGGTCAGCAACAACTACATACTCTCCCCAAAGAACTGGCCTGTCCCATTTATTTATTTTAGCCCGAGATCATGATTTCTACACTCCATTAGACACCTATCACAAGCCACTCAGGTGACCAGGGTACTATTGCAGCATAAAGGTCAAAGAAAACCAATGAAGCAATAAAACACTGGTCTTTTCTTGATAAGTGACATGCTTACCTGTCTTTTCCTTTTGAGTGCACACAGAAGCCTCCTTATTCTGGCAGGTGGGATGAGACACCTGGGATTCATTAACTAGAGCTAAATGACAACACTTTCTGAGTTACTGCATACTTAAAGAAGAAAAAAGGTCACACTTATTTGGACCTAGGACCTAACTCAACTTGAATTTAATTTCATTTGATACTGCTAGAATCACAGATTTCCATATATTCCTTTTTCAAACCACATGTTAAATATGGTTACACAAACACCCTTTAAGCTCGGAAAAGCTCAGGCATAACATCAAAAACCAAAACTGCACACGGTCCTGCTGTGTGATGCACTGCTAGCAGGTCCTCCCATGTACAGCACTGTCCTCACACAAAAACTGTGGCACTGAACAAGAGATTTGTCAAGGACATCCCTGCTCTGGAGGGAAGCACCTTTGGAAACCAGGCACCTCTGCAAAACCATCTGTTGTGACATATTTGGACTTTACACAACATTCCTCTCTGCTAGTTTAAAACAATAAATAAAACAATAAATGGAAGGCAGAAGATGTAGATTGGATGTTAGGAAGAAAGTTCTTCACGATGAGGGCGGTGACACGCTGGAACAAGTTGCCCAGAGAACTTTTGGATGTCCCATCCCTGGGAGTCTTTAAGGCCAGGCTGGATGGGGCTTTGAGCTGCCCGGTACACTGGGGGTGTCCCCACTCATGGCATGGGGGTTGGAATTGGATGACCTTTAAGGTTCCTTCCAACCCAAAACATTCTATGATTCTATGAAGTGGGAAGGTATGGATAGACTTGGTTGGAAAAGACCTTTAAGATCAAATGATTCTATGATTCTACAAGTAAAGAACACAGTTAAATTTTTAAAAAAAGAAGGCAACGGCAACATCGCCAGGCAGCTTTTCTGGTCTGTGCATTCATCCCTCACTGGTGGGTTGCCCTTGTTGGCCAAACAAGTAATCCACACATGGACAGAAGCAGGCTGGGAGTAACAGGCAGACTCTGCCTCCAGGGAGAATGCAGGCAGTGTCTGATGGAACCACAATAACTGCATGGGAAGTTAGTCCGTATCTTTTATGCATACCTGGGAGCTTGCTTACAGTGCTTTATTAATTCAATTAATTGTGTGGTTCAAAACCTGAAGGAGAGTGCTTGGTTGGGGGAATGAGGAAGGAAGAGTGCAGCCTGCACCAGCGCTTAGGGGAAGCCACCTCAGAGCCCCGCAGGGACAAGGCTCACGTTTCAGCCCTGCACTGTGCTGGACACAGATCCTACCTGGTACCTCAGCACCACCATCTGGTCCCAGATCCTGGAAGCAGAGTGAGAGGAGAGCAGTTACCCATGGCCCAGCTTGCCCCCAACTTCCCACCCCACACCTTCACCTTGATGCAAGAAGTACAGGGATATTTTTTATTTCAGCTAAAGTAAAGTTTCATCTAAGTAATCGTATTTTTCTGAAAGTTAGACAGAACGCCCCTCTGACAGCATGTTTTCTTTCAGTATTTTTCCAGACATTGTTCACTATTCAAAGACGCTAACGTCTTGTGTGAACTATGATCTGTGCTGAACAGATGCCTCTTCGTCTGCAATCACCTCTGTTTGAGTCTCTCCCTATCTCAAATGTAAAGCCAGAGAGCCAGAGCCAGCTCCAAATCAGAAAGAGTTTTGACAGTTGTGAAGTCCATTAAAATTAGTCCTTGAAAAGTAACAGAATATGCAAAAGATTTCTGGGAAAACTTATCTACGTGCCTCTAAGTGGGAAATACATCCTATAACAGCTCTTGTCTCATTGCCCATTATCAATAGAGATCGCTCCTTATGTTGCCCAAGCCTGATAAAGGGTGCTTGTTTTCTAAAACTCCAAAACGAGTCTCAGAGTGCTTATTCACTGGAATTTTCGGTATCAGCCTCACCTGAGCAGCATCCTCATCATCGGGCTTGGTGACCAGCAGTGACAGCTGTCCCCGTGGCCCCCACTCCAGCTCATGGACGCGTCGGTCCAGCACCCGCTGCTGCACTGCAAACATGACAGGAACCGGTCACGGGAGGGAGAGAGAGAAGGGGGG
>WAAB01002649.1:0-27676 GCA_013389865.1 Piaya cayana
TTCACCAGGGATCGTCCCCACCCTGGGTGGTAGAAGTCCATGTGATGAGCCCATCCTCCCAGCCCTGCAAGACTCTTTCTGGATGAGAACCCTGAGGCCTCCCACCAGCTGAGCTCTTAAATAATACAAACACCATTGAGAAAGTCAGGACCCTCCAGTAAGGACATCAAACTCAGTCTGGTGCTGTCCACGTTCTCAATTGCCAAGGCAACAGGCAGCCATTAAGAGGAAAGCAAAGGAAGCTGAGGTCACCCTACTTGCTATCTCACTGGTTAAGCGTGGGTAGGAAGGCACAAGGGATTAAAATATAGATTATAAAGTGGAACAGGGAAGCAGAAAAAGTGGGATAGTGTTCCAGGTACCTTGCTGTGTGTAACTTAGGATCCCATGACCATACCCCGGATTCCAAGGAATAATAAGAGCATATCTCAGGATATGAGTACATAGTTATTTCAAACCCATCACAATTGTCTTGCCTGTGAAACCCTTGTTCATCCACTGATCTGTGCAAACACAACCTGTCTCGTTCTTTCCAGGAACATGGCATCTACTGCTGCGTGTTTACCTGTAAACTGGGGGGTTGGAACTAGGTGACCTTNTGTGTTTACCTGTAAACTGGGGGAGGGGGGGGTGTTGGGAATAGGTGACCTTTAAGGTTCCTTCCAATCCAAACCATTCTATGATTATATCACCTGAATAGGTCATCCAGATAAGTCATGGATGCCCCATTCCTGGAGTGATCCAAGGCCAGGTTGGATGAGACTTTGAGCAACCCGATCTAGTGGAAGGTGTCCCTGCCCATGGAGGGGGGTTGGAACAAGTTGATCTTTATGGTTCTTTCCAAACCAAACCATTCTAAATGTGTGTTCGTACTTTAGGATCCCTGTGCCCAAACTAGTCTCGTCTTAGGAGGAGAGGGCTTTTCATCTCCTCTGTTTATATGTTTCTTTCCTGGAATGGTGGAATTATACTTACCCATCCACACTTCCCCAAACTGCCCACTGCCAAGTTTCTTCACAAGCTTCAGAGATTCCCGTGGGATTTCCCATTCATCCTGTGCCCAGGGTCTCTGGGGCACCAGGGATATGCAGGGAGCTGTGAGCCGCTGGCACAGGCCATCCCCTTTCTCTGCATGGGGATGAAGTACAGGTCAGTTAAATGAGATGGTCTGTACTTTCTGTCTCAGAACTAACTCCCTCTTCCTCCATATAGGCATGCCAGGAAAAAGTCAGCCCACAGGTAAACTATACAACTACACATATGTTTCAGTGGCAGATATCAAGTCATCCCGAATGGACCCAATGAAAGCAGAAAGCTCAAAGAGAGTCCTAGCACCTTCTCCTGCCCAGCAAGTCCAAACCCTGCTTCCCAAGCATCTCTCCTGTAAATCCCTTCAGCTTATGTATCTTTTCTTTCCTGGCAGGGACATTCCCAGTCAAAGGACTGTGGGCAGAGTTGACCCTCACAATGCCCTAGGATGGAAAACAAGACATGGGTGCTTGGAGAAACACATCTGGCTGATGAAAGTGGATGGAGTGATGGTGGCGGCCAGTAAGCCTGTCTTCTGTCCACATGCCCGCCTTCTGCTAGCAGACAGACACATTAGGGAAGGCAAGAAACTTACGGCTGTAATGATGGATTAGCTCTGGCAGGGTAGAGAAAGTCATCCTGGGGGAGATGTAATACCCTCCACCATCTAAGGAGCGGATCCTGTAGTGTTTGATGATGTCCCCGTGAGCAGAGTCACCATCTCTCACGGACAAGGAATAGGCACCTGGAGAATGAGCAGAAGAGGGAATGGTGAGGGCAAGTAGGACCTGACTCAGGGACCAGCTACCTCTTCTATCTTCATCTGCCTGAGGCTGTAGGCGCTTCTCCCATCTCTTGCTCATGCCTTGTCAAGGCAAGTCACACCAGGCTGCAAAGCTGCAAACTTCCCTCTTCCCAAAGCAAGGGAGAAGATAAAGGTTCACCAGAGCCTATCTGGGCCTGTCAAGGCTTGGTTGAGTAAGACCTGCCTATGCAGTGGCTAACAAGGAAGCAATGTAGCAATCCATAGTGGATCTCCAGCCAGATCAGTCTGATGCTCCTTAGGTCATGATAGTGCAGCCACGCTCCACATCTCCTGTTTGAGCTGTCAACTCCTCCATCCCATCTGGGCCAAACAAGTGATCGCAGTCTCATCAGTTTGTACAAACATAGGACTGACAAAGAGCTGAACTACCCCTCCAGCACAACCAGCAGTTAGCTGGAGAGACAAGATGAAGAGATACATGCCCTGTCTCAGCATTATTCAAGGTCCCCATGTCCTTGTTATCCTCTAATTATCCCCTGTAATTACCCCCTGTAACTCTTGTGCCAAGGTCAGTGCAAGGTACAAATGAGGTGCAGAAGAGAACTGTCTGTTCAACCATAAACTTGTGACTGTGGCTAAACCAGATCTAGATACACATCTAGATCCAAATGCCTTTTGATCTCATTGACGCTACTCAACAATCTATCACCCTAACCTGCTGCAGTCTCTGTTTAATAGATTTATAACTGGAACCATGGGCTTGGATTTTGTGCCCAAAACTATCACTAGATGTTGCTACAGAGCAGCAACTTCCACCCTACATCAGCGTAATTTTTCAATACAGTTTGGCTGTGCTTTTTTCCCTCCTTTTGTCTGGATCGTATTTCCAGAGTAAGTTGCTACAAGCCTGCTGGGCTGTGAAAAACCTAATACATCATCCTGGTTGATAGGCTGCCTTTTTAATGTTTGCAAAGGCAAAGCTGTACGTGTTAAAAAGTACGTGACAGTTATCATAAGCAGAAGTGGGGCTTTCCATGGTGACTCTGAAACCCTAATCTCTCATGCAAAGGGAAAGTGTACTGGGATCTAATACTCCCTGGCTGGTGTTTCTCCATCACAGGACCACAAGTTCCCTACTCTGCTTCTGGAAACCATTTATATTTTTAGAAAGTAACAAAATAAAACCACTTCGGTGGATATTTGCTCTGTTGCAGTGATTATGGAGCTTTATAAGCAGAATTTGGCAGAGTCTAAATTTTTTCCATGTGCTAGGAGTTGTTTGGGGGGCACACCCTTTCTGCAGAGACCAGACTATGAGATATGGTGGCATAATGTGAATGGAAGACCTGTTGGCTTAAATGTAGAGCCAGGGAACCTCACAACTTGAACCATACAGCCTCGGTGTGCTTTAGATCAGACAGTAGGAAAAAAATTTCTTTACTGAAAGAGTGGTGAAGCATTGGTAGCATTGGAAAATGCTACCCAGGGAAGTGGTGGAGTCACCATCCCTGGAGGCGTTCAAAAACCTTGTAGATGTGGTGCTTCAAGACATGGTTTAGTAGGCATGGTGGTGTTGGGCTGATGGTTGGACTTCATGATCTTAGAGGTCTTTTCCAACCTTAATGATTCTATGATTTTATGGTGGGATCCTTCTCGACAGAGGATGCTCTTCTGAAACTCCTTACTTCACCGTAAGTGTCAGTCTGAAGACAGACTGAGAAACCCTTTTGACTCTATCAGTCCTGCAACTGAACATTTGAGAAACAACCCTGCTCTGAGGGACAATAAAAAAAAAAAAACTCAGAGGAAGGGCAAAAAATTGGCTTGGTTTTGCAGCCCATATCTCAGTAACCAAAAGTCATTACACAGCTAAGGACATCTTTCCCGGGGAGTGATCTCTGGTCCCTGGTGGTGTTGACAGGGCTTGTGCCTACTGTTCTGCTAGAGTTGATTAGCCACATTCATACTTTCTAGCATCTGACCCCAGACCTCCTCTGGCTACTCTGGAACCTAGGTGATCTTAAGTGGCAAATAATGATGATGATGACAACAACAATGATGGTGATCTTAATAGTGATAATATATATTATTGTTGGGGATTATGATGTTATTTTAACTTCAAAGTTATTAAAATAATGTTCAGGCCAGGCTGCAGCCCATCAGACTTGGGTTTATAAGGCATAAGTCCAAGAGAGTGCTTTTTATGTCTTGGATGTGCCTTATGTGATGTGTGGGATTTTTACCACGGCCTGCTAGAAGAAGGAGCCAAACACGGTGTGATCCCAGCCGTACTGCCAACAGACAGCACTGCAGAAGGGAGTGCAGGAGTTAAGGACTAACATGTGTGTAAGTTAGTGCCTGGAGGTGACAGTCAGCAGAGAAGAGACCTGATCTGTTTGTTAGTGTGGTTGCACCTAAAATGCCTGCTCTCCTGCACGACCTGCTTTCCAAACCCCACTGACCATTTAAACCTTCCTGCATCTTTCAAACCAGTGATGTGCAGCAAGCAGCAGTGACAAGGGCCCTGGGCACCCTCCAGGTCAATCTATTAGCTGCCGACTACCAACACTAATACTCATCCTGTCATTAGAGCTAATGACTGCATTTCACCTCAAGTCACAGTTTAGTCTGTTAGAGTGAGTGTGGTAGAGCTTTCCCTGTCATCCTCCCTGACCAATTACTGTTCCTTTGGGAGCTGCAGCATAAAGGCAAAGCACCAGGGGCTGAAAAGCTTCAATTCTCTCTTCTTCCAGTGACAGCAGCAAATGAAAAATGTTTAGTGGAGTCGGACAGATGGTAGGATTTCTAATCTCCCCAGATGATAGCCAGGATGGCCAGAAGGAGTTCTTGCTGCTCAGGCACAAGGGAGGTTCTCCAATCCTACAGTCCTGCATTGCAGTGCATTTGGCAGAACTGGAACAGGCTTTCTAGAGAGCTTGTGGAGTCTCCTTTTCTGAAGACATTCAAAACCCACCGATGTACATTCCTGTGCAACCTGCTGTAGGTCAACCTGCTTTAGAAGGGAGGTTGGAATGGATGATCTCCAGAGGTCCCTTCCAACCCCAGCTGTTCTGTGCTTCTATCATCCCAGCACAGATCTAGGCTGAAACGCAAAGGTCCACACCCGCATTTCGCACCAGCTCAGAGCAGTGTGAGCACAACCAAATATTGCCCCGAGCAGCTAAGTGCCAGACCCTCCTGCTCTGGGTCTGGGATTCCTAAACCATCATACAAGGGCTATCAGGTTCTTTCTGTTCAAAGAGTGGCAAGTTTTGTATGGCAAAGGAAACCAGAAAATTTAAATGTTGGGATCGAATTTCACGTCACACCTAGGGCTGATTCAGTCATCTAAATATGGGCATGTAGTACTACTTGAGATGCTCAGGGACTGCAAGCACTGCAAGACTGAAGTACTTTCCTGAACTACTGTACAGAGTCGGTGCAGAGCAGAACTATGGGACCACCATGAGCATCATTTCCTCCATGCTGTAAACACATTTGCCTGCACAGAGAATGCAAGGAGAGAAAAGCAGGAGAGAAATCCATCTACTCTAGAGGCTGTGGAATCTCCCTCTCTGGAGATATTCAAAACCTAGACACATTCCTGTGCAACTTGCTGTAGGTGAACCTGCTTTAGCAGAGGGGTTGTTCCGGATGAGTTCCAGAGGTCCCTTCCAACCCCAGCCACTCTGTGATTCCCATGGAAGGATCTAAACCAGCTTCCACACTGTCTATAAATTAACAGCACAGAACAGAAAAATGCAATGATGTGGTTAAGCATTATGGTTAATAGCTATAGCCACTGCTCAAGTTGAGCGACCACTATGCTCTATGCTTTCTGTTCTCAGTGGGTAATATCTTCAAAAGCCAGAGATGTTCACAGGGAAGAAAACTGGATGAAGTCTACCTTTCCTGCTCCAGTCAGTCTCCTTCTAAAAGTCTTGGTTAATCTGCTCTGCTACAGATTAAAGGAAAAATTTTTTTCCTCCTGGAAAATATTTCACCAGAAGACTTTTTCCAAAATTCTTCAGGTTTCTACTATGAGCAGGAAAAATACTTCTGAAGAGTGTATAGATGAAACTCCATTTGCCAGAGAGTATCATTTCCTTGGGGAGAAAAGGATAAAAAAACCTGGCTACACATTATTTTGGAAAGTCTTATCTGTCCTCCTGTATCTCTACCACGAACTACAGTGGCAAGAGCCACCATTACCACAGCCTGAACTATATCTGTGAGTAGCACAATAAGTAAATCTTTGCCCTCAAAATCCTCAGGTCACTTCTACAGCCTTGATGAGCCTTGCAAGTGCTATTCTGCCCAGCCAGATCAAAGAAACACTGATACAGCTGAACTTTGCAGCTCAGGTCCAAAAGGTGTTCTAAGCTTTGGCACTAACAAGGAGTTACCTGTGCTCTGTGGATCTCACCTTTGCTGGTTTCACTCTCCCGGACAAGGAAAGAGCCAACTTTGTTACCAGAAGTCAATAGCAGCCTTTCAGCATCTTTTCTGCTCAGAGTTTTAAAATACCACCTGGGAGACAGAAAAAAAAGCAAAATTGTTGTTTGAAAAGGAAAAGCTCTGAAAACTTCAAATTCTTTCCAGTTAGTTCATTTTTTCACCATTACACTCTGAAGCTGAGGGCTGTTTTTATCAGCAAATAGTTTGTTCTCTTTTGGAAAGTGCCAGCAATAGACTGTTTTTAGTAGATTAATACCAGATTTTGGTCACTTCAGGCTTGTTTCACAGCCTAACAATTCAGCCAGGGAAGAGAGTAGATGGTATGTGCAGCACCATGTACATAAGAGAGGTGCAGACTCAGCCAGAGCTTCTCAGGTGTGCAAGGACACAAGGCTCACCGGGCAAGTAAGCCCTGAGCAGCATCCAGACAGGTAGGTATAAAGGAGATAGGTGGGCTGGAAGCTGAGCATAGGGTTTTCATAGCCATTTAAATGTGCCCTTTGGATACAAAGAGAGTTAATGTCCCAACCACATTTCTATGTGCTGTTAAATATTTGCCGAATTCAGTGATGGTTTTGTCCCTCCAAGAGGAGATTACAAACAGGGCTGATAATTTATAGCTGAAAACCATAGAGGAGAACAAGTCATGGAAACAATTTCTTCAGCTGCTTTTGTTACAGGCGTAATAAACCCATTTGGCTCAAGTCTTTCTTATCATCCTCTTTGCAGGGAATCAAACACGAGGGCTTCATTTGAGCTCTTGAAACAAACAGTGTCAGGCTGTGGGTCTGGGCACTTGGCCCTCAGTTGTCTGTCCCGTGAAATTGTTGGTGTGGTTCCTGGCATACCTGACATCCGGATCTGTGCAACCTTCCCAACTGATCCCCTGTTCCAGTTTGCATACAGACGCTGTCCTGGAGGCTGAGGAGGTTCAGTACTGTGCCTGTGGTTGCACAGGCCCATTGGGCCAGAGGATGGTCCCTGGCACTGCTAATTTACCAGTGCAAGTGTAACTTTTATGTTTTTTCCTCAAAATCCTTGTTTTCCATGGTGAGTGCAATCAACGACACAGGAGTCTTTGTCTGCTTTCCCCATAGCAGCATCATCCTCCCTGCTCTGTACCTGCATGGTGCTTAAAACATCTTCTGAACATTTGTACAGCATTATTAGGGATAATGAAAGACCTCTTGCCATCCAGCCTAGCAGTGACATCTTCCCAACACCAAGTAAAGCTGTTCCCGCATCTTGTTGAGAGACTGAGATTTTTTCGGAAATGAAAGCCCTGCATAACTGTTCATCATTTCTAAACTTTTGCACTTACTTTTCCTCTTCCAAACTGTCTACTTGTGCAACGAAGTTACTGGGGATGTAGCCTTTCCTCCCGCTGCTGAGGGATTTCGCCAGCCACCAGTCCCCCTCACTGCAAGGCAAGCAGAAGAAAAAATGTGAGTGCCCAGAAGAGGTTTCATGATGGGCTAAAGCCACAGGAAAAACATGATTTCTGGGTCTTTGAGCACTGGAAATAGGCCAGTGCTCCTTAATCCACTCTGCACGTCTCTTTCAACTTCCTAGGAACACCATGAGGTTGAAGTCGGTTGATGTTTCATGGTCTTCTGGAAATGACAATCACTTTCCGTGAAGGCAGAGGAAGCACAGCATGACCACAGTCCCAAGGTTCTGCTTTGCACTCCAAGTGAAAGGAGGGAAATCTAGGTAATTCTGGGTTTGTCTCTTGCACAAGGACATTGGGGCTCCTCCTTTCTTCTCCTTCTTCTGCCAGACACCTCACTGCTTTAATGTCCCACCGCTGACTCAGTCATCAGCTGTGACCAAAAGCCATCCCCACTCAGCAGGGTCCACTGCCCAACGGGTCCCAGCCCATGGCATCTGGATGAGAAATGTCACCTCTGGAGGACACCTCATACAACTGTCAAGAGCAGAACAACCTACAAGGCCAAATGACCTGGGGACTCAAGTGCCCCTCTGCCCTGTTATATACTGGGCAGATGGTCTGTCTGCCTATTCTCTAGGGAGTTTGAGAAGAAGGTGAAATGAAACCACATGTCTCTGGCTCGATTTTGTCCTTTCCTCTGACTACACCCAACCCACTTCCTTTGCAAAAGCACAGTCAGCACAAAATATGAAACAGGAGCTAGGTTGTTGTTGTTATTTATGCTACTTCTACACCTACACATACTGGCTGTGAAGAACATTCCGGTAGTATCCAGGCAGGGACATTACCTAACACCAAAGTATGTGTTATCCAATAAACGCACACAAGTGTCCCTTCTCCACCTTGCAGAGAGAACAGATTACCCAGACTCACACTCTGAGACCCAGGCTCAGCTCTGGTGTTCTGAAAATTGGTGTCAGATGCCAAGGTCCCCCCTTTACCAGCCTCACCACTCTCACCTTCACACCTTCCTCTGGCAGCAAGTAACTTACCTGGACAGGACTTGGAGTTTCTCTCCCTTGACCAGCTGCAGGTCTCGGTCACTTGAGGCAGGAAAATCATACAGTGCAACCACAACAAAGCTATCTGAAAGAAAAAACAGCATCATTGAATCCAGCCTGTTCCCTGCCAGAGGAGTGATCATAGAATCACAGAATGGCTTGGGTTGGAAAGGACCTTAAAGATCCTTCAGTTCCAAACCCCTTGCCATTGCCAGGGACACCTTCCACTGGATCAGGTTGCTCAAAGACTCATCCAGCCTGGCCTTGAACACCTCCAGGGATGGGGCAGCCACAACTCCCCTCGGCAACCTGCACCTGTGCCTCCCCACCCTCACAGGAGAACATTTCTTCCTAAGAGTTCACCTAAATCTCCCTTCTTTCAACTTAAAATCATTCCTCTTGTCCTATTCCTGTGTTACCTGATAAAGAGCCCTTCCACATTTTTCCTGTAGCCCCCTTTAAGTACTGGAAGCTTGCTCTAAGGTCTCCCAGGAGACCTTCTTTTCTTCAAGCTGAACAACCCCAATTCCCTCTGCCTGCCTTTGTATGGGAGGTGCTCCAGCCCTCTGATCATCTTTGTACATCTCAGTGCATATCTGTGTATAGAAGGCATTTCACCTTCCTCCCACACACAGATATCATCACCCTCCTTGTCCTCAAAAAGCCAAGCATTCTACCAACTCAGCTTTCCAGTTAACCACAACCTCTGGTCAGTTACTAATACTGATTCACCAAAGTGTTTCCGGTGTATGTGTCTATAAAGTACTCCTGATCACCCTATCCACAGAATCCGGCATGTCAACAAGACAAAAGGAGTTGTGCGGAATAAGAAGTGTCGTAAGTATCCTGTCAGCATTTGGCCTGAATTTTACATGGTAGTAAATGAAAACTGCTGTAGTACAATTTCTCTTGGGTGGGTGAGGGATTTTACTCCAAGAGATGAGGCTTTCTTGATTGAAAAACATAAAGTCATCTCAACCTCTGTTATTTGAGTCCATTGCTAGGGTTTAACTCTCCCTCCAGATGCTCTTGGCTGAACCTGTATCTTGCTGCTCTTTTTATGCACTATTCCTCGCAGATGTGGCATCACAGAATCATAGAATCACCAGACAGGAAAACACCTTTTGGATCATCAAGTCCAACCCTTCCTGCCTGTCACTAAACCATGTCACTGAGCAACTCATCCTCTGGTCTTTTAAACACCTCCAGGGATGGTGACTCAACCACCTCCCTGGGCAACTTGTTCCAGTGTCTGATGACCCTTTCTGTGAAAAATTTCTTTCTGATATTTAGTCTGAACCTCCCCTGGTGGAGCTTGAGGCCATTCCCTCTTGTCCTGTCCCCTGTCACTTGGGAGAAGAGGCCAGCTCCCTCCTCTCTACAACCTCCTTTCAGGTGCATGTAGAGGGCAATAAGGTCTCCCTTTGACTGATTTTTCTTGCTCTCTCCCTCTTCATTCCGTGTTGTCTGAATGATGGAGGTAAACACTACTTGTGCCCTGGAGACCTTCACCATTCTCCTCAGAGCCCTGAAGTCCCTCTTAATTGCCCTCAGCTTTCTGCTCTGGACAAGATTATTGCCTACTTGGAACACTAACAGAACCTAATAATCTGTAGGCTTTACCAGGGAAGGAAGCTTTGTTACGAAGTCTTTTGCAGAGACAGACAGTAGATCTCCCTATGCAGTGGGTCCCATCTGCAGACAGGGGTCCTCTGTTCCCTTCAGAAGGGAATCCACCAAGACAATCACTCTTCTTTTTCTCAGAGGCTGTTTTGATGGTCATTTGAGGATGATGCAGCCTAGGGAATGTTTCTAGGCTTCAGGAGCCATCCTCCTCCTCTTTGGAGTTTGATTCCACTTGCAGAGCTTTGTATCTATTCTGTAAGGGAACCTGGGAGTTTGTTGTCTGCATGGGGTCAGCACGCTTTCTGTGCCAGGCAGGAACTTGCTGTCATTCCCTACCTTTTTTCTCCTCTTTCTTACAATTAGTGGATGGGGAGTTGTCAATTGTCCTTGCTCTGGCTGCCTGATTAGTTTGTGAGAGCGAACCTCGCATGTTGCTCCAGTGGTCTATCTCCCTCTCACACTCCTTAATGGTCCTAAGTCTAGTTTCTTCCTCCCTTAGCTCTGACACCAAGCAGAGGAGTTCCCTGATGTGAGAACAGCTTCCACAAATGAAGTCAGTCCCAGTGATGTGAGTCAGCGTGGGAGGGGGACACTGCCTGCAGCCCAGGGTCTGGGTGGCTGTATGTGCCCATTGATGCTCCATCTCGGGGGCTGTGTCAGTCCTGGCTGGTGCAGCAGCTGNGATGGAACAGCCTTAATTTTGTGCCGGGTGGCCACCATGTTCCCTGAACCCTTCCAGCTGGCCTCCAGCCCCTCTCTTCATCCTTCTTGCTTACCCTGCCCACTCAAACTGCCACTCAAACTGCACTGTTTTTCTAACACATCCATGTTTAAGTCATGCTGCTGCTTTTGAATCAGCCTCTTAATAGCCCTTGGCTTCTCTGCTTAGCTGAAATTCCTAGGACAGTGCTGTAGGCTCCAGGATCCCCTTCCCCATCCATGGCCTGATGCACTTCAGGTGCTTTAAAACACAAAACTGATGCTCTGTGTCTCCATTTCACTTACAACCCACGTAGATCTAGGCTGCGATTAGATCTGAGGCACCGTCCTCTACCCTAGCACGTTGGTTTCACTCCAACCGTTTGTTCAAATCTATATTTTGGCAGAGCAAAATGAATTTTCATTCTCTGTGGCATGGGAACTGTGCTGAGCACGGCAAAGCTGCTGCTTGGTATAGGTGCTACGAGGCTGATAAACCACCCCGTGACAGATCTCTGTAGGCTGGAACTGAATAGCTACCTTTGCATGTGGGGTTGTGCTCGTGCTGCTCTCTGAGAGGTTGTGCAATTGTTCACAAATGCTTTGCAGGCTCGTAGCTACTGAAGCAGAAATAAGCAGCTATTTTGGGGTAGACCAAACTCTATAAAGGGGATCAGTACATGTACACAAACACAAGAAGAAGAAGTAGAAGAAGAAGATGAAGAAGAAGAGGGAGAAGAAAAGGAAGATGAAAAGGAACAATAAAAGGAAGAAGAAAAGGAAAAGGAAGAAGAAAAGGAAAAGGAAAAAGAAAAAGAAAAGGAAAGGAGAAAGACAAAGAAGAGGAAAAGGGAAAAGACAGAAGAGGTAAAAGAAAATGAAAATGAAAAGACGAAGAAGATGAAAATGACAAAGAAGACAAAAAGAAGATGAAAAAGATAACAAAAAAGAAGATGAAAAAGAAAAAGAAGACAAAAAAGAAAAAGAAGACGAAAAAGAAGATGAAAAAGAAAAAGAAGACGAAAAAGAAGAAAAAAGAAATTAAACAATAAGACCATTTGCTGTACAAAGGTTTTAGCTTGTACACAGCTTAATTAATGCGCCGAGAGCGATGGACAGTCTATAAATAGCATTTTTCAAAACAGACTGTCAAGCCGCAGTCTCAGAGTGACCTTTTCAAATAATGCCACCAGCAAGAGAGCCAGACTGGCCCTTTGTCATCGCAAGATAACATGTCTCTGGGGCAACTTGGGTTTTGTGTCTGTGCAAGGCCTGGCTGCTGCTCTGCTGGGGATTTATTGGAGAGGAGGGAAAGGGTCACTGTGGGAGCAAATGCAGCTTCATAAACTGAATCACAGAATCACAGAATCACAGCATCACCGGGTTGGAAGAGACCCACTGGATCATCGAGTCCAACCATTCCCACCAAACACTAAACCATGTCCCTCAGGACCTCGTCTACTCGTGCCTTGAACACCCCCAGGGAAGGCGAATCAACCACCTCCCTGGGCAGCATATTCCANGCTCCTCATAAAGCTCTGAGCATTTCCCTCCAACCTTGCGAGGAGGAACTTGGAGATCCATTAGAAGTTTCAGCAGAACCCCACTCTCTCCTGTGTATAGGGAAAAGGATGATTGGTCAAAAGGGAAAAGGTTTTGAAGTCTTAAAAAAGAGCTTTAATAGTTGGGGACTTCTCCTTGAGGGATCTCAAAGCATTTGGCATTAGCAATGCACCCAAACTATTGTTGCCTTCTTGAGAAAGTTGTTATCATGCAGCTTCTTTGACACGAAAGGTGTCTGGGCATGTGCCTGTGTCAGAGTGTCCACAATGGATACGTTCATTCACATGCACCATTCTGCCCCTCCTGGAAGTAAAATAATGCCATTGTTGCACTTGTACCTTGAATAATAGAAGCAAAAGTCTAAACATCTTTAAGAACAGAGTGGCCGTGAGTGCCCAAAAATAAAACAAAAAATGTAGCTCTGATCTTGAGGCAACTGGCATAAATAGAATTAAACAAAACCAAAAACAGGAGAGGGAGAGAGAAAAGTTGGAGAAATATTCAGATCACCTCTTATCCTCTTCTCAACATACATGTTCGCTTAAGTGAAGCAGAAGAAGAAAAGTTCTCTCTGCTCGAGCCAGCAAGACTTGCCATCTCAGGAGGAAAGTGACTCTTCCCTTCTCTGAATCTGTCACCCTACCGAGAAACAGTGTTCGTAATACTCGGCCTGTTTGATCAAGCTAAGTCACGACTGACGCTACAGCAGAGAAACCGTCAGGGCTGCCAGGAGTGACTCCTTTACAGATAATGCTAGCAGCCCAGAGACTTTGATTGTGAGCCAAACACATCTTGGCTCAGAGCTGCTGTCAGGAAAGTTAGATACACGCTCGGTTTGCATAGGCTGAGTGCCAGTTTGATGGCTTAATAAAAATGATTTCATTCAGTCTTCCCACCACTGCCCTGTCATGCATGGAGGTCTTTGCAACCATCTCATGGCTACAGAGCCAGGTTGAGATTGTGCCAGGTTCCCCCAGAAGACCATGAATTGATTTAGAGCCATGCTAGGATGGTCATGGGGTAAATGACAACTTGCAGTACATGTGTTGGCTCATTGGGTTAAGAGGTACTGTTGAGCTATGAGTTGCTACTAGTGAAAATAGGCTCATCTCTCTGCTCTAGCATGGCGTGGGCTGATTCATCAAAGTAAACTTGTGCTAGAAAAGCAATTCCATCAAAACACACAGCTTGCTAGGGGCACAACAGCCTTTTTGCTGCTGTCACCAAGAGGAATGCCATGAGATCCCCTTGGTGGAGACGTACAAGACTATGGGCTAAGACTGGCACATCTCCCAGCTGGTCAGCAAGTCCAGATGTGACACTTTGGGACATGTCTCCTGGGTCATCGAGGCTTACACTGCAAGAGTGTTTTCTATCAAATACCTTTCTGCCTTGTGCTTTGACACAGTCAACGTTCTTGTGGATAATTTCTGTTTTCCTCATAAAATCATATCAGACCCAAAGAAACAAATTTTTAATTAGAAAATGTGAACTTTTTGAGCAATTACCTCTCACCTTCCTTCTCCCTCTTGCTTTTGATTGGCAATGCCTATTTCCGATGAGAAGTTTTATTTCTCATTGAAAAGTCAACATTTACAGTAGAAGCAATCCCTCCTTTTCCCAATTAAGCTCAAACTCATGCTTCTGTCAGCATTCCTTTTAAACTCAGATCCATATTCAGGGAATAACAACAAAAACAACTAAGAGGTTTGATGCTTGTCTTGAGATGTCTCATAAGACATCAGTTTCTAGAGGAAACTTAGCTTCCACCCCCTGAAAATCAGTCCTATCCATTTTATCGTGGCAAAAAGCAACATAGAGGTGCAATAAATTGCAGTTCCTCAACCAGAATAACTGGTATTGCGTAAAGACCTATTCTTTGTGCAGCGACAGTTTGTTATAATGCCTGAGGTCAAACACCCCAAACAGCCAGCTCTCTCCACTAGTGGTACATAAATCCAGCTGTGAGCACCTGGCAGAGCAAACGCAGGAGTTATTCTATCCATCTGCTGGTTTACACATCAAATACAAGAGAATAGCAGATGTAGCAATGGAGCTGCTGTGCTTGGGAACCACCATCTCAGGCTGACACTTCACTGTACTGGGGACTTTAGAAATGAAGAACTAAAAGTGTTTTGACTTCACGGAGATCTAGAATGGACCTTAAAGACATCGTAATGGCACAGGAAGGACATAAGTCTGTTGGAGCAAGTCCAAAGGATGGCCACAAGCACCTCCCAAACAAAGACAGGCTGAGAGAGTTTGTGTTGACCATCTGGGAGAGGAGGAGGCTCCAGGGAGACCTTAGAGCAGCTTCCAGTACAGAAAGGGGCTGCACAAAAGCTGTGGAGGGAGTCTTTGTCAGGGATAGGATGAGAGGGAATGGTTTGAAACTGAACGAGGATAGAATTAGATTAGATATTAGGAAGACATATTTTCCTGTGAGGTTGATGAGGCACTTGCACAGGTTGCCCAGAGAACTCATGGCTGCCCCNGATTGAACTTAAAATGCTCCCACAGAATACTGTTCAGTTCTTTGATTTGTTTATATGATTGGATTGCCTGGATTTTGCATTTCTCTAGCAATTCATTTTAATTGCCTGCTTTCTTGAGGAACTAGAGTGTAATTTCACTGGGACCAGAGGATCTTTAAGTTCCCTTCCAACCCAAACCATTTTGTGATTTTATAACGATATCTCAGGTATTACAAATATCGCGTATAGTTTCTATCAGCTCATTTTGCCACAAAAAGGCAGAGTGAAACAGAGCCTCAGTTCTGAAAACTCAAGCATTGGTGGAGAAAAATAAGAAGTTCCCCAGACTGTGAGTTCGAGTATTACTTCAAAACTGGAAGTGGACCTAAGAAACTAAAATGTTTGTGAGAGCTGAAAATGGCTAAGGTGGTACTTGATGCATTTTTCAGCATCTTTCCACTTCTGCCTTCTGGCATGACACAGAAGTAAAAGCCACCTCCTTGAAGATCGTTTCTGTTGTGCTTCTCACCGGAGTGAGAACGTTGATAAAAACCCTGTGATAAATGGGCAACGTCTGCTCAGTTGTGAGGGTAGGAGAGCACAGCCACTTGGAAACGAGGTGTGAAAATAATTTTGCAAAAGAAATCATGGTTTCTGGAGAAACAGTACTTCCACAGAAACGAACCCCAATTCACGTGGTTCAATCCTACACCTCCCACAAATTTGCCACTATTACAAATGTCAGTTTTGAAGAACATTTTTGACGTTGCAAGATTTCCTCTGTCTGCCACACAGCAGAGACCCTCCATCATCATCTATAATTCCACAAGGACTGTTCCACCTATCCTTTTTCTTTGTCACTTCACTTTTATTTTTTCCTCATGTCCTGTCTCTCTTAATCCTAGAGTTTTCCCCATGTGAGGAAATTTTGTGTGTTGCTGATTGCTTTCCTTCATATTTCCTGTATTTTTTGCCCTCTTCTATTTCTCTCTCTCTCCGTTCTTAATCTGCACGTCTTCTTTGACCGAAAAATATACAAGTTGCTCTCGGAAGCTGAGCAGAGGTAGCAAAGGGCTTCCTGCTAAAAGGCAATAATCTACAAAACACCGTCTGGAGCCCGCAGATAATTACAGAGGTGGATGAAGCCAACAAAGAGTCTCCAAGCAGGGGCTCTGCACATCCTTATTTTACACTCTTTTCTTTGCTCTTGTTCTCTTTGTAGTCTCTCTGGGCTCTCTGATGCCTGCTATTTCCTCTGAAATTTTCAGCTAACTGGTTATAGCATCCACAGTCTGTCACACTGCAGACAGGGCAGCAGACAGAGAAATCTCATACACTTGATGTCTCAGATATTGCTTTACTCAGCCAAGGAAGAAGATTGCTTTTCCTTCTGAATTTCTTTGATGAGCAAGGGAAGCTAGCAGCTACAAACAGTTAGGTGTAAACTGAACCTTCTGAAACACACCGATGAATTCCCCACCCAGCAATGCTAAAGATACAGAAATTGCGCGCCTATGACATAACAGCTTGTTCTCAAGACCTACTGCTGAGGGACCACCACATTTCAAAACCCCATGGGAAGAAAAGAGCAATCGAGATAAGAATCTTACCTTGTACAGAAGCTTGGTTTAGATGAGAGATGTTGATAAAATGTCTGCCCTTCGGTAGAAATAGGAAGAAAAAAAAATTATTACTTTGCTGTGTTTGCAGGAAGACGTGCTCTCGGCTTCGCAGATGAGTGGGAGTCTGATCCGGAGCCCACTGTGGTCAGTTAACAGCTCTTGCATCTGTCTCCATATGTGCCGTGATGGCTTTAGCTCATTTTGCCTTGATGTGTTCATAACTGCCTTGGCAGTCAGTTTGCATAATCTTTGGTTCCCCTCGGAATAAAAGCATTAATCTGCTACCCACTCATTGAAACCCTGGTCTATCTAACTTCTGTTTACTGATACCAGATTTTGGATCAATGAGGGATGAGACATGAATGGTTCCACTGAGAAATGACAAATGCAGTTTTTCTTGATGTGAAAATCTCAGGATGATCTTTGCCGCTAATGTCTCAAGACTCAGGGAGATGTTAAAAAAATGGAGGCAGTAACTATACTAGCAAATTAAATAGCAGCGAGGTACTGCAACTCATCTAGGTGCACATTTAAACCATTGACATGGTCCCTAGTTTGATTTGGCCCGGACCCTGAGAGTGGCAAATTGATCATAGGCCACTCCTAATCCATAGTTGGGATGCAACAACCTTGTTTTGAGGGCTACAAGTTTATTGCTACGAGAACAGCCAGGAGGGCTCTATTGGCCTCTAGCTGACTTTAAATGCCAATCCTGTGATCAGTCCAAGATGTAGTACCCAGTGACTAAAGTGGGTGTTTGATGACTGCCAGATATTCTTATACAAGTGCAAAAGGACTGAACTACAGACATTGAATCGAAAACATCTAGTGCTTTCGGTCCACACCACCCTTTCATTCCTACTGAGCAGCAGTGTGGGGTGGAAGAGCTGCTCATACACTATTCTTTCTAATTTAACTGAAAGAAATACGGATTTCCCCCAACATGTTAAAGCTTAGTGCCCATGGCAAAAATAAAAAAGGGTGTCAGAAGGTGATTGATTGCACTGTGTTTACACTCAGAGCAGCTCCTCTCCAGTGAGCCGGAGAGAAGAAATTTCAGAAAATAATATCTTACTGGCCACTCTGACATCTCTTGTCATGAGAACTGGACTTCATGACCATGGGAGAACTCAGAAATGAAAGTAAAGGAGTGGAAAACGTCTCCACCTGTCATCAAAAGTGATGATAGGCAATTCCCTTCCCTTCTCAGAGCTCAAGAACTGAGCTGATTTCCACACACCAGTTGCATCTAGACTTTCTCTTGTCCTGGATGCTGGGTACGGTACTGATAAGAAAAAACCAATGTCATGTCTTCTGTACAGCAATAGCCTGATAGATAAAGTGACTTAGCAAGCTTAAATGAGTTTGTCATTTGAGGTTCCCTGAATCTTATCCTAGTGTTTTACTGATCTGTGTCCATGCACACAGAAATCATATGATGAAATCATTCTCAGCATGCCTGATTCCCAGCCCACCTCAACCTATATTATCTGTAGACCCTCTTTAGTGAGCCTGTTGTCCTCCGTGGTGGCACAGTTTCCATTGCGGTTTGCAGCTTTGAATCGTAGCCTGAATCTGACAGATCTTTGCACCGTTTGCAAGTCAGCAACATCAGCTTGGGCTGCAAAGTGCTGAAGACAGCAGCCCTGCCTAAAAGATATGGGGATCAGCTCAAAAATGACTCGCGTTTAAGCAATGCACACACACTCGGAGCAACAGCCTCTGCACCCTTTCTCTATCATGCCAATCCTGCTCTCCAGTTCAGCCCACAGAGTTAATTGTTCCAGTCTCAACACAGCACAGCCTTTCAACACATCATCATCTGTAGACCTCTCAGATAGTTCACAGCCATAACATATCCCTAAGCAGAAAATGTCACCCTTTTTGACAGCAAAAAAACATAGAGCAAGAAAGGGTTGATTGAANGCACACCATCACCTGTAGCCCTCTCAGATAGTTCACAGCTATAGCATATCCCCAAATAGAAAATGTAGAGCAAGAAAGGGTTGATTGAACGGTCCACCCCACATTAAGAAGCTCGTGGTGGAATGCGAGGCATAAACATCTGTTTTCTGCCCTTTGGACAATATTTACCACTTGGTAACTCCGGACACTAACTGAGCTGTGGAGGACCCCAAAAGGACACAAAACTGCAGGCTTACCTTGGGTGGGGCGGGAGGAGGCTTACTCTTGGTTTTTGGGTTGCTCCCAGAAGTGTGTTTCTCACTGGATGTCAGCTGATATTTGCTCCCTAGCAACCCCATCCTGAAAGGAAGACCAGAGATTACTTTTCAATGAGACTGCTCTCTGGAAAAGGAGCTGATGCTGAGGAACAAAACGGTCTTCTCACTCATGAAGAACAAGTTGGAGAAGAGGAGAATGCAGAGTAGTGGCACAGTGGTGAGAAGAGTTTAAAATCATTCCGTGTACAGCCCTCCTACTACCTTGGACCTTGTGAACTGCACAGTTTCTGTTACCACACCACCCTGCTGTTTCATACTTTGCATATGTGGCTCTCAGACACTCTAAGTCACCTGAAAAATAAATGGGCACAAATCTATTTCGGATATGTCTTCGGTCCAATGCAGAGACCCCCATCCAGCACTGAGCAGACTTGTTCCAGCACCCTGTGATGCTGTACGCATGCAATGCTGGAAGGTCGAAGAGAGGATGCTGAAGATCCTAGGGAATATCACTTTGCTGAGCTGTTCAGGTGTATCAGGGCTTCAAGAGTGTCACATAGTCCCCAGATCCTGAAAAATTGT
Source organism: Piaya cayana (assembly GCA_013389865.1). Taxonomy (NCBI): domain Eukaryota; kingdom Metazoa; phylum Chordata; class Aves; order Cuculiformes; family Coccyzidae; genus Piaya; species Piaya cayana. The sequence continues at coordinate 19,457 of WAAB01002649.1, forward strand.
GGAACACTTGAAGCTGGCATTACTGAAGTGCTGTTGCCACAAGTGCCTAAGTTACATACACAATCCAGCTCCAGAACCTGCCCTGGACCATGCTTTGAACCGAAAGCATTGAAAGGTGCAGGGTACATGTCCATAAAACCTCAAACCACCCAAATCCTGAGTACATATAGCTGAGCAAAGACACTTTAGCTGCTATTCTTGCCAAAATACTTCAAGGTCTGCACTGAACCCGAAGGATTGGGCATGGTAAGCCCAGGAACCAATGTGGTTAATGAGTTCCCCCAAACATCAGTCTGGCACCGTGTCATGATAGTTAGACTCCCACAGATGTGTCCAAAAAAAGCTTCCAGCAAACCAGACTTAAGGGAAAAATGTTCTAGTAAAGCAACTTTTTTTTTTCCCTAGCATGTATCTAATATTTCAAAACCTGGAACTCTGAAATGAGGTTTCTAAGAGAGCCATTCCAATATTTCATGGTGTTAATTCTTGGAAATAATATCTCCCTTTTGTCTCATTTTTATTTTCACTAAAGTGAGCAAAATAGAAGTAATTGGTGAAGTATTTCAGGATAGCCCAATACACGTTTTTCATGGAATCACAGAATCATAGAATCATAGAATGGTTTGGGTTGGAAGGGTCCTTAAAGATTATCCAGTTCCAACACCTTCCACTAGACCGGATTGCTCAAGGCCCCATCCAAACTGGCCTCAAACACTTCCAAAAAATGGAACATCCACAATTTCCCTCAGCAATCTCTTCCAGTGTCTCACCATCCTCATCCTGAAGAACTTCTTCCTAATATCTCATCTAAATCTTCCCCTTTCCAATTTAAAGCCATTCTCCCTCAACTTATCACTACAAACCCTTGTGAAAAGTTCCTCTCTAGCTTTTTTGTAGGCCTCCTTCAGGTTTTTTCCTCAGTCAAAAGGTTTTTAGCACCCCAGTTTCTCTGATGTGAGTTTACAGATGACCAATACATCTGTACCAAGGTCTCATCACTGCTCTGGACAATGAGAACACAGTGGGAGGGGAAGTTTTGCCCACTGAATCAGCCACAGCATTTCCTGCAGCAAATTCATTTTAATCTGGCAGCCTCCCTTCCAGGTTGCCATCAGGGTTTGCTTTGCTTAGGAGGTCTGGTTGTCATGTAATGGCAAATGATTTATTAAGTGAGCTTTTTCCACTCTTTCACTTGCAAATTGGTGGAAGATAACTTTGTGACAGAATTTTGGATTCTGAATGGTGTTATTTCCCAAGATAGTAAGCAAGAGGAGCTGGAGTTTCCTTTTCACTCAGGGAACTGCAAGGTATCATTTTAAGTCAAGGCTAGATGATAGACAAGTTTTAGACACCACTCATTACCAACTATGAAAGGCTCAAACTCAGCCCATGTGTTGGACATCTGTCTCTGGTCCTTGTTGCTATCTCACTGCAGTGTCTTGGGGTCTTTGATACACTCTGCTCCCAAAAGAGACTTAGAGACATGTCAATTATTGTCTTTTCAGCAGAGTTTAAGGGATGTGAGATACAGCACAAGTTAGCAATATGCTTCGACTGCCGGTCATGTCACAAGATGAGCTTACTGACCTGTAACAGTCTCAAGTTGCACTAGGAGAGGTTTAGATTGGATGTTAGGGAAAATTTCTTTACTGAACGAGCGGCAAAACATTGGAACAGCCTGCCCAGGGAAGTGGTGGGGTCACCATCCCTGGAGGTGTTGAAGAAACACGTAGATATGGCACTTTGGGACATGTTTTAGTAGTGGTGTTGGGCTGATGGTTGGACTTGATCTTGGAGATCTTTTCCAACTGTAACAAATCTATGATTCTACTAGACAACTGATGCACTGACATCACCTGCAGGATGATGGAAGCACCTCTCCGCATGTTTGTAGAAACTGAGCTTTCTCCCCACACACACACGTCAAAGACACATCCGTGAGAAGCAGCACAGAAAAGTGAACAGCAAGTCTCAGCACGGCTGGGAAATGGAACCAGCTAAAAGTTTCCCACAAAGGTCACTCAGTCCCACCCATGCACAGCGACATCGGCACAACTCTAGGTATTCACAGTCCCTACTACATCCACCCTTTGTGCTCTCCAGGTTACCTCTGCAGCCTCAGGGAGCCAAGGTGACCATCCTTCATGCCAACAGGTGCTTTACAAAATCCCAAAATACTGCTGCAGGCAAATGTTGCCAGATGTGGAGAGCTGCTGCTGAGCTCCCAGCACAGAGTTTGTGGAGATTATATTCTTTTGATTATATTCTTTTAAAGGTAATTATTTTAATCAAAGAATGATGGCCAAGATGAATGAACCTTTTTCTACAGTGTTTCTGCTTCTGATTAATGGTTGTTTTTTTTTAAAAAAAATAACTTCACAAAAAAAACCCAACCTAATAGTAGCTAATCTGGCCTTTTTTTTCNGATAGTTAGACTCCCACAGATGTGTCCAAAAAAAGCTTCCAGCAAACCAGACTTAAGGGAAAAATGTTCTAGTAAAGCAACTTTTTTTTTCCCTAGCATGTATCTAACATTTCAAAACCTGGAACTCTGAAATGAGGTTTCTAAGAGAGCCATTCCAATATTTCATGGTGTTAATTCTTGGAAATAATATCTCCCTTTTGTCTCATTTTTATTTTCACTAAAGTGAGCAAAATAGAAGTAATTGGTGAAGTATTTCCGGATAGCCCAATACACGTTTTTCATGGAATCACAGAATCATAGAATCATAGAATGGTTTGGGTTGGAAGGGTCCTTAAAGATTATCCAGTTCCAACACCTTCCACTAGACCGGATTGCTCAAGGCCCCATCCAAACTGGCCTCAAACACTTCCAAAAAATGGAACATCCACAATTTCCCTCAGCAATCTCTTCCAGTGTCTCACCATCCTCATCCTGAAGAACTTCTTCCTAATATCTCATCTAAATCTTCCCCTTTCCAATTTAAAGCCATTCTCCCTCAACTTACCACTACAAACCCTTGTAAAAAGTTCCTCTCTAGCTTTTTTGTAGGCCTCCTTCAGGTTTTTTCCTCAGTCAAAAGGTTTTTAGCACCCCAGTTTCTCTGATGTGAGTTTACAGATGACCAATACATCTGTACCAAGGTCTCATCACTGCTCTGGACAATGAGAACACAGTGGGAGGGGAAGTTTTGCCCACTGAATCAGCCACAGCATTTCCTGCAGCAAATTCATTTTAATCTGGCAGCCTCCCTTCCAGGTTGCAATTAGGGTTTGCTTTGCTTAAGAGATCTGGTTGTCATGTAATGGCAAATGATTTATTAAGTGAGCTTTTCCCACTCTTTCACTTGCAAATTTGTGGAAGATAACTTTGTGACAGAATTTTGGATTCTGAATGGTGTTATTTCCCAAGATAGTAAGCAAGAGTAGCTGGAGTTTCCTTTTCACTCAGGGAACTGCAAGGTATCATTTTAAGTCAAGGCTAGATGATAGACAAGTTTTAGACACCACTCATTACCAACTATGAAAGGCTCAGACTCAACCTGTGTGTTGGACATCTGTCTCTGGTCCTTGTTGCTATCTCACTGCAGTGTCTTGGGGTCTTTGATACACTCTGCTCCCAAAAGAGACTTAGAGACATGTCAATTATTGTCTTTTCAGCAGAGTTTAAGGGATGTGAGATACAGCACAAGTTAGCAATATGCTTCGACTGCCAGTCATGTCACAAGATGAGCTTACTGACCTGTAACAGTCTCAAGTTGCACTAGGGGAGGTTTAGATTGGATGTTAGGGAAAATTTCTTTACTGAACGAGCGGCAAAACATTGGAACAGCCTGCCCAGGGAAGTGGTGGGGTCACCATCCCTGGAGGTGTTGAAGAAACACGTAGATATGGCACTTTGGGACATGTTTTAGTAGTGGTGTTGGGTTGATGGTTGGACTTGATCTTGGAGATCTTTTCCAACTGTAACAAATCTATGATTCTACTAGACAACTGATGCACTGACATCATCTGCAGGATGATGGAAGCACCTCTCCGCATGTTTGTAGAAACTGAGCTTTCTCCCCACACACACACGTCAAAGACACATCCGTGAGAAGCAGCACAGAAAAGTGAACAGCAAGTCTCAGCATGGCTGGGAAATGGAACCAGCTAAAAGTTTCCCACAAAGGTCACTCAGTCCCACCCATGCACAGCGACATCGGCACAGCTCTAGGTATTCACAGTCCCTACTACATTCACCCTTTCTGCTCTCCAGGTTACCTCTGCAGCCTCAGGGAGCCAAGGTGACCATCCTTCATGCCAACAGGTGCTTTACAAAATCCCAAAATACTGCTGCAGACAAATGTTGCCAGATGTGGAGAGCTGCTGCTGAGCTCCCAGCACAGAGTTTGTGGAGATTATATTCTTTTGATTATATTCTTTTAAAGGTAATTATTTTAATCAAAGAATGATGGCCAAGATGAATGAACCTTGTTCCACAGTGTTTCTGCTTCTGATTAATGGTTGTTTTTTTTTAAAAAAAATAACTTCACAAAAAAAACCCAACCTAATAGTAGCTAATCTGGCCTTTTTTTTCTTTTTTTTTTTTCCAGTGGGAAAGAACTCTGGGAGAAATTAGTAACGCAGAAAGGCATGAGAATTTCCTTTGTTGAATTTACAGGTTTTCACATCTAAAAATGTTCACTTATTTTTAGCGACTGAGAGTGGGGAAACTTGTTTCCTCAACTTTATTCAAGTTGGGAAAAACCAAAGTTTTCAAAAACAAGTTCTTTTTAAAGCAACCAGAAAACAAAATGGAACAAAAAAAAATTAAGGCAATGCAAACTTTTTCTGTATGCTTGAAATGCTTTGGCAAAAAAAAATGTCTATCTTAGCTACTGATAAGATTTGATTGAAAATATTTGACGTAGAAGTCTTCCTGGGAGAGGCAAGCAAGCCTTTGTTGAAGACGTGAACATGCATCAGGGCAGTGAGATCTGTGTAGCATCCAGCTCTGAATGCATGTGGGACAGATGTGCAGGTCTCAGGCATCCTCCATGCTTATATAGGACCTCTAAAACACACCGTGTGCCCCATGTTGCAGGATAACAGGAGGTAATTTTAGTAACCTTCAGAGGGACAGTTAAGGAGACATTTTGGCCAATAACACCTGGATGCAGGTACAGATGTTGTCACAGCAATGAGTTAAAGGAGGTCTTCTGAAGTTCCCACCGTGGGGTCCTGCTGCAGGAGTGTTTCTGGTGGCATTTGGACAACATCTTGATGGTGGGAGGAGAGGATGTGACTAAATCCCCTCATCACAAGAAGGATATTGAGGCTCTGGAGGGAATCCAGAGAAGAGCAACAAAGCTGGTGAAGGGGTTGGAGAACAGGCCTTATGAGGAACGGCTGAGAGAGCTGGGGGTGTTTAACCTGGAGAAGAGGAGCCTGAGGGGAGACCTCATTGCTCTCTACAACTACCTGAAGGGAGGTTGTGGAGAGGAGGGTGGACAGGGAACGGGACAAGAGGGAATTGCCTCAAGTCCACCAGGGGNCATTTGTTGCAGCAGATCACAAAGTAAGATGGAGGTAGCTGGGCTAAGTCAAGCACAGGCTTATTGCCCATCTCATGTTTAGGGTGCCCTGCACCATGGGCACACCCTCTACTGCGGTTAGCCGGTTTCTGGTACCCAAAGAAGAGAGCTCAGAAGTTGTTTCTGACATGAATACAGCAATATCTGCTGCTACAGATATGTGGATAACACAGGCAAAAAGCCTTGGAATTGCATGGGCTGGCATAGGGAAAAAACGAGACAGGATCTAGCAGAAAAGTAGAATTGTCATCTTATTATTTTCCTTGCCCCCATTGAAACTGTGCCATGGAAAACAGGTTAAGACCCAAACAAGCCAATAGTATTTCACTGCGATGGCAGCTCCAAAAAAAACCCACAAGCCCAGAAAAATCACAAAATTAACCCCCTTTCCACTCACATGATGAGGTGGGTCCAACAATGTGTTTTCGTAGTTCACAAAGATTAGATATTTCACTTCATTTTAAAACTTCATAAGAATGTTTTTTTAAGAAACACATTTTAAAAGGAAACGGCCTTAAAGAAAACCAACCACAGATTACTTTGAAAATGCAGACATAACCAGTTATGAAGGCTTTTCAATACTGAATTTCTCTTAGCAAGTCCTCCCCTTCTAGAAAGAACAGCTGAAATCAACTGACATTGGCTACAGTAAATTAAATAGTCCAGATTTTCATTTTACATCAGTAGGGAATAAAAAAGTCCATTAGACAAAAACAATTCCCCCAATTCTAGGCACATTCCAGATGCATTAAATTCTCTTTTTCATCTATAAAGTAGCTCTTCAGTACATTTCCTGACCTGTTACGCTTGGGTTGTTTGGGAAGACACAAATTCAGAGAAATAGAATCATAGAATCACAGACTCCTAGAATCATCAAGGTTGGAAAAGACCTTTAACATCATCAAGTCCAACCATCAGCCCAACACCACTGTGCCTACTAAACCATGTCCCAAAGTGACACAGTCACTTAGTTTTTTAACATTGCTGCCTGGGCAGCCTGTTCTGAAACTTCACCCCTCTTCCTGTAAAGAATTTTTTCCTAATATCCAATCTAAACCTCCCTGGGCACAACTTGAGGCCATTTCCTCTCATCCTATCACTTGTTACGTGAGAGAAATTACTGAAGATCTTGGTGAGATCAGCTACTTAAATAGGGATAGAGACTTGCTACAAAAGCGTTTTCTACTTTTTCTGGATTTCAGTCAAGTTCTTTTTCACCTTTTTATTTATTTATTTTTAAATGTAGGGGTTGTGCTGCTAGGAGGTGATTAGAAGACAGCTACAAGCAAGCGTGCTGTGCTATAAACAGCACTGACCATGCAGAAGGTATGGAGGGTATGGCCACTGTGGCTGAAGTATCGGTGAAGCCTCCTTCCTGCAAGTGGGAGGGCAGTGAGACCTCCTACAGTGTTACACAGCCTTGGGTCTCCAGCTAGCAGCAGGGAGACTTGCATAGCTGAAAACTGCTGTTCAGCAGAACCAGGCTGCATGAGGATGAATTATAGCAGTGCAGAAAATCTCTATGAAGAGTTGGAGATCCTGGAGCAACGAGCATCATGGGTTTTACTGGGGAGTGAAGTAGATGCCTGGATCGCATGTTGCAGCCTTACTGGAGAACTGGGAATATTCTACTGGCGATGTTCAGGTCCAATCCAGTCCTGGTCCTTGTTGGACAAAGATACCAGGTGGCATTTCTGCTTGCATCAAGACCTCTTTCAAACACTCTGACTTGTGTAAAAGACCTCTGAGGGATGCAGCCCCCAGGAGCAGTCAGGCTCTCCAGCTAATGTTGGTGAGGTGCTAACACTGGTGCCAAGCTCCTGCAGGTCCCACTTTTGAGCACAGCCAGTGTGGACAAAGTGGTCTTGGCAGTGCCTGAGAAGCCAGAGGGAAAATGCAAGACCTCTGTGATTCACCCTTCAGTGACTGCAGGGTATGCATTACAGAAACCACCAGTTTGCTTTGGGTTCCCTTACTTGCTGCGGTCAAATCCTAGCCAGTGAGTTATTTCCATTGCAACTTAAGTCTGCTGTGGACCTACATCCTTCATTAGGCCACGCTTTGCGGGTGAACCTGGCCCAAATCAATGAATCCAGCAGAAAATCTGGTTGTTCCTGGCCTTTCTGAAGATGTGGGACACCCCATGGTAGAAGGTTGCATGAGAAGCTGGAGGGTGGGAGCACACAGAATTCCAGAACTCTGAGTTTAAAGAGATGCAAAAAGTTTCTTGAACAAGGGGAAAAATAAATAATAAGTAATAAAGGTTTCTTGCTCTTTCCAGAAGTAGAAACCAGCCTGCCATTGCCAGAGTGGTCATTCATTAACTGAAACATCTGTTTGGAGGAAAAATAGCTGCTTACACTGAGCATTGCACCCTGCTGGAACAGGGCAGATGCTCAGCAGAGGTGCAAGAGGCTGTGGGCCAGGAAGCAAGGTCAGGGAAGTCCTGAGGGGCAGGGGAAGAGCAGGAAGGCAGGCTTCTTATCCTGAGTCCCTTAAACATGTTTTCCTCATGAACTCACCCAAGGTTTTGCATCAGCAGCGTGGGACATCTGCTGGACATGGCTCTTCAAGACCTAGGGTCCTGCAGCACAGGAGGGCAGGGTGCACTAGTGGGAGGAATGAGGAGGATGGGGCCAGGAGAAGCAGGCACATCTTCAGGTACCTGCAGCATCTCCGAGGT
>WAAB01002650.1:0-27820 GCA_013389865.1 Piaya cayana
TCCAGTGACCTCACATGGAATTGCAAGGAAGTGGCTATGCTCATCAACATAAATTTAAAAAAAAACCAACAAAATTAGATTGTCCTTTCCCTTTTCTTCTTTTTAGCTATTTTAAAGAGATGGAAATTGTCATCCAGCTGAAGTTTCATTTCTTTCAGCTCCAGTCAAGCTCTAAAAATACTCCAAGACATAAGAACAAGGGGCCTACAGCAAATACATGTTTCAAGCTGAGATGCTGTGTAATTTCAGAGAGAAAGAAAAATATTTTTGCAAGCTTTCAACTTTTCATTTGTATAAAATAGTTTATTTTATAGCTAGGTAAAGATGTAAAATTAAACTTCTCCATTACTGTAATATACTGTAACTCACTATACACACTGTTAGCATAACTAAATGCATGAATTGTGCAACATTTTCCATCAGAATATGTAAGGTAATAGATGCCAAATATAGGGTAAAAAAATATAAGTCAGCTTTCTTCTATAAAATAGCAGAATTCTCAAAGAATATGTTGGTGGTCAAATCTCTGACAAATAAGAGGTTGTTTCTGTGCTACACAGACTGACTATTGGTCTGATCAACTTATAACTAAGGAATAAGAAAAGTATTTGGATATTCTGTAAATAAGCACAGGGAGTATTATTTTCATCTGAAATTACTCCCTCCCAACTTGCACTTCTTATTACTATTCTTTTAATGTGCCACTGCTAATTTAATTCCCTACTCAATTCTGCAGAGGAAGAATGATCTTCTTAAGCCCTTTTCTGGGTGGGGACCATACTGGATAAAAGAGTTGTAGCCAGATGGAAAAGGAAAATAGTAAAAGCAGTTTTTAAGGACGGATGTGGTGACTATAGACATTCACACACTTTCCTACACATAATATCTCTATACTGCTTTCCTCCCTGAAGTAGCTTGCCCTTGGACTGAAGGTGGGGAACAGAAGTACCATCTCTATTATTTAAAGAGCCAGGCTGATCTCAGTGCCCAGACTGTGGGAAAATCCTTCAAAAAAAAAAAGTCGGTTTGTTTCCCCAGTACAGAGTTCACTTTTTTTGCCCACGTTACCATCTAATTCAGGGAAACACAATTAAAATATTTAGTAATACATTCAGCAGAAAAACAGTGTAAATGCTTTAATATGTGTGACAGCAGAAAATGACAGTTTTAATAATTTTCTTCTGTAAAATACATCATAGTTAGGTTATAAGTAATTAATCTTACTCAAAAATTATTTCTTTAGAATACTACACTTGCAGGTCTGCATATCTGCAGTGCCTACTTTGTTCCTTGACAAAAATGACACATAATACAGACGGCACAAATCCAAAAACACCAATCAGAAATTCAGCTCCATTATAACTAATGTTTGCCAAACTGATAGTGAGCTACAGTTGTAGAATCCTCTTTAGGAGATGAGCTGCAAGGCATGCAATCCAGTTGCTGGATTGGATGAAGGAAAGTAAGAGAAAGTATTACTGGGGGGGGAAACACCAAGGGTACTCTCTGTTAGCTTTATCTTGGAAGTTGGCTTAAAAGTAAAGTTTAAACCTGTAACACAAGAAAAACATGAAGCACAATATCAAGCCTAGAGACTGCAGAAGCACTGGTAGGCTGTACGCATTATTTCTGTACTAAATATTACCTGCCTAACTTCAAAAGAACCAAGAACAAACCTTTTAATAACTGCTTGAAAGAATGAAGTCGAAAATATACTCTGGAAAGAATAAAATACTTTATTGTACAATCAACTACATGGTTTTTGTTACTCAGCAACAGAATCTCTCCTATGAAAATAACTGTCATAAAGCAACAAATTCAAGAAGCCAGACTTAAATAAGGGCTTGTGATATCCATGAAAAAGCATCCAAAAGAGGAAGAGTTAAATACAAAAATAACTAAATTAGCACTTTATAATTTATTCTACATCCTGTTGGCTGCAGTTCTAGGAGGATGTGATACACTCAGGATAAAACAAACCATACTTCTTCAGTTTTATCCTCAACAGTGCTGTTGACGTGAGTTATTAAATTGAGCAGATTAAATTCTAAAACTGGCTATGTTTCAGACGAAAATAAGTGATTCCTGCAAACTGCTTGTACATCTCTAATACAGGATATGATCTCAAATCTTCACCCCTTTAAAAATACTGAATCTAAAGAACAAAATCCTGGCTTTAGTGCAAGCGTTGCTAGTTTTGCAATCACCTCCAATGGGTTTAGGATTTCAAGGCAAGATCTCATACGTGTAGAATTCTTGTTTCCTCTCTGTCAGTTAGATAGAGTCAATTAAAAATTTATGTACTGAAGTAATTGCCCTGTTTCTTGCCTAAAACTTAGTTCCCACTGAAAATAAACCACATTGTGATGTTAAAAATTAAGGTGAAACCAAGCCCAGCATGTACTGTAGTAGATTTACAGGGTCCCTTTAGGATTTCACATCCATTGTTTTCTGCAGCCCATTAAATACTAGGAAGCCTTGGGAAGAAGTCAAAACACTTGACTTTAAAATCGCGCTCTCATTCAGAAATAGATTCTTAGGAACAATAGTATTGTAACATCATATTTCTGGTTCCCTTCACTAGTATAAAATGTTTTCAGATTCAGCAATAATATTAATCAAGTGTTTTAAGACCAGTTTTTCCCTTCCCTACAAAATTGCTCCTTCTTAGCACTCTCGGGAGTTTTCATTTCTGCCAAAGCCAAATTCAGTTTCTGCCCACAACAATAGTGTCAAAATGGGTTCAGTAGACTTCTAGCAAGGACCAGATGTACTGTATGCAGCTCATTCTACTAGAATAGCTCAAACCAAATTTCTGCCAAATTAAAAGTGAAAAAAACATGCTTTTCAGGCACGCTTACAAGAAAACAACATAATCAAATTACTCTATCTGTAAATCCAAAAAAGTCCAGTAAAAGAGATTTTTTTCGTGTGCCTTTCAAACTAAATAAGCAAATGAGGAAAAAAAAACCAACACACTGAAAAATAACCACGGGTCATCCATCTTAGAGATGTGAGAACTATTTAAGGAAAAGATGCACTAGAAAATTTCCCTTAGAAACATATCCTTGTCACCACTCAAAGAATTTGCCCCTCTCAATTTTCCTGTGTCAATATGCTATATCCATTCTTTAATTTGCCCTACAGCAAACACAGATCACGTCACCACAATCTCATTTCCAGCCCTATCACACTTTCCAGCATAAAGTCAGCTCAATATTCCTTCCAACTTGCCTGAGCACTGGCTCACCAAAATCCCCCAAACAACATCACAGGACTGTATGACAGGAGGGGACCAACCGTTCCTCAGTAAAGCCAGTCATGAGATTTTAGGAGGCTGACATTCAGCTTCATCTGTATAAAATGTTTCCAGGCATTCATTCAAGGAGAAGGGATGGAAGACAATGTGCTCAAGCAATCAGCCCTGCTTATAAACTTCTTAACTCCTCCCCAGCAACTAGGATAAGTACAAAGGACTATACTTCCACAGTGATCCTAACTAGGGAGCATTTCTTGCCAAAAGAAACACTCCTTTCAAAGCTCCTCGACCAGCAGGGATGTGCAGATGTTTCCCCCCCTCATAATCTTCTGGGCTGCTGGTTGAGAGACATCTTCATCTTCTAGTCCCAAACCACGTGTATTGGGACTTCCCTGAACTGTAGAGATTACTGTTAAAGAAAAACAAATGATGGAAATTGAAACCTAAATAATCCCCAGAGATCATACATATATCTGATTTAAGCTGTAAGCTAAGGAAAACTGGAGGTTGGCGGATTTAGAGTAGGTCTCCTCCCCTGCCGTTTTGGTCGTCTAAACCTAGTCACAGAAGTTTCCTCCCACACAACTCAGACACATACTTCAGATATAAAGAACCATTTTCTGGACCTGTCTTTCAAAAATAGCTGAATATTTCTAAAGCGTCTTCACTCTGCCCTGCCTGTGGACACTTGGCAGACAACTAACATTTATGCAGCAGAAGGGAGGTGACTCCTGCACTCGCATAGTTTGGCTATATTCTTCACTTTTTGCATTTTGTGATTCATAAAGACATGAATTAGAAGCAAATGACTCCTTTCCTGCTAGCGCTTTGCAAAGTAATGTAAGACATTATCTGAACTGCTCAAACCCCGTGTACTGTTTTGATGCCTGTTGCCAAAACTAGATGCAGTGATGCTCTTTAGGTAGCTGTGGTCCACAGAATGTTGGTAGAAATCTTTTCACCACAGAAAGCAGTCTAAAGCACAATCTCTCCATTCTCCCATTCCAGAGATACGTTTTGGGCTGGAGCAGATTTGCTCATTTTACCTAGCAGCACTGTGACAGAACCCAGAGGCTGGAGGAGATGTAAACTATTTACCCTGCCTCCATGTATGTTATTTTTGCAAGCCGACAGGCTGGTCTCCCTTGGACATGTTTGTTTATAAGGCACGCGTTCCTTGCTCCAGTGGGGCGCTCATCGAAAGAGACGCCTGGAAGTTTCTGTTTGAGGAAAGCCACTAAGTGACCTGGGAGATGCTTTGTTTAACTTTAAAATAGCTTCGAAAAGTAGCACAACAAGTGCATTTTCCCTGAAGAACCTAGTGTCACCAATGATGCTACCATATGAGTAAGAGAAAACACTCAAATAGACGCATTTGTATGGAAATATTAAGGCAGCTTGAAGAGCAATCAGTATCTGTGTTCTGGTTTCACATGTATGCAGTGCACTTTCTATATGTATATATTTATCTTTCACTCCCACCTCTATAATATTTCATCCTGGATGATCTTTCTGTCTGTCATCATTGTTGGGGTGGTATTTTTGGTTGTGGTATTTTGGTTGCTTTTTTTTCTCGTCTTGTTTTTAAATGAAGTAGGGGTGCCCAAGCCTGAGGATGAACACACTCAGATTTTTCAAATCTCGTGACTAAACAAAAAATTAAAATTAGAAATACGCTTAAATAAGGTATGAATGCTTCAGGCAACCTGCAAATGTCAGTTTCTGCAAATATTGTTCAGCCCAAAGGGTTTTGTTTCTTGTCTACATTATTTACTGGTTCTTGAATTCACTGTAATTTTCATTTTGTTGCTTAGAGCTAGGTCAATGTTTACATGGAAATGTTATTTTGAAAGAAAAATATTTACATTTTACTGAGAATTAATTGTACACATTTTCAAAAATCTTGCTTTTATTTAGTTGAAACTATCACTAAAGTGTAACTTAATTTTGGGAATACTTTGGGCCTAAAATGAAACATTTTTCTGCTGATCTGTACTTAAACTTTTTAATCGTCTTAACTTTTTTGATCATTTCTATCAACCATATCACTTTTCAGTCTTCTAGAATACAAATTAAGGACAACAATGAGAAAGCTCATTAGGAGTTTCCTTTCTATCTACAAATTTTAGCAGGATATAAAGACCACATATTAGACTGAAAACAAATAGAAAATAGAGACAAATTACAGTGTAGAATTGCTGGGGAATTAGCACTTAAGAAAATTTATGGGAAATCACTGAAGATACCTGTTGCCATAATAGGGAGACAGTGACTTAAGTAACTACAGACTTACAACAAAAACTAAAAAATACCCATTTAGATGTGAAAATAAAGTGACATAATAGGTCCCAGCTAAAGAAATCATCTTTCCACTGTCCTCTTGGTATTCAAGACTGTCACGGTAGGCAGCGTACTATTGGGAAACACCTTCATTTCACAAATTCACCTCAGAAATCAGGTCTCACAAAGACATCAATGATTCATTTAGAAGTAATCCTGGGTTTTAGTAAGGCTTAACGCAAACCACACTGGTATTTTTTTAAATTCATAAGGAGGCTGCAGCTCCACACCAGTGGTTAAATCCCAGGAGTGAAACAAGGATTTCAACCACAGCTGGGGCCAGCCCTGCTGGATAAAAAAGTATCATGAAAGACACACCAAATATTTCCCACGGAATCTCAGAAAAGTGACATGTTGAGAGGAAAAGTTTTCCCTTGCAGCTCTCCTTTGGTGGGAAACCCCAGAGTCAATCACTCAAGCCTTTTCAAAACATCCTGGGTGAACGCTGACTGCTTCTTTCCAAAGGAGGAGAGAAAGAACTCCAATAAAACACAGGTGAGATTTAAAAATAAGTCTAGTTAAAAATCTCTTGTCCTCTTCCACTGATGTGCTGCAATGTGCATCATTTCATGCAGCATTCAAATATCTTAGGGTAGTTCATTCCAGATTCCACTGCAGTTTCGTTTCTATTTAACAAGGGTATTTGAATTTAGTATTGAAGGAAAAGGTTCAAAGATGCCTGTCAAAATCTGTCAGGCTCTCTATGCAACAGAGCTACAACTTAATAAAATTTGCATTTGCTAGTAAGACAACTATAAGCTTTAGATTCAACTATTAGACAAATTTAGCACTAATTAAATATGGCAGTCCTGATGCACGAACTCACTATTAGACTACAGGGCAGTTGTAAGAAAAGCTCTCCAGTTCTGGCAGGGTGCCTCATCCCCACTTTGGATGTTCAAGGGTAACTTCAACATGCTTCACATAGCACACTTCTGCTAACAACCACTCATCACTCCTTTTCCGTCTCCTCTGCTTTCAGCCCACCTGGTAGGGTCATTATTTAAACCAACAGAAATAAATTTCTCATTAACATTTTCAGAGTATTAAGTACCTTTTCAAGATTAAAATGTATTAGATGCCTAGCATTCGTTTCTATTTTTCAGCATTTAGTGTTTTAAAATGTCACTCTTACACAACTTTCTGTGGGATATTCTGCTGTTAATACAGAAAAAATATTTAGACAGAGTACATGTAAAGTCAATGGAGCAAATCTTAAATAATGGCTACTGACTGTAGCGACTGGCGCTGCAAGGAAACTTGAGGGAATTTATAGGTTTACTTTGAACAGTTTAATATATTATTTTTCTTAAACACTTGGCCCTGAAATTGGGACCAAATTATACAAGGGTCTTTATTCTCTGAAGAGATCTGTATTTTGCATTACTATGTCCTGCTAGGATAAGACTGTACAAATGTTGTTCCCCACAGAATAATACGAGAAGACTAAAGCAAATCTTAGCAGAATGAGAGTTGAACATTGCCAAAAACCACCTACAAAGAACAACTCTCCATTCACCAGCTTGGATGTTAACCCTCATTTATATATCTTTAAACGAAAGCTATAAACTGAAAACAGGCATTCGTAAACATAATGCTCACTATAACAGCATTATAAATGAAACTTGCTCACCCCAGAAGTGTTTCTTTTTCAAAAATAATTTTCTCTTTACTTCAACTTCTTGTTGCCAACTGTGTGAAAAACAGTGGTGAAGTAGCAGAAAAGAATGGCTCTGATTTTTCATTTTGCGGGTTAGTTTCAAGTGTTTGGCAGTGGGATTTACTGTCATGCTCTACAGATCAGAGGCAAAACATCTATTCGAATTCCTTCTCTGTTAACCACCTTTCTGTCACCCACAAGTTCACCTTTATTCATTAACAGAAGAAAGAGAGAGACTATGGAAAGTTGAAATCCGCTCAGTCAAAACTCAGTTTTTGTTTCTCATAATACACTGGGATTACTTGTCTATGAGGACAGAATGCTGCCCTTTGCTGGGATTTTGTACAATAAATACATCTTTTATGATTGTGAAAAAAAAAGTTTAAATAAATCATAATTTGGGGTGAGAAACTTGCAAGTCTAATCAGTTAAGCTTTAAATTGTCATGCATGTCTCTAGTTCGTCTTTTAAATGAGACTCCAGTTCTCATCCTAGTATCCTACTTGCTGACAGAAGTGCTGTCTTCGAGTCAGAGGTTGAGTGTCAGTTCTCATACACTGAATAGATGCTGATGGATACATGTATGAGCAGACACGCTAAGTGTATAGAAACAGTGACATGTATTACGGGAGGTGCTGAAAATGAAACTCAAAGCTCTGGCATTTCCTTCAGGAGGGATAAAACAACACAGCCATCTTAGCAAGCATTATTATGGTGAAAGAACCCAATAGTACAGCTGTGTGAAAAACCCTAGACAAATAATCCTTTTTCAGTTAGAATTAGCTATACTGCTAAGGCTCTCTTACAGTGCCTTGGTGAGAAGACCACTCTCCAGTTCCTGAAGAGACTGAAGAGAGCTTCATGTTTAATAAGTGTGGTTAGAAAAGTCTTCAAATTATTTAACAGATTATCAAGATATTACAAGGTTTTCTCAAATTTGCCAAAGCAATTAATGAGTATATATTGAATCCTAGACCTTAGAAGGGAGCGTGAATGTCTTTCCATGGGCAGAGACAGGAGAGAATATCTTACTCTCTTCTGTAGGCTACAAGAACGTGGCACATCTGAGTAAAAGACAAATTTCTACATTGCTCAGAAAAGTGGCTGGATCAAACTGTGTGTAAATTTACCCTGCAGTGTTTTGTCCCATTTACTGAACAGTGAACATTTAACTAGTCATCCTTCCAAGCAAAATCAAAAAAGGAGCTAATCCTGATTAGGTCTAACACTATCTGAATCATGTTTATGTTCAACCTGGAAAAGCAGGTCACAGAATTTAATGCAGCCTGTAAATACTCCTGGAACTGGAAAACCCAGACACCTGACACAAATCACATGTCAATTCTTAGCAAATTTAACCATCAGCAACTTCTTCAACATCCTTCCCTTCCTCTCTTCCTATTCCTAAATTCCTCAATAACAACAACAACGAGTTAGTAATCCATAACAGGAGGTGAATTGCATCCTTGTATCTGAATTGAGTTATTAAAAAACCCTAATTTTGTAGAAGAATCTAGAAGAGCATTACGACTCTCTAGGCAGAATCTTCTGTTAAGAGAGTCTTTCTGTGAAAAGTGAACAGGGAAAACTAATCAGAAAAAGCCTTCCAGGAGAACAGCTTATAAAAATGAGAGCATCTTTGTAACAGCAATCAGGGCTGCCTGAGGTTGATCCAACTGAGACCAGACATCATACTTTGCTGCTCACGAAGTGGTTGGACAAGGAAATCATGTGCTGAGAGTTTGGTTATCACCAAAATTAAGGTGTCAGTCTTGCCCAGAGATCACTCAACTAAAGAATTATCTTAGCTCATCCAGAAGTGTTTCACTACAAAAGACCAGTAATCAAAGTTGTTGGCTTGCTCATTTCCTTCTATGAATATGACCCAGCACATGACGTGAATTTTACAGCAGATACAAAGGAAAATTCAGAACCCTGCTGCTAAACTTACTACTTCAAATAAAATCACGGCAAGACCTTTTTTTTGCAGACCTTTTTGGGCCAGTTTCCAGGATGAAGCAACAGCTGTCTTTACCAATCTCCTCACAGGCAAAGAAATTTTCAAGATTAATTGCTCTGATAGAAACCAGGAGATTAGTTTGGGTTTTTTTTCTTTGGTTTGCCAGTGTTGCTTCTCCTGGAGTCAAGTTTCTGATCCTGGAGGCACTTCCAACTGTGAATTAATTACAGGTTTGATAAACTGCATACCTATTGTTCATAGAGATTAGGAGTGGTAAATTTGAACTCTTTCATTTCCTAGAAGTCTGTAAAGTTAGTTTCCTACTTTTCTAGGCAGGCTAGCACGAGGCAATCACTGATGTCTTCCTATGTTTTGAAGCACAGCAACAGGAAATCTCAGGTGTAAACTGGACTTTAGCAGAGGACAAGGACCTGAACACTTGGAGACCCCTTGCAGAGGAAGAGCTTTAAACTAACTGATGAACCAAAGCAGCAGAGCCCATAGAATTTGGACTATAATGGGTGCCATTGCAAAAACCCATGCTGCTCAGGATGTCATCTTTCTTAATTAGAACATTTAACAGATGAATATGGCCAAGAACCACAGCTGTCTGTTCTTGTTTAAGAATAAGCTCTCCACCCAAACAAAGTATTAATGTGTCACCCTGTAAAATAAATAGATTAATTGCTATACAAAGAGGTATAGTCAAATGGCTTTGGTCTTGTCTTGAACTGATTTATTTTAATTCTATATATAACAAGTTCCTCTGACAATGAATTGTGTAATGTCTACAAGACAAAAAACGGCACACTTTGTTAGCTAGAGAAAGACAGGTGGACCGACAGAAACTTCCACTTAGTGCTTTATTGGCTGACTGCCATGGTTTGAATGGGGGCAATTATGAAAAAATTGAACACATGACTTTAATAAGCTTCAGTATGGATTGCTGTCTGGTGGAAACAGAGCTTTGCAGTACGTTACTCTGGGTCTAGCCTTTGCTGCTAGGAACAAATGTGTTGTTTCAGACATCAATCACATATTCTTGGTATTACTTGAAAAGGTTAGCAAGAATATTGACATGTGAAATTGCTGATGACAGGAAGCAGCCACAGCACTGACTCCCCTCCACGTCCTATGAGATAGCAGGTTCCTTCTGTGCTGGTGGGGGAGTACCCCCCAGAGCACAATGAGTATGTGGCAGTAGCACTATGTGCAAGAGCAGTAGCAGCTGCACAGTTGTAGAGAGCAATAATGTCTCCCCTCAGCCTCCTCTTCTCCAGGCTAAACAACCCCAGCTCTCTCAGCCACGACTTGTAAGACTTGCATGCACTACTTGTAAGACATGCACTACGCACTGCTTATAAACAGTGTTTTTCATTTAAGAAGTTAATTGTTTTATAGAATAATAGAATCACCAGGTTGGAAGAGACACACCGGATCATTGAGTCCAACCATTCCCACCAGTCTCTAAACCATGCCCCTCAGCACCTCATCCACCCACACCTTAAACACCTCCAGGGAAGGCAAGTCAACCACCTCCCTGGGCAGTCCGTTCATTGACTAATGACCCTTTCAGTGAAGAATTTTTTCCTCATGTTGAGCCTGAACCTCCCCTGGTGGAGCTTGAGGCCATTCCCTCTTGTCCTGTCCCCTGTCACTTGGGAGAAGAGGCCANTGGCCTTCTTGGCCACCTGGGCACACTGCTGGCTCATGTTCAGTCAGCTGCTTCTCATCGACCAGTACCCCCAACTCCTCTGCAGGGCAACTCTCAATCACATCACTCCCCACCATGTATTGAAAAAGGGGATTGCCTTGACCCAGGTGTAGGACCTTGTACTTAGCCTTGGTGAACCACATGAGGTTCTCACAGGCCCACTTCTCCAGCCTGTCCAGGTCCCTCTGGATGATATCCCATCCTTCTTGTGCAGCAACTACACCACTCAGCTTGGCGTCACCTGCAAACTTGCTGAGGGTGCATGCAATCTCACTGTCAATATCATTGATGAAGATATTAAACAGCATCGATCCCAGTATGGACCCCTGAGAGATACCACTTGTCACAGATCGCCATCTGGATTTCAAGCCATTGATCACTATTCTTTATACAACCATCCAACCAGTTTCTTATCCACTGTACTGTCCACCCATCAAATTCATATCTCTCCAATTTAGGAAGAAGGATGTTGTGGGGAACCATGTCAAAGGCTTTACAGAAGTCCAGACAAATCACATCTGTCAGTTTACCCGTGACCACTGCTGCAGTTACCCCACTGTAGAAAGCCACTAGGTTGGGGGTGATCAGCTACAGTGTTATCAGAACTACTCCTCTCACTGCAAGTTTGTATTTTTCTGAATGCCTGTTGATTCTGCCTAAGCTGTTCTTGTGTGCTTTCATCACCCACCTTCACACGCATTTAAGAGGAGCTGTGCATGGACACTGCATTCATTTGGATCTCCAGGCTACTTGTTCTTAAACCATATGAGGGCACGACTTATAATAATCACACAATATAAAGTAACTATTGCTATTACTTGGTTACCATTAATTGATGTTTATAATGGTAATTTTTATTTTCATGCGTTTGACATATTTTCAAGTGTTGCCCCAGAAAATATTATATTCTGGCCCCAAACCACTTCATCTATAAAACAGTAATATTTATTAACAACAGGAACAATGTGCACTGATGACAAATCCATGAGATATTGCTGACACATCATAAATTCAGTAAGGACAAGTCCAAATAATGGACAGTCAACCTGCCACACAAATACAACACGGAGAACAACTGTCTAGTCAATGATCTGCAGCATCAGACATTGGGTGACTGACTTAATGCAAGTCATCAGTGTATGAACTGATGAGAAACCATTTACCATGTAAGAAATACCCATTGACTGTTTTACGTAAGAAAGGAGAAACAAGCCTTCATTTGAGGGCTGTGCTTTGGGCAGTCTGAACTTGTGAAAAGAAGGCCAGAAAGGTGCAACAAGCACCCTCACTAATTTGAAAACAATTAGTTATGAGGAAAGATTAAAACAATGAGATCTGTTTAGTGTAGAGACAAGGGCCACACAGTTAACAGCTCTGAAATAAGTAAAAGGTCTCTTCAAAGAGAGATGAAATGTACCTCAGCTCTACAAGCACCTGCACAGGAAGGGAAATAAAGAATGAAATTAACACCAAGATCTCAGACATTCAGAAAATCAAGTTTTCTTCAAAAGTGTGACTAAGAATGGGAACAGATGGTCTACAGAAGTACAAGAAAAAACTTTTCTTCCCAAAAGTATAAAAAACTATTAGACAAATAGTTGTCAGAAATGGTTTGGGTACAGTTATACGTACTTTCAGGTGGAGGGGTAGCCTAGACAACTCAAGCTTCCTTCCAGGTTTGATTTCTGTCACTGTACAATTTTACTCCAAAACACAAATTTGACTCATTCAAAAACTGAATCCAAGCCTCCAGTTTTTAAAACATCAAGACCCTTGTAATGTATTTTCATTTTTCATTTCATAATATTGATATTATAACAACATGTTTCAATGTAGTGCTTATAAAACATGTATTACAGTAACTATATTACCATTAGCTACCCAAGAAGTTGAAAGATTCATCCTCTATAGAGCTCTTATCAAGAAAATCAAGATAATTCCATTATTGGTATTCCAAGACTACAACAATATTGCTCCATCTTGTTTCCATTATTGTGTTCACATTAGAATATGAATAGAGATTGGATCAGTTATAGTACTAATCTTCGTGATAGTCTGAAATCCAGACTCTTATCATAAGTGAGAAGAAAAAACGGGGGGGAGGAAACAGTAGCTGAAGAAATGCTAAGCAACTTAGTTGAAAATTAGTTTGAAGAAACACTGCAGCTTTGGAAATAATAAGACTACAGTATTTTGCTCTTTCTTAACTCTGGAGACTCAGAATTTGCAGCAAGACCTAGGCTAAATTAAAACATTTTTTTATTACATATTGCACTGGACTCTACAGCATGTTTCCTTGGTCATAATAGCTTAATTTCAGAGGAACAAAGCAATATTAAAAAGTGCTCTGTGACTCTGTCTGTGTTTCCTTATCTACTGCACAATTATTTTTAATAAAGGCAAGAAAATACCTTTTTCAAGTAAAATGATCCAGATTACATTTTTGTCCAGAACTCTGATTGTTTCATGCTGTTTGCCTCAGAAGATGATCAGTTTTACCTATACAATTTTATATTTCCAAAAGAATAATCAATACTTTTAAATATAAAACTACTTAGTTTACAAATTCTGTTGGCTTTTCAAATGAGCCAAACTGAAGTTGTAACAATAAAATTTACTGCGTTTTCCCCCATTCAGCCTGTGCACCTTCTTGTGAATGGTAACTTCTGCCAGTTGAGACTTTGGTTGTCAGAGCAGTAAGGTATTACTTTTCAAAGCTTGTTCTTTATGCAGTGCTGGAGTACTTTGCATTTACCACAGCACTACCATGTATGCACATGCAACTGAACAGTTACTTTATAGGAGAAGGTGGAAAGTAATATTTTAAGTGTATTGTGAAAGAAGATGATGAATAGGCAAACCAACAAGGGCCACGCATGAGAAAGAAGATGGAAAACATGGCAAAACTAGTCAGCTCTACTGGAGTGAAGCTGTCAGGTGATACTATTTCTTCATTAACAAATGCTCTATATATAGGCTAGATCTTTAGCAGGCAAAAGAATGTTTCAAAAAAAGGAGGAAAAATGCTATTTCAGAGTTCCTTCATGTCTCTTTTAAGGAAGTTTAAGGCAAGAGATACCAAATGCTCATAACTTCACAGAGATGTCATGAATTTCATTACATTCTGTGTCCACCGAATTTTAGGGTAAATTTCCAAAGGCAGCCCCGGATGCACTGCTGGAGTGCAATATACTGCAAGGATACTACCTTCAGTTTTGCCCTTAGGAAAGTGCACAACCAGGTGTTTTTGAAGGAATGCTTTGCCTGAAACCTGCCTTTTGATTATTATGGCTTCAGAGATCTTCTGAAAAGTGAGACCTGACAAGGGTGCTGAGCTTTGTTTAGAGAACTTAATCCTCATTCTCCCAGCTGCTGACAGGAAAAGGCCATGCTTTGCTTAAGTAAAAAATTCCTTTCTTAAAATCAAGGGAACAGCAGAGTTAAAACACCCAACAGCTGACTGCTAACGGCAGCAGAAAGAGCTTTTTCTATTCAACAATATATGGCAAAGTAAAAAATCTCTGCCAGGTGGCATTAGGCATTATAGGGATATGAAAACCATCCACATAATCACACCTGATCCTGTGAGATACTGAGCTCTTCCCTTATGTCAAAATGAAGGGTGTGGATGGTGCTATGGTTGTAACCCTAGCAGTGAATCACACTCCAAAGCCTACAAAGCATAAGCTATTCTACTGCTGTACTAAGCATTATTAGAAACATTTCCAAAAAGAGAAAACCTCACTGTTCATTTAAACTGAAATTCAGATCTTGGATGCACATGCTGCTACAAGCTTTGGTTTCAATTGAAACCTACAACACTGATAGTGTGAGTCCAAGGAAAAACAAATCATAAGTGTTCATAGACTGCTTTTTTCCCTTAAAGACCTATAGTTTTACCAGTGACATACAGACTCGGAGACTTCCAAACACATGTCAATATTACAGGCTTGTAGTAATTACCATTTGAAGGATTACAATTCATTCCATTAAGCAGTTCTATTAACCTTTTCTTAAACAAAATCTTTACCTATGAGTGGAAAAGTTTGTACTAGGTGTGCATTTTTTGCTCTTCCTTTGAAAATCTGATGTAGCTTAACCAAGTGATAAACCAGTAAATCCCCCAGGCTGCACTAACTCAGATCCCAGGGACCCAAAGAGCTGGATTTCCTGACAACCTCTAAAGGGAACATGCCAACTCAGCAGGGCTTTTCCAGCAGCCTTAGTTCCTGCCTGGTGGAGGCTACAAGCTGTGAAACACCACAGTCAATGATGCACTGTCACTCATCCCAATACCTGGAAAAATAGGCAGATCTGATGAGGAATCAGAATGGGTGGAGAAAACATATCGAGCTGGACTGAAAAGCTGAGGAAAAAAAAATTGGACGTAAAACCAATAAGTCTGACAAGGAGCAGAAGTAAGCTGAGAAACTAAGGCAGTGGAAACCAGAAAAACTCCCTCAGGGAGGGGAACAGGCTTGGGACAATTGAGTCAAGTGGGAACGGTAGTCACTGGATAGTCACTCTTTAGCTTACCATGGCACTTTGGTCTGCTGAATCTCATTGCTCTCCTGAGAAAATTCTCTCTGCAAGGCCTTGGCAAAATGTCCTGTCCTTTCCAAGACACACAGAGATTTGTAACCTGTTATTTGTGCCACTTACTCTGTTCACTCAAGGGAAAAGTTTTGTGCAGTGCATATGCATGGTCGTCAGGCTGCATCACGCTGCATGATGTGGGGGGTGTGTGCTATATGATGGGACTTATGTTTTCCATTTGCTTTTTCAAACCCAGACAATGACCTATAAAACCACGTTAAAAACACACTTAAAACATCATCAGCTTACCCACCTAACTTAGGAGATAGTGAAATTATCACTACTTCTGCTGGTTTGTTTAATAAAGGATATTTATTGTTGCCTGTAGAATTCTATATCAGTCTTGCCCAAAACTAAAAACGTTGCTATGGTAAATAACCATAAGCAGGAAAATAAATAAATAAAAAAGGAAAAAGGAATGATCTCTGGATAATGCATCTACATGCTTTCCTGTGACTTATTTCTCCCAATGCTACCCAGGTGTGAAGCCAGCAGAAACATCTAAGCCACTCTGTTCTCATGCAAGGCCCAGCTCTTTGCTACACTTTTCAGTGTTCTCAACCTGAAAACCTAGGGTCTGATTTGCAAGCACTCTGAGCACTTCCAAGTACCACTGATGCCAGAAGGCCATGCTTTACCTTGAGTAAAGTGCCAAAGGATCAAGACCAAAGTACCTCCAACCAAGTATGCAATAGAATGACTGCATGATTTCACAAATCCATTTAGCCAATGTCATAACACATTTCCATTGAGAAAGGCAGTCCAATATAAAAAGGATTTTCTTTCTGTTTTGGTGGGATTATTTTTCAGTCACATCAGTGATCTGCTCCACCATGCAGCTGCCTCAGTAGCAGGGAAAAGCAGACAGAGGGATCAACAGCAAGGAGGTATACACTGCTGCTTGCAGTTAGGCTGCTTTTACCCAAATGGGAAAGCACAGCCTGAGTGTCGTCTTCTAGCCTGAACTGTCCTCTGCCTCAATGATCCACCTGCAAAATAAGAGGACAGATATCTCTTTGTCTAACCCCAGGGACTTGTAAAACTAAACTGAAGTTAATGAACACTCAGATACTATAACGATGGATGTCTCAGAGGAAAAAAAATGCAAGGAAATGAATAATTGCAGCCTCAGCAGGGTCTGAATACTATGCAGTAAATAAAGCAATGGTCATACATTGAACAATGCAACTAAAATTAAGTACTGAATAGGGACTCATTAAGCAAGTGCTGCTCATCCTTTGGACTGAAGAAAGCAGCAGTCCAATGAAAAAACTAATCTGTTATCATGTAATTAAGGACTGCACAGCAATGCACATGCACAGAGGTCAAACAAAGGTGGCATGCGCAACATAAATGCAGACATTTTCAACGCAACACTAGCAAAGTTATTTCCACCTGGTTTTGTACTTCATAGCAAGACTTGCTCTGAATATAACACCTAGCGGGCAGTGTTTACAGACTTGCCATCATTTCAGTTCTATAAATTGTCTTTCTAAATGCCATGTTGCTCTCTTTAAAATGTATTAGGTTGCATTACATGCTTGCTTAAAATCTTTAGTCCAGATCAGGCAGGGGACCAGATTAACAGATCCAGTTTGGAGTACTAAGGTTGGGACACATCTTTCCTCCACCGTTCCTCCTCCTTTGGTTCTTGTGATGCAGCCAAAACATCATTGCCTTCACTCTCAGAGTGAAAATGCTGTCTGCAAGACAGGCAAATGAATGAACGACAAAACTCTCTTTGTCATTCTGCAAGGAAAATGTATTGAATATTATTTTAGATTAAGCTGCCCTGTGAAATACTCTGGGTACTTCACATGAAACTAGCTCACGGTGTAAGTTCACTGCCAAAGGATCACTCAGATTTTAAAAGCCATTTGGTCCAGCATATGGAACAGCAACAATCTGTTGCTCTCTCTATATATCCATCTATCTATCTACAAATATTTTTATGGCCTTTGTCACCAGTGGAGACAGCTGCTCCCAATTAATGTTTCTCATAAACAGCTCTATGGAGTCAGACTGCATTATTACTTCCATTTTGCAGGAGAGAAGATGAAACAAGAGAGCAGACCACATTCACAAAGGTATCTTTGTGCCTAACACCCACTGAAATGAGCCAAACTTGGTTTAGCCACAGAATTTCTGCGGATCTGGATCCACAAATCAGACGTGCATCTAGATGGGATTATACTACAAAGCTGCAAAATGAACTTAAGACTTTTAAATCCCACTCTGTTTTTATATCTTTAAAAGGTCTGAACACAAAATTGCCCATTCACAAAACTGTATCATTTCTTTCTGCAAGATCCTCTTTTACTATCGAGACAGCACTAAACTGGCAAGAGAAATTCAGGGGTGGAAGTAGATTCTTTTAATACTAAATGATTCCGGGGTGGGGGGGACATGATCAGTCTTTCTTATGCTACTTACTACTTAATTTCTATACATCTTTTAGATTTATACAATAGTTTAATAAAGAATGATTTACAACACCTTTAGTTAGGTGTTTGCCCACTAGCATAAACATATCATTTGGAGAGAAGCGGGAGCGGTGCACCATTCACTAGAACTTTTTTCCTCAATTTTCCTTTTCACTATTTGCCCACCATTTTTCAGCACATCCATGGCAGAGCTGCACCTTTTCTCTAATGTAACACCCATCTAGGCAGAGCTGCACCCTTTCTCTAATGTAACACCCATCTAACTCCAACAACCAGAAGCAGCAATGTCATCTTAGTGTCAGGACACGAAAACAGACAAATAGAAGCATTTATTATTAGTAGGTGCTAGTGCCCACAGTTGTAAAGCTACAGATTACATTCCCTCCTTGCTCTCTAAACACAAGGAGGACTCTGCAAACATGCTGCTTACAGAACTTACATAAAAATCAGCCTCTTCACCTATTAAAAATGAAGTGTTTAGAGATCAAATTTATTTTCCATTCATTTTACATTAGCTATACCTTTATTTTGCTCTGTTATCTAAAATAAACTGTTTGTTACAAAATTAAGGCTATACCATTAAGCTGATTTTACCACATTTTTTGGTGGTGAGGGCTTACTGCACAAACATGTTTCAAGGGAAATGTGTCTGGCAGCCCCTTTCCAGAGCTGAAAGAAACTTAGTTATAAAAGTTACATTTTTATATAAACAACTGCCTAGGCACTTTATGTGCTCCCATAACTTAGTGGCATTCCATTTTATTTGTTTATGAGATTTAGTTTGCTCTTCTTTGGTGGTACTAGTTTGTTATTAAACAAAACATGTACATGACTCAAGTGCATGTCCACAGAGCTAGAAAGAGCCGAGGGCTCAAGAATTTCTGAGCGATGTATGAAAAAGCTACAATATTATATTTAAGAAACAAAATACCAAAGCACAATGACAGTAGATATTCCAGACTGAATCCTCCTCAGGCTGTATAAAAGCACAGCACTTTCCGCCGTCCCAGAGAAAGTAGCTAAAGACAAGTATTCCAAAATCCTGAAGAACCGATTTGGACAGAATCGGGTATAGAATTTCACAAAGCCGTAATTACTGTAGACAATTCTTTACCTTCTTACTTTTTACTGATGCCGTCTGGTATACATTTATTTTCCAATTTATAAGGCAACAAAAATACTAAATAAAATACAACTTCAGGCAGCTACTAACAACTGAACTGCTAAGAGAACATACAGAAAACTACACTGAACAAATAAGAGTTTGAGATGTTCCAGCTCTTTGAAAACTGATCTGAAAGAATGCTCCTTATGTCTACATCTATTCACAAAACTGAAGTCAGTAATGACAGATTCGGAAGGTGGTGATGTTATTTCTTCATCTGTAGCTGTATTTTCAGCTGGCAGTATTCATTCCTTCAACAAAATCTACTTGGCAGACCTTACTTAAACGGAATATACTTAACAACTTAAACAAAATACTGAGTTTTCATTCATTACTCAGTCACAATAGAAAAGAAGTTAGTATAATGTCATATTAGTGTAATCAATATGCATTCACATTTTAGAAGAAAAATGTAGTTTGGTCAGCTTCCAACAGCTATTCTACACTGAACAACTAATTCAGAGCAAGTCCCAAGAGACCACCAGATCACCCTAGTAGGGAGGGACCCAGTCAACCCACCCAGCAGAATGGCACATCTGAGGAGGGGGCCTTTTAATCAACCCAATGTCAGATAAGTCTACTCCATACAAAGATGCTTCTTAACTTATGCTGAAACACCTTAGTTTGTAGGAACTTCAGATAGCACCCAGTGAGCAGCGTTTATTTGGGCAGAAGCAATCAAGACACACTCAGTTAAAGCTATCACAGATGAAAACGACCATGTGATGCTTTTGCTTGCCTTATATTTCTAATAAAACTACTGATTTACACACTCTGTCACTGTATGTTCTGTTCTGAAAAGTGTGGGAAGTACTTTTACCTTCATTATTTAAACAGCATATTTAAGTATTAATGTAGTCAATACAGAAGTTGCTTGACCACTACATATGCAATTGTGGAACTGGATTGTTAATCACTACGCTTCAGTATATGACCTTTGTGCATTTTTTTTCATTAAAAGAAAACCCAGCGGGCAACTCTAAAGCTTCACTGTGTAGAAGCTGACATAGTTAAAAAAACTCATGGCAACTTCTGCACCAAGTGAACCCACACAATAGCAAAGCGAGTATTTTTATGTTCTTCATTTCAGAATTAAAGGCAATTTGCAAGGATTTCACACAGTTTGATTTTTCAGCCACTCCATTTTCTTAAGTGAACACTGGGGGAGATTTTTTAATTTTTTTTAAAAAGAGCATTCCATGCTACTCTTGGTTTCTCATCTTATAAAATAAATGGGTGGTGTGGGATGGGAAACATTCTCTTATTGTTCAGGCTGTCCAGACACAAAACAGAGCCATCCATCAAGAGTCATCAAGTACCGTCAAGGTTAGATGGTACCTAACCCAAGTAAAAGAAATAACTCAGCCCATTTGTTACTGAAGCTATGCCACTTATGCTGAAAATCCCAGTACTACTGCACAGTCACCAAGTCATTCTGTGGTTGGCAAGAATGAAAAATTTGCTAGAAACCTCCTGCAAATTAAACCCAGCTGCTTAAGCACAATCCCATGTGTCTCTTGCACTGTGTGGCTTTGATAGATTAAATTGAGCATAAGAAAGAGATGAAATATTTATGAAAATTAAATTTGCAGGATGTGTGTCAGTAAGCCTGAAATACAGTTTTTCAAATGAAGACAGGAAACTACATTTTTCACCCAACTGGGTTACGCTCAGTTATAGTGCTGGTATTCACAGAGCTCCCAAGATGCTCATGTTTCCTGCAGACTGCTTAGTTTTTATTCAAACCACTCATTCCCAAAACAGCAGCTACAAATATTGTTCTTTACACCAGTGTATCAAACATTCATAAAAACCACACTCAAATGAAACAGTGTGTTTTACTACTTATCCACCAGAAGTTTAATATTTTGAAGGCTGAAAAAAGCCCTCAAATCACATACAGTTCTCTGTGTAATGATACCATGCCCTGAATACTGCTGGAGTAAACAAATGCTACCCTGTTCAACATTTAAGGGAATACTATCAGATATTTAAGCAAAAGAATATATTCTGAGACATCATCAGACTATTTGTTCTCAAAACTTCATACTGCATTGGCTTCCTCAAAATACCAGTGAAAGCAAGAGCCAATGGCATAAAAGAGCAACAGAAAATATAAATTAGTTATAATATTTACAATTAGATGAAGCCATGGAAACACTAAATATCTCCATTTTTCCAATGATAAACATCTTACACAAAATCCCCAAACATAGCCAGCACCTGCCTCTTTCCACAGTCCCAGTGTTGCTGGTAACAGCATACCTGTTATCACTATGGTAAGTACTACTACAGAAAATGACCAGGTTTTCCTTTCCTAGCCATTCCTACCTTTCATTCCTCTGGAGGCAACCATCTTAGAAAAGGGTAGCACTCTCTTCCAAGGTGCTATTCTCTTTTTTTAGGGGACTGAGAAACCCAGGAGAATTTTTTAGCAAGTTAATCTCTGTGATCATTTAGCACTCAATTACTTCAAAACCTGCCCAATGCAAACAGGTTCAAATACAGAACTATGACTTAATTCACACAGATGTGGTCTTCTTAGCAAAGCATAATTAATACACCAGATTAATATTTATTCTGTGGATTAATAACAAAGGGGCTGCAGCTCTCTGCATGGTTCACTGAATACTTCTGATGCAGAAATCAAAAACCTCTTGACTTCAGCAAAACAGGAACAGAGACCAATCCAATACTTCCTATCATTCTTGTGCTCCACTAACACCTCCTGAGCACATTACAGGGCTGTTGGATGAGCCACGACAGCAGAGCTGTCCCAAAGGAGATCACAGGTTTATTTGAAGAAGCCTAGCAAGCAACTTTTTCCCAAACTCTCTTTCAAGAGAGGAGCAACAAATATTCCATTTCCTTTTCATGGGATGTTTATTCACTAAGACTCAAGTACCTTTTATGCTGCTAAGCTAATGCAAAGCCAGATTTCAGTAAA
This sequence comes from Piaya cayana, assembly GCA_013389865.1. Classification (NCBI taxonomy): domain Eukaryota; kingdom Metazoa; phylum Chordata; class Aves; order Cuculiformes; family Coccyzidae; genus Piaya; species Piaya cayana. The sequence continues at coordinate 22,086 of WAAB01002650.1, forward strand.
GAACACTTTTTCAGCATGCACATTTTGAGTTGCATTCACATGAACATGCTGTGTCTGAAGTAAGAGTCCAGAAATTTGCTGAGAGTTGATTAGTACGATTGCAACATCCCAGTAACTTCCCAAGCAAACAGACATCATAAAAATCAGTAGATTTAGAAAACATGTTCCTACAGTCAGCTTGTGGTGCAAAATACTAAAAAATAGTAAAGTCGCAAACAGAAGTTAGTAAACAGACTACTGTCCTTGGTCTGGATAACTAAACTGACACATTAGTCCTGTTATCTTTTTTAAAAGATTTAAGCCTCCACTTCTGCAAAGTACTTCAGGAAAGGAGCAGTCCTGCCAGTCCCAAAAAGACCATTTAATTTAAAATCAAATAGGTGTTTGCAGTAACCTGCAGAGTAAATGCTTCATGGTTACTTCGCCCAACACATGCCACATCTAGTTTCAATGCACTTAAATATTCCACCTCCAGCAATGAACCTACAACAAATGGCATTCAAAAACCTTATGAGTGAAGTATTTGCCAAACTACAAAACAAACCCAGCCTTCAAATCCAGCATCTTTGTCAAGGCCAGACAGCTGAGGACCTAACACTCAGTGGGTGATAAACTCCAGTTCAGAACAAGAGGGTGCAAAGTATGTGTCATGTGTCCTGGGTTGAACTGTATCTCCTAGAAAAATGAGGAGAGAGGGAATAAAGGAAGGAAAGATCCTAGTATTGCTGTCTACCCTCCAGGTATGATGTTGAAGAGATCAGATTTCAAGCACCTGTGATGCTCACCACAAGCTACTTTTATTGCTGATTAATAGTGAGAGATTAATAGATGTAGATGCCACATAATAGCCGCAGTATAAAACTCTTGAACACCCAGTCATGGTTATGCATTTAACAGCTGGGTTCATACTTTCAGTGGATTTTGCCATATGGTAAGTAGGATCAGTTTACACTCACAAAATTACTACTTTAAACACATGCTATACAACTACACTGCACAACCACCTCTTAAGTTATGCAGCCCAAAGATTACCTATCGTTGTGTTTCCTGAGTCATCCCTCAGCTTTCAACAAGACAAACAATGTCAGGTCCTTTATCCTAATTCCCAGAATTTTTAGCTTTAAGTCTCTGAGTCGTAACACACATCAAGGAGCAGCAAATATATTGCAACCAGGAGGGGAAGGTCTGGCACTTTGCCAGACAACAATTAGACCAGCAGGTGAATGTGAATTTTTTTTGGATTAAACCAAAGCACAGCACTGCCTGCTAAATCCCTTGAGCAGTGAACTGTGTGGCAAGTAATTATACCAAAGAATTTTGTTACATCAGGCTTATATAGTCACTAGATTGCAAAGACAATTAACAATTGCGACTACTCAAAATCCCTGCGGCTTTGGATCTGTTAATTGTAAAGGCTGACGTGTCACTCCACAGCATGAGGTTCAAGTGTACCAACAGAGCGCACCATAGGCATAAGCATTACACTCCCCCTCCTCGAAGACACAACTGGCTCCTGCCCAGTTTTCTCATACTTTCTCCCACATGTTTTTCACAAAGGTTACATCTTTTCATTGTGATTTCCACACACTGGTTTAGGACAAGCCTAATACACGTTCAGTGCTTTTTAGAAAGATGTGTATTTGTGAATCTGCTTGGCATGCCAGGAATTATAGTATAGGGAAGATGAAAAAATCTGTCAGAACAATATCCTGCCTCTATCTCACATGACTATAATTGGCAAGGAAAGCTATATTTTTTATGAAGTTCCACTTTTACAGTAAGTTAAAGTCACACTTCATTCCACGTATAGGACTGATCGAGCTATGCAGCGTCAGATGCAAGGGATTTGTGCCAAAACTACAATTTTACTCCAAAACTCAGGCTCTTGTCCAACATTTCTTTCTTTTTTTTGAGCTGAACTTTGCTCAGGTTATGGGATAGAAGAGAGCTTTCAAAAAAAAAGAAGAAGTGTTTTGGCAAGAAGAGCTTTTGTCACCTGTTTCCTTTACAGTACAATCCTCTAGTTTGCATCATCAAGCTTGGCTAAGCATTATTTCTAAATGTTCAGTTAAATTAGCTTCTGGCCTATGTTATTTATGCTTCAGTTTTCAAACGATTATTATATTTCTGACTTTGCCTTTGAACGTTTCTTTCCAAAAGGATCTCTTTATGTCTGAATTCCAGCCTGGAAAATCATCCTCTGTAAGACCATGACGCAAGTTAGAAACAGGAAACAGTGCTCAGCCCTAAACCGTGAACGCAAGATCTGCAGTTCAGTGTGACTGAACTGCTCTGCCTCTTCTCCTTACACTTTGATCTCAAGTTTAGAAAAGATAAGATTAAATTCAGCCAAAAATACCCCAACTAACAGACAGAGATAACTAATGGCCAACAGAAATTTGTCAAGAATGAACCCTATCAAAAGTACTTGAATTCCCTCTAGGACAAGTATAGGCCTTGTGGACGTAAGACAAGCAAGATTACACATGAACTAGAGGACTGGGCTAGTATTCAAATATGTTAAGGAGTTGGAAAAATGCTCAGGAGAAGCTGGTGTGCTAGTCAGCCAGTATAGCACAATACATGTAATACACGTAATATAATGCACACATGCAAGTAATTGCACCAATACAGAAACACTTGCAGAGTTCTGCATTTTGAGGAATATATGGACAGACTGAAAAATACACAGCAGAGGTCAGCAAGAGTTAATTGGAGACATTCAAGAGTAGATGAACAGAACTGGGCTTGAACTGGAATAAAAAAGACCAGAATTAACTTAAAACAAAATTCTCTACAGGTGATAATAAGCAAGCACTGCAACTGATTGCCTGGAAATCTGTAGCCTTTTCATGATGAAGGAAAGTCTAATAAAGGGTAACAAAAAACATACTCATGTCAGAGGGGTTGACTAAACTCTTGGCATTGCCTTCCTGCCCTATGCCAAATGCAAATCAGTCATTACATTAATGACATAACTGAACTTGATATCAGTAACCATGTAGAACCATCAGGACCTCCCTAGGTGTATGTACAGGCAAAAGGCAGGCTCCACGGGCTTATAATTCATATCCCTACTGTGATCATCCAGCAAGGAAACAGAAGCTTTGAAGTGCAAAACCAGAAGCATCTACTAAGCAAATTTAAGCTAGAATGAATACGGCTTTAGAAAACCTTGCTCTCAGCCTGAGGCATAGAATGAATTACTTAAAAGTCTTCTTATATTTGATTTTAAGCTCTCTTTTTGTAACAATTTCTGGCCTTGAAACTGCCGGAAGCAATGAGACTGTGACCCATAACCCAAAGGATAGGAGGAAGCAAAGTGTTAAAAGTCACATAACTCAACAAAGAAATAAAAACATACCAATAAATAAAAACATATAAATAAAATATCAAAGGTGGTTTTTTTTTTCAAGGACCATCCAGCTTCAATTGCTATCACATTCTCTTGCTTTAATTGTTGAAAGATTTTGGGCTGGATTCCATCTCAAATTCAGAATTTCAGAAGAGAACATGGAGTTGGTGAGAACATTCCTGGGAACCCCCATGGGTGCTCCCTGGCAAAGATTCCCCAGCACAAGCCTCTCGCCACCTGAGCAGAGCTGGCAAACAGGAAGCATGCAGTCCTCAGAAGAGAAAAAGTCCAGTGCTGAACAAGCCACTAGTTACATTTCTTAAAATGTTTGTACAAAACAAAAGTTTTCTCAACAATCGAGAAAAGATTTGACTCCCAACTGCCAGGAAATTTGGAACACATCTCAAATGCAAACTGTGAACTCACAAGCAGCTGGGTTTCAATTTACGCTACTGGGAATCTCCTACTGACACTTGTAGTTACTGTTGGTAAAAGGATCTGAAGATCTTATCTTTTGGCATAACTTTTGCATGTTCATCTTTGTGCATGGAATTCTGCAGAGAGGGAAATCTCTTGGTCTCTTCTGAACAAGAGAAGTTTTCCATGCATGTCATTCAGCTACATACTGCATTTCTTCTACACCTCAGCCCAAAGCCCCTGTAGATGCTCCTAAATCAGAACATCCGATTTCCTTGAAGGTCATCACACCAAGATTCTCAGAGTCTTTAGAGGCGTATTAGTTTGGCTTAGATGACTCTGAGGATAATCTAAGAACCCTTTTGTTTTTCAAGGGCTCACAAAAAAATGAAGAAGCATCAAAGCATTTACCCATCAAAATCTGAAAAGAAAACTAATAAGATTCAGAAACATTCATGACTCCTGGTTTCGGGGAAGTTGACACAGTCCCAGATGCAGTACCCACTTAGGCAGCAGAGGGTGCTGGCAGAATACTGAGGGTCCCTGAAGAAAAAATACCCAGGGCCAGCCGGTAAGGTGTGACTACAATGTTTACAGAGTGTGCACTTTGCACAATTATCACTTCAAGAGAACAGCACCAGCAAATGGTTTAAAATTAGGTTTTCAGTATTCACTTATGCATAACTGTGCAGCGTGCTCACTCCTATGCCTCATACATAGCCTATACAATCAAATCTGAAAACGAGCTCAAATGTTAGATGTAAAACACCACTGCAGTGGTTCTTGTGATTCAAGGAGAAAACGATGACTCAAACAAACTTGAATCTGAACTGCATACAACCTTACATGTGGTACAGCCTCCTGCAGTCCAACTGCTGCTTTGAATCCTGCTTTGCATCTATCATGTGCTCCCCAAAGCCAACTGCTCACATGGACACCAGGTCCACTTCCCACCACATAAAAGCTTTCTGGACAAATGGACAACCCAAGTGCTACTGCTATTTCTTCTGCTCCTTAACTTTATCATGTCTTATTAGGGAACCAGAGCAAAATCATCTTGAGCATCAGAAAAACCCACAGTCAATGCTGAAGGGCTGTAGGTGAGGATAAAGTTTGTGTTTGGTTAATGGAGCTGACTAATTTATGGAGAGAAAGAAAAGCCTTTTTTGCTGTGCTTTTCTTTGTTTTTTTCTTTTCACTTGTGATACTCGGCTTGCTAGACTGTTTCATGATGAAAACATCCAAGTCAAATGATCTGGAGTGTTTCAGGATTATTTACTAAATTTAAAAGACACTAAGCTTAGCTGAAAATGTTTCTCCAACGACAGTAATTTTACAGCTCTTCCAAAGAACATCAGTACACGAATGAAGCACATCACTGCAAGCGCTTTTTTAAACTCCTGAAAACACACCATCTCATTTACAGCATCCTGAGCTTCCTTAGGAACACAACAGCTGAATGTTTCAAACCAATTGATACAAGTTACTTATTTTCACAGTCACTTTAAAGAATAAAGCTACAATGACTGCTGCTGCACATGCCAGGGGGACTGCAACTAGATGATCTTTAAGATCCGTTCCAACCCAAACTATTCCATGATTCTACTCTCAATCCAAATATTGCCTTGTCACAATTTGCTTACAGCTAATTAGTACCCCCTTTTTATTATTAGGTATTATTATATAATACAAGTAGAGTAGAGTAGTCTAGTCAAATTTTTGGTTCTCGATTGGTGAAATACAGCATTTTCACTTATAATTGGCACGATGCTTTCCTGTTCAAGCTGAAGCACGAACAAGTGCAGTCCTCCTATTCAACCAGCACAGCGTTTCTTAGTCTAGCTCCTATACACCCCCCCTCGCCGTTAGAAGCAGCGAACAAAGTTATGAAACACGTTAAGCCTAAACTCTCTTCAAGATTTCCCAAGGCGGCGGTTGCTTTAAAAGCGGGGGTGGGGGGTGG
>WAAB01002650.1:29165-117998 GCA_013389865.1 Piaya cayana
TATGGTGAGGGGCCCAGAACTGCACACAGTATTCAAGGAGCGATCTCACCAGTGCCGAGTACAGAGGGAGAATAACCTCCCTGGACCTGCTGGTCACACCGTTTCTGATACAAGCCAGGATGCCATTGGCCTTCTTGGCCACCTGGGCACACTGCTGGCTCATGTTCAGTTGGCTGTCGACCAAAAAATTGTTTCTTGATATTTGCTCAGCAAAATATTATTTTCAACTGATATACGAGTTCTGATCTCTTGCCCAGAGAAAGCCTGCTTGGGTAGAATAAATGGATGCAAATAGATGTGCATCTACACATCTGCCTTTTAGGACAGGAATAAGCGTTTTGCACAACTGTTATGTCATCAATCAGCAAAAGCATTTCTTCTATGTTCTTGAACAAAACACAGGAGAGATTCCTTACAACACTGAATAGAACTGAATAGAGCAGTATAACAGGATTATTACAGACTGACATACTAAATAAAAAGACTTTCCACTACTATTAAACAAAAAAACCCAACAAACAAAAAAACCCCAAACCAAGATCAAGGGTAAACTAGACATTTACAAATAAACTCCATACCAATATGTAATCGTTATTAATGGATGTACTACTATTTTTATCTATAAGAATGAGTAAAGTAGGCTTTGCGATTCCTCAGCTTATTTTTGACAATGTTCTTCAGTTTGGCACTGATACTGGAGTGCTGTAGCTAACAGATGCCTGGCATCTCAGTGGGTAAATTACACTACCACATTTCAAATTATATTTTGCTCCAAAACTGATCCCCTAGAAACCTTCTGAGGAAGATCCACATCTTTGATGATGCTTATTGAAATGGAAGTCTTTGAAGTGGCCGCCCAGCAGCTGTCATACAACAATTAGTAAGAAAAGAATAAAGTTCAGCTTAACGTGACTGAGAGTAACCTGGCCAAAGAGTTCATAAACCAGACCTTGACCAGCTATCATAAACGAGACAAGCATTATTCTTGTCTTTCCTCATCCTTTGTTTATAACACTATTACCTGTTTGATTACTACACCATTTTACAATGCAACTTCAACACAAACCTACATTTCCATGCACATGGCTGGAATACATCATTTATGTGAATACAATTTTTCAGTCTTCCTCGTTTGTTTGCATTGGAATATATAGCAAGAAAGTAAAATGATAATGTCTAAACTATTTATTTGATAATGAGTCCTAATTACAGCTTTGCTCCCCACTTATGGTAAAAACTACCTTAATTCCAAAATTCATATTTAACTTGTATTCTGCCATCAAAAAGCATGTTTGACTTTTCCTTCCCAAGCTCCCATATAAGCACAAAAAACTTCCCCAGAGCAATGTTCTGTCATCTGCCAACACCATTTAAAATGTTTCTATTACTAAACCAGAAAAAAAGTCCCAAACTGCCACACGATGTGTATTTCATCAAACACTAAGAGCAGACCATTCTTCCCACATCAAACACAGGATGGCACTCCTATGACATTTTTGACTGCAAGATGCATGAGTATCGTTATTTTGGGCACTGGGGACAGACACTACCAGCCCCAGTTGTGTGACCATAGAAGACTGGATGCTGAGAAAATCTGAATCTGAAAGACTGCCATTAAAAGTATGGGGAATCTAATATGGCACGCTTTTAGGATGACAGCAGAATCAACACATAAAACAAAGTGTTTATAATGTGGGCTAGAGCAAACACAATCGTTTAAAAATCAATCTAATTCATATTTGTGTCTGCCCACAGATGCAACAGTGCAGAAGCAAGATGAAAACTCATGGTGGGAAGGACCTCAAATACAACTGAAAAGTTGCATCATCACTGGGCAATTTAAGTAAAGGTATGCTACAATAGCCACGGTTAGCTAGTCTGGCCTGCTGAAGGGAACCAGAGATGCTCAAACAAACATCTATGAGTTAGACATGGTAGATCATCTCTCAAAAGTTGCTGGCTTTCATCAGTTCTTTTGCAGTATTAACCACTGGTGCCTAACAGGTATTCGTTAGGGAGCAGATGGCAGGAGGACTCTTTTAGAAATAAATTCAATCATGTATCTCTTTCAATTAGGTTCCCTTGGAAATCCATACAGGATACATGGGTATCAGGGGATTTCCTTCTTGGGACAGTGGCCAAAAAGAAAGCATAAATTACTTTAACACATATCTTCATCACTCTTTGGAATTAAAAAGAGGAGGGTCAAAAAAAAGTGTGACATGGTTGCTCAAGACACCATGGCCATGGATTTGATGACTAAAGTGGTTTCCTCTCCTGTGCAGTATTTCAGTGTTTCTGACCTTCAACATGAATAATACCATCCCATTCAGCAAAGCAAGAGGTGACCATTTAGGGATGGGAAGCAAAGGGAAGACAGGAGTTGTTTGCAGCTACATGTCCTGCTCACATTTCTCTGATGTCTTCAGAGCTCAAGGTGTGAGCTTCAAATAAGGAATCCTTATTATTGTGTATTTTCAATAAGGAGCAAAATAAATAAATGTAAGAAGCAATGAAGTTATATAATGACAGGGTTTGCAGGCATGCTGGCAGTGTTCATGGATTTTCCCCTCAAACATGGGGAATACCTCAGTATTACATATTTACTCATATAGAGTATGTAAGCAAGCAAAATTAGGGCAGTTTATCACACTGACATTGTATTTCTGAAATTGTAAAGAAAAAAGTAATCACAAATGTAAGAAAATATTTTCACATCATAGATGANAAAGGAATCCTTATTAATGTGTATTTTCAATAAGAGCAGGACAATCCTGTCATTATTAGAGCAAAATAAATAAATGTAAGAAGCAATGAAGTTATATAATGACAGGGTTTGCAGGCATGCTGGCAGTGTTCATGGATTTTCCCCTCAAACATGGGGAATCCATCAGTATTACATATTTACTCATATGGAGTACGTAAGCAAGCAAAATTAGTGCAGTTTATCACACTGAAATTGTATTTCTGAAGTTGTAAAGAAAAAAGTAATCATAAATGTAAAAAAATATTTTCACATCATAGATGACTTGTTTCCATACTTAATACCATCATATCATCAATGACGTAACAGTACCTCTTGATTTCTTCCTGCTAATTATGCTGTTTTCCTACCTATTTAGTGTTCTGTAAAAGCTCTTCAACCATTAAAATCATTTTCTAAACAGAAGCACAAATCAATAAAGTTGAAACTAACATTTCATTGCTGCTCTTTTTTTCCCCTGCTAGTTAAAAGAATAATCCAGTACTTAAACTACAATAAGTAATATCCACAAATGGAAGGCTCTTCTTTCAGAGGAAACCTGCTTAGTGATGCTTTCTTTCTCCATGGAAGCTGGCAGAAATTAATTATTTACGGCACTATTCTCTAATACTTTTACTGCCTTTGTGTTGAAACGCATCTCCATTCATGAAGCACAAACTCAAAAAGAATAAAAAGATGCTTTCACTCAACTTTGAAAAATTGAGGTATTCAAACCCAGGGACTGGCAGACAACAAAAGCTGTGACGTGCTTAGAAATCCCTGAAAAGACCCTGAAAAGGCTTCAGAGAAGCGAGTTGAACTTCTTTTGGCCAAGTTTCATCCCTCTGGCCCTGCTCTCCCCGTGGGGTGCAACAGCAGCAGCACCCCAATCCCTCCACCGGGACTACCACTACCTTGCAAACTGTACACAACCCCCTGGCAAGGGCTGCCCACTATTCCAGGCACGTATTCCTCTAGGGTTTGTATTGTTTGTTTGTTTGTTTTTCTCTTTTCCCAGAGATCTGCCAAAGTTTCCCTGTGGCTGTGTTACCTCCTCCCCTATTTGGAAAGGGTAAAATGGGAGCAAGAAGGGAGAAGATCCCATAACTTGTCCAAAGCATGGAGGGATGATTTGTGTTCTCACTTATGGGGTATGACTATCACCGTTGATCTGCTTTCAGGCCTAGATTACATCTGATAAGGGCTGACCTTATTTGAGTATTCACACGTTATGCACTCATGGAGAGCACGCTGGACACAAAAGTCCCTCAGATGTTCTGGGCATCAATCATGCTCACAGCATGGAAGCTGCCAAACTTTTCTTCCTTTTAACTGGGGAGAGGAGAGGGTAGTCCAAGACAGACTTAATAAAGTTTAAAGCTGTGCTACAGTATATTTGGAGCCCATTGTATTCTAAAAGTGTTCTTTTCAACAAATTCTCTGCAGTTACCATGGGCAACAATTCGTCTTTAACAAATTGGGGTGGGGGAAAGGAGGTGGGGGGGTGTAGGAGGGCAAACTGTAGGGAGGAGGGAAGGCAAACAAAGGGCTTGCCAGGTCCTTTCAAAAAACCAAACGATCAAACCCCTTCTCTTTTATTTGCCATGTATTTACAAAAGTAAAGTAATTTCTCAAAATCATTCTTAAAAACAGAGCAATTTCCGAACATCTTAAAGCAAATCACATCCTTAAGAACTCATAAGCCTATTGTTCACCACACACACTTACACTTACCTCAAATAACACATGCTTTTGTAAAGAATATATTATAAACATCACTAATCACTAAAATATTTCCTCTGTTGCAATGACTGATGCCTCTGTTTAAACTTTCTTGATTTCATGAGAATGACACTTTGTTTTATAAAACTTCTGTTTCAGCCTGCACGTTTATTTTAAATTATGAGTATCAGGAGGAAATAAGAGCACACAGCAGGTGATGTATGTGCTACTCTGAAATGCACTTAGCAGCTTAATTTGTAAAGTCTAAATTCTCATGCAGTATCATTATTACAGGCAAAACAGACTCTACACACTGCAGACTTCCATGAACAAAACAAAACAAACAAAAATAGCCCAAATAAACCATCACACCTAGCTCTCAAACATCTTTTATTCCCCATATCTGTAGACGATATTTAATGACATTCAAAGTGAGCTACATTTTGCTTTACTAGAACACGCTTGTTAACTCTGAAACCTACTTAGGCCACGTAAACTTACTTTCTTCCACAGCTGGCCACTAAGACATTTTTTTTCATATGACTGCAAATAAAGAAGTACGAGATGCATACCTTCGTCAACCAAAGCTTTGGACAGGGTGCCCTGAGGAATTCAGCGTGCTCTCTTTTTCAGTTCTAGATGTTCTCTCTGATGAAGGTTTTTTTACTGAAGGCTGGATGATCAGTTCACAGTATCCAGAATCTCATTATAGGGAAGCTCTGCTGTTTTTCCAGACCTGGTTGGTTGGGGTTTTTTTTTCCTTCCAATTTAAAACTATTTATTTTTCAGTATATGTCAAAAGTGACTGATCCTTGAGAAGAGGAGCAGCATAGTGCCAAGAGAGATGAAAAGACCTTAGGATTAAACCACAGGAAAAGTATATTGAGAAGGAAGTAGTTTTCAGGCACAAGAAGATATCTGGTTTCCAATAAAAGGGACAATATCCAAGATGACAGCATGGGTATATCCACTACCAGTTTCTCTGAATTTTCATTTAAGTCATTCGCAGCAGTACTTCAGACACTCACTGTCTTCGGGGCATAGATTTACTAGTGAGGACTTATGTCTGTGCATCAAGGGTTGTAACATATTCTTATTAAAATACAAAGAGCAAACCTTCCATTACATCACACAGGGAGACTTGGATGTGGTATGCTAACTCAAGGCTGAGATTTAAGTCCAAGTGTCCTCTGTGTAAAACTGTGTTCATTAGGAAGATTTCAGCTACACAACATCTGGATCACAAAGTTACAAAAAATAATAGGTCTTACCTAGCCTAATATGACTGAGTCTATGGTCAGGTTTTTGGGGTTTTTTTTCTTGCTTAAAAACTAGCCCATAAACATAAGTTAAAACTTGCAGTATTTTGATGAAAATAATTTGGTTTATCAGTATAAGCACACACACCGACATAGAGATGCTCACTTCATAAAAAGTCCTTTTGTTAGTTTAAAGTGCATTACTATATTATAGAATAAAAGCACATTTCTTCAACAAGCTGGATCAACACCTAAATGTGCAAGAGAAGAATGCATCTTTACCTCTACCAAACCTCCTTGCTGGGCTGACTGTATTTCAAGTAAGGAGTCAGTATTGTAAAGAGTGTCTGTTTAGGAACATTAAAGGAACTTGGACACGTGTGTCACTTAATAAACCAGAAACAACTATTTATAGTGTTTTGTTATATTCTACCTTATCTTTCAATGAGAACCTGCACAGACCTTTACATGGTACTCTAGCTGGAAATTACACCCGCAAACTGGGAGCCACTTAGCCACCGTCAGCTCAGAGCACCCTACAGCAACGTATCTACTGTGACTACCACAACAACTGTATCTAATGTGCTGCTGAGCCAGAGCAGGCTTGTTTCCAGATGCCTCAGACTATGGCAAAACAAAACCGCACCTAGGTATAAAGGCTAAGAACATCCCCAAAAGGTCATATAACATAGTGGTCTTTGCACTGACATGCTGGATAAGACAAACAGCTTAGCTTGTCCATATTCTGTTTCCAATAAAAGGTATTTGCTTTTTATTAATTTTTAAAGGCATTGCTTTTTAATTTCATTGGGATGTCTCTGTCTTTTATTATGTAAAAGGTTAAATGGAAGAATCCAATTTGCCTCCTCGTTTTCTATGTATATTTTATTATTTTCCTTTTTCTGTCTCCTCTTATTGAAGTCCTCTGTAACCAGTCCTCAAATTTTAAATTCCTTGTTCCTCTAGAAGATAGTTCATCTTATATTTTAGTCACCCCCTTACTTCTATGGCACCGTTTTATTGGCTGAAGCGGCCAGATACGACTGCAGTGTTCCCAGAGGGATGTGGTACTCACTGACCGACACAGTCACTTTCAGAAATCAGCTCTGTTGTGTGGCGACAAATGCTTTACTCGCTTTTCTCACTGTGCAAAGAAGCAGCAATTCATTGTCTTGTTCAAGAGGACAAGAAGGATATTTTTTGTACTCAAAGTTAATTCATCGTTCAGGAAATATACCAGTGAGCATTTGCCAGAAATACTTTAACTTTCCTCCTCATATCACTTCAGCAAATCTCTTGCAGCTTTGTTTGATTCTTTCTGACCTAAGCTAATTTTTATAATTACTTTTTCCTTCTCTGAAGTCACTTTTTCCTCCAACACCTAACATATCCAAAACCAATTCCAGAAGTATCTTATTACTGCCTTCCTGGTTAACATGGCAAAAGCAACGTGCCTCCCAAATTTCTGTTTCTCCTTTCCCTCTGAATATGCCAAAGACTGAGGCTGCAATACGACAGAAGAGGAAGACCAACAGAGATGGATGTTTTGGTGTGATGGTTGGGCAAATAGAGGAGGAGAGCAAGGAGAGGGCTGGAACTGCACTCAAAAATATCTTCTAAGAATTCAGACTGGTTTTTTAGGATTTTCCTCCCTCATCTGCTTATGAGGTCTGCAGCCAGCCTCCCACTTGAGGGTCAAAACCGTCTGCCCCTGCTTGCCTGGCATAAGCAGAGCCAACGGCTCCTCTTCATCTCCTTTTGCTACCTAGGAACCTAAATTTAGCCCTCTGGACTGGCCAGAAGAATGTATTAAAGGGTTGAGGACAGACAGGCTCAGTCCTGCTCTCAGTACACTGTTATGGAGCAAAAGCCACACGTGTGCCTCTCTGCACATATCAACAGCTGCTTGGTACACAGGCAAGCTGACCATCTCCCTGCTGGGCAAGATCTTTCATGGTAGTTGTAACATCAGCTAATATGCACATTTTAATGCATGGAATGTCAAGGTTTAAACCTACATCAGTAAGCCACTCTATCGTAAATCTTGTCTTCTTTTATAACTGAGAAAATTCACGCATGCGTAAAATAATACTTAAAGCATTTACAACGTAAAATGTTCTCACCAAACAATTATGGCAGAGTCTTTTGCTACAGTACCTTGTCAATACATAATTTCATATTTTAGAAGTTCCTTTCACCACAGTTTGCATTTCAGCCTCCAAGCTATTCTCCCAAGCAGTAAATGGACCAAGACATAGATTTATCCCTGCTCTGCTTCCCCCATAAATGCATGTCTGGTGGATTTGGAAAGTCCTACAAATTTAAGATAGACATCTACCAAAATAAATCTGACACTAAGTGCTTGCAGAGGATAGGGGTTTTTTTCCCATACTTCTTACCTGTTGTTTAACATTTTCCAGATGAAATTGCTTTTTTAACTGAGTAAAATAACACATTCCTTTACTAGCAATCACATTGCTCTGTAAGTTGGACTTCACAGCAGATCACCCTGAAGAACCTCAGTGGCATATTAGTTTTAGATACCCAGCACTCCAGAGAGGATACGACCATAATATACATCCACTGTTTGTAACTTTACTATAATGACAGGTGCACAAAACCCACGTAAGTAAACAAACACACAGAAATAACTGCATTTCATGACTTTAACATTGCAAAGAGCACAAGCAGTACTTGGCATCAAAATAAACCTCAGCTGTATTTACAGATTTACCACAAGCACACGTTAAAACAAACAAACAAACAAACAAACCAACCAACCCTCAACAACCAAATTTCACTCCACTGCTGTTAAATTATTTGTATTAGAGCAGAAGACACCTCAAAATCTCAAAGCAGCCGCTAATGTGACATGGGCAGCATAAAACCTTTCGAGTTGCTTCTAACTGGTGTGATGAACTTGAAAGCAAATAGGAGCTAACACAGTCCACAGGGCTACTGAATTTTCAAGAAGTGTTTTCAGTATGGCTCACTTCTGCATTATTATTAAACATAAATTTACACTTGAATATATTTGTCTTCAACAGTATCCCTTCTTTTGGTGGAAGGTTTTGTTTGCTTGTTTGTGTTTTCTTAGCTAAAATGGATACTACGCATTTAAAAAGCCCCTTGGCTATGCCTCTTTAAATACGCAAACTGATTCTTTAGTTCTTCATGTTCCTTCACCTGTCCCCAGTTACACAGCACAGCTGCCTGCGGGTTTAAGATTTTTTTTGTGAAGTAACAGTTCATGATAATCTCATTAAATCCTTTCTAACACTTTCCAGTTCATACAGGATTTCCTTCACCGAGGTGAGTGGAGTGAAGATTGGCTGTTTAAGCAATCTCTTAAAAAAAAACCAAAACCAAAAGAACCCCAAAAAAACCCCCAACCTAGTTACCCAAAGGCCTTCTCAAAGAGCAACACTCACTAGCTGGAGGGTGTGAGTTGCTAGAACAAATCTGGAGATGCAGCAGCCCTCTTTGCTGTCTCTCTGTACAGCTGAAAAAGAGCATTAAAAACGTAATTCCCCAATACCTCCATGTGTAAAACAAATCATACGCTAAGTGAGAACCTTTACCTGTAAATTATTCTGTTTAAATGTAGACAAGTCCTTTCTTTCCACTAGTCTAGGAAGTACTCAACTCAAAGCAGCCAGGGAGATGAGCTTTCCAAGGGAGGCTCCATGATCAGCTTGGCTTCTCAGACATCTCAGCCATTCCCAAGAACAGGAGACAAGCTTTCCCAGGGGGAGCAGAGAATGTGAAACAAAAGTGATTAAAAAAAAAAAAAGAGGCCTGATTATTTTATAGATAGGCCTTCTATCAGGTCATACAAATCATGCTGTGAATGTCCTAAAAGCATTTTTAAGGAGAGGGATCTCCACAGAGAAGCCTTGGTGATAAGCAGATGTAAACAAGACATTAGGAGTGGCAGCAAGAAAACCTGGGATGTCTTAAACTGCTCTACAAGGAAATTGTTAGACTCCATTAGATAAGTTTTTATAGCATCAACTGCTTCTATCAAAGTGGTCAGTTTTCATTTCACTGTACATGGTCTCATCGACCGCAGTTTAATGAGATATTTTCCCTATTTACATGTACTTAAATGGCAAATGCACATTTCCTGCTTTGACTGCCAGAAACTACTTTTTCAACTTGCCTGCCTAAACTCATCTGAAATGAGCAGTGCAAAACATATAAGACAGTTTAAAGTCTGTAAAGTGCTGGCCAGCTCAGGTATCTGGATAACAAATATTTTTACAGGCTTTTCAGTGGCTTAAATCCAGGACGGCTCTGCAGTGATTTATTTGTCTCCAACAGCTCTAGGGTGGCCTATGTAAAGTTAGCTGGTAATCACAAACCAGGTCCTTAGTGGGCACGTTCCACACCCGAAGCAGCAGCAACTGGTGCTCTGTTGCCGAGGGTCGCAGCAGAAAGACCAAGGCCTGGGGGGGTGGATGTGGGGTATCTCATTCCATCAAAAGGAATGAGACTCAACAGCAGAGCATTATGCTAGGATTTTGCAGGATCAAAGCACAGATCATCTTATTTAAGCCATAAATATAGGTGTCACTTTTTATGACTGCCTTGCTAGCACTTTGAATAAGCATTAAACACAGTTTTTAAAGGTTATGCAGAATTTGTCTTTCAAAAACATACACTATTAAGAGCACAGCATAAGCTGTTTGCAATCTGAGCTGTTACTGCAGTTCATGCTTTTTATCTGGCAAGGTGAAAATTTTCCCTGCATCTCAGTGTGGAAGGGAGCACAGATTAAGGGCACAACCTGTGTGTTCACCATTGAGGACAGTTCTGGTGTCTGATACTTCGCTAATGAAGACTCTTTGCATAATTATAACATCTTATTTAAAATAGAATTGGTTGTAAATCTCCATGCACTGAAGGTCTGCAAGTCTCGCTAGCACCTCCTCTGCTTCAGGGCAACATCAGTGCACTGCTCTGGCCTGCAGACTCCAACTTCATCTACAGAACAAATATACTTCTCAGAAAACATGCAAAATATATTTAGTAGCATATGCCTAACTGGATGGTGCAGTAACATACTTTTTAATTTTTGTACACTCTTAAAGTAAAGATTGCCAAGCAATCAGCTCCCAGACACTCATTGCAACTGAAATAAGTGCTTGCTCTGGTCAGGAATAACTAGCCCAACATTTATCACACAAGTCTTATGATGCTGAACTTGCCTCAGTCAGTCATCACTGAAAGGGCTGCTCAAGTAATCCATAATAATTGTTTGTCTGGCACCTCTGGTACCACAAAAGGAATTTTGCACAGCCTCCAAAAACCATACTGGAATCCTTGTTCCATGAAACCACACTGGTCCAGGACAGGGCACTCAGTGATGTATTGGAGGATGCATTGCTCTTGGGAGTTGGTTAAACTTCTACCACTAAACTCCCAAAGTATAACTGATGTTGCATTTTTTATTTCCTTTATCCAATGCAGCTCCACCCACTTAGAATAGTTTGGAAGGGACTTTAAAGGTCATCCAGTTCCAACCACCACTTCCACTAAAACATCTAAGCAAGACAGAGGCTAAAGCATAGTGCCTATAATTTTTGTTTGGCTGGATGATTCAGCAACATCGAAAGGCCAGTTCATGTTCTGATGCAAGTCTAGTATCTTCGTTGTCTCTCAGTCAGATCAACCATCACTGGGCTGTGGTAATTCTCACTCAGATAAAAGCTAGAAGCTGACGGGAGACTTCCAGATCTAGTGCAACTCAAAAACCCAAAGAAATGCTACTTCTTTCCTTAAATGATTCCCCACTATCATTAAGCTATGTGATTCAGACAGATGTTAAGAGCTTTATGCTCTCCATTCCTATTACATTCTCTCAAGTCTAACTTAGTAAGTACCTCATGTCTAGATTCAGTTTTACCATGTTTTTCATTAATTTTGGCTAATCTATTTTTGATATGTTCTCTGTACTTACCTTCTTTAAAATGTGCTAATTTAGTTATCTAGCTGTAGATAACACATTGATCTCAGCATTTTCAAGTATTCAGAAGGAAAAGAAAATAGACTCTAGAAGTCACATGCTTATTTAAAACTGTGTAGCTGGACAGTATCAATATGACACAGGATTAGTAGATTAAAATTAACCTACAGCTCTATAATATCATCAAATAAATTGACCTGCTAATAAAAGGAAACACATTTCCAGAAGAATATGAGTGGTATCCAAGTAACGATTCCACAATGATACATTTTCAATTAAAGAATTACAATAGACTACTCTTATTTTTTTCTCTCTAATGTTAAGCTGTAATTCATTATTGTACAGGCAGATGAATATTAACTTACAGCTTCTGTTTTTTGTCTTTGTAGTAATTAGGAAATGTTTTCAAGGTCAAATCCTGATTTTATTACAAAGATATCTACACCCCAAATTTTTTAAGTTGTCTTGTTTGCCTTTATCTGGTTGCTTGTTCTCATCTTTTTTTAATCAGGATACAGAAATATTGACAAGTTCTATGAAAAGATGACTGCAAGACTGACAAGAGAGCAGAGCTGTGGGTAACAGAACAAAAGCCCAAGTAGCTACTTACAAAAGCTACTTACTGCTATTCTTTAATTTAAAAAAGGCGTTTTTCCTATAAGGCCTGAAGACTTGGAAAGCAAATATATAGTTATAAGAAAGCAGAGCCATTCATTCATGCAATGTTTGCAGGGAGCAGCCAATTTATTATTTAACTATCCATTTATGATGACAAGCTTTCAAGTGCAAGAGTGTGAAAATTAGATAAAATATGATCTTTAATTATCTTCTCATGTGGTCACTTCATGTCATATTCTGTCACAACATAGTGCTCACTGATGTTGCTAGGCGGTACTACAAAAAGATCATATTTCATCAAATTATAAGCAAAATGCATTACATTCTAAAAATTATTTTTCATACACCGCTATGTTTCTGTCAGTAATTACATTTCTGAGTTTTGGCCAGATTGCATTGATGCCCAAGAGGAAGGAAACAGTACCCTGTGTTGCTAAATTCTCCGCTAAGGTTTAGTTTCAGTAATTCAGTATTCATTCCAAATGCTTAAATTCAGTAGTAACTGAATTTAAAGCTCAACCCCCCACTGCTACACTCAGAATCTGAGAAATGCAGATTTCTTTGAATTTGACAGGAAAATGAAAAAAAGAGAAGAGTGGAGAGAGACAGAATCAAGACATTATTCCCATTATATAGTATTTATGGATGGGTTATTGCATGTTAGAAAGCTACTGAGAAATGGGGGAAAAAAAAATCTTACATGCTGAACGGTAGTTCCTTCTTCCCATGAAAGCCATCTGTTCTGTGTATGTACATCGTTTGAAAGACATTCCCGGGATTGTGTCAAGCCAAAGGAATCCCCACTAGAGTTACAGAAATATAAACTCCCTTTACACTGGCAGGAGAGCTCTAAAATACAACTCTGAAGACACATATACCACCACCAGGCTCAGAACCATAACAGTTCTGCTGACATACCAGACGTTACGCAGGATTTTCTTATCTGATATTATATTATGAGAACTGAAACTTTAGCAGGGATAACACTGTAAGACTTTGAATCAGAAATTCTTCAGAGGAGTACAAGGCGAGGTCTCCACTCCTCTCTGTTGGAAAATGGCATCATCATCACCCTTTCTCCTGTTTGCAGCTGACATGAAAAGTGCCTGGAAAATATTTTTGAAGTAGGATTAAATCCATAATGCAGTTTTGCCATTACTGATTTAAATGGGAGTGAGACATGGCACAGTTTGAATTATATACTTGTGTCACATTTATTTCCAAACTCTAGAAACATAAGTCTGAAAACAGAAGTCTAATAATTAATACTTGTATAAGAAGGATGATATTTCCTGTGAACCTGGTGGTTTTGCAGTCTCTTGTCTACTATATGACTGAGTTCAAACTGCAATTATTTTTCCTAGGGAGCAATTAAATACTGCTACCAATGTTAAGCATAAACACAACTCTAACTACAAGCAACGCTCAGATGACCAGCTCTGGTTCAAGGGTTCACTGCACATGAATATCCATAAATGCCACTGACAGCCTTAGCAGTATAATGAACTTGGGAGCAATTCATGCAGGCATTCTACACAATATATGAATATAATGCCCCTAACATTAAAGCAGGAAACCTCCAGAAGCAGTTCTGAGCTACTTTTACAGCTGAGACAGTGCGTACAGGAACTGTTTAAGAAATAAATCAACCTTGTTTTTTAAATGTTTGTGTGCTTACTATTTTTTAAATCATCCTGTGAAATCAAGACAGTAGAACTGAATGAAATAGGAGCTGTATGTAAACATAGTCAGTTCCACTGAACTGCCAAGCCAATTAGCAGTATATTCTTACCTCCATTATTCTAAGCATGCAGCATTACAAATTAAACACCCCATGGTTTATAAGGAATCATATAATATTTTACCTTTAAGATGTTTATTTTTTTTTTCTTGCAAACACTGGCCATACTACCACACTGCCTCCAGTAAATAGATATTTCTGGCATCTCTTGAACTACGTGCCCTGTTCCCAGCTCCAAAATCAGATCTGCATGAAATGAACACTCTATTTGAAATGTAGGGAATGTGTTGGAAGCATTGATTTTGTTTCTTTTAACTCCACTACTTATTTTCATAATTGTAAAGATGCCACTTCTCTACTTCTATGTAGAGCTGCAGCACAAATAATAGGGGAAGCTACTATACGAATCTGTACACTTTGTAAATGTTGCTAACAAAACCAAGCAAATTGAAAACAGTGTATTTTCAATTGACTTCAAGCTTTAGGAACACTAAAGATTGATTACAATAACTCTGAAGAGTTATAGATTAAGGAGTTGTGTGGTTATTAAGTCAGTAATGGTAATGGTGGGGTTTCACGTGCATACGACATAATAGCTATGTCCCTTCCTATGTGTTAGCTACAGATCATAGCAGAGACCCTCTTACAAGGTATTTTCTACTGTTTTTTAAGTCACGCAGAAAGTTATCACGTCCATTTCTGCCTTTGCTGAAATGTTATTGCTCCTTACAAAACACTAGCTAGAGTGAACCGTGTGAGACTCCCGTCTATTTAGCAGACAAGTCAGCTGGGCTTAGTTTAAACAGCCTTCAGCAGAAGCTTAAGGCAAGATATCCAAGTTTATACCAATACAGATAAGGAGCACACAGTACTCTTGCCACCTTTTTTTAGGAGAGATGCAGTGATCATCAGCAAACAGGCACTAATGCATTAACACCAATGCAACTGTTGCAGCAGCAAACATGTCTGCATCCTACTTTATCAATCCACTGATCTGGAGTTCATTGCTGTATTGGAGGTGAGTGTTATTATCTCCAATGCCTGTCATGCACGCTAAGAATTTCCAGCATAGGTTAGGGGTGCTACAGAGACCAAATATGAGCTAGATATTATGTCAATTATTTTATTACTAATTTTTTTCTAATACTTAACATCAGATGAGCAGCCGACTGAAGTTAACAGATGCTTCAGATTTTGAACTCAGGTTACATATTGATCGCTGATGATCACCAAATCTCCACAGGCTTTTGCTATGATCTGATCAGCTTTACTAAACTATACGCCAACCTTACTAACCTATTCACACATAAATACCATTGCACGCAATTAACACCTCTATTTCTTGCATGATCCTGAGTTGGGAAAAGTGTTTCTTAGGTGGATTGTGCTGAAAGACAGCTTTTTTTAATGTCAGCTATTTTTTTCTCTCTGCTCATCAGTTGAGATGCGCTTCTGCACAGCTTCAGAAGGCTGTTGCACCCACCTACCAGTATGAATGAGAGATGCTAATGCTTTTTTGGCCACAACAAGCATCAACTTCATGCAGAGACATTCAAAAGGCATGCTGTTCTTGCAACCAATTCCTCTGTACCATCATGGGGGAGAAGAGAAGGTGGCAGGGAAGGGACCACAGTGCAGCAGTGAGGCACAATTGGCCTGCCCACACCCACACAGTCCTTGGGAAAGGAAAAAGTGTGGTCTAGATCCTGAACTGGATGAATCAGCCCTAGCTGATAGCTAATTTTACGTTAAGAACAGGTTTGTAATTCCAGGCAAAACAAATCAATACAGTGGCTGTGCCATCTGCATTTTGTCTCCAGTGTTTGCCGCTTTAGTGCTTCAAATTTCTCTGTGTAGTTTTGGTAATTCTTTTAACATATCACCTTAGGGCTGATTACAATCTCTTTAAAACCTTTGTAAGGGACTTTACCCAGATAGATGGGGCAGTAACCACAAACCTATTCAGTGGCTGAAGTAACACAACTGAACAAGTTAGTCCCATCTTTTCTTTCTTGTCCTCAAGAGCTTATCAACCATATTCCCAAATAACTTCGTAAAGGGGAAGCTGAATGAGGCACTTATCATTCATCTTGGGTTGAAAAGCCCTATAATTTCGCTATGACACAGGCTAATATAGAAAGTGGTACCACTTGCTTCCTTCACACCTGTAAGCTTGCACAAATTTATAACACAAGAGTAAAAAATGGCATAATGAAATGTAGATATTTGAATATCCTAATTGCAGTTTATAGGGGATTATTGCAATTCTTTGAAAATTATTAAAACGCTATGAGTGATGCCTCGGTGACATGCAAATATAGCTTGAAAGCATTTACCATAGTCCTTCTCTGATAATTAAAAGGCCGTTACTCCAATGGCAGTATTTCACTCTCAGGTTTATCTGGTACAATGATTAAAATATACAGACCAATATGGTACTTTACATATGCACTGAGGATGGTTTCAAAGCTAGAGGCAAACAGTAAGCTATCTCAAAGGCAACAGAAAGTGTTGGCTAGGGAAGAGTATTGTGCCTCACTAAAGATCATGAGAGAAAACAGAAGAAGCCATGCAGTGGTGCCCAAGTGTGAAAGGCGAGTTGTCCACTGGCAATTGTGGTCACTTTTAGCTGCCAGAGGGGCTGTAACCTTGAATCCCGGTCAAATACTGAATGGGCAATGATCCTACAATAACAGTAACATATAAAATAGGCTCCAAGAACTAATTCTGCTTTAAAAAAAAAATGTATTTATTCAACTTCTTAAATTCAGGCATGCTGAAGAGGTGCTGTTTCTCAGAACTGTTACCAATTTAAGGTGCTATTTCCATGTTTCTTTAGAGGCAACTCTTTACTTTTGAAAAAAAAAGCCACTATTTAAAAATAAGTCAAAGTATAATAGCACTGCCACTATAATATTTAAAAATTTTACTACAGCAAGTATTATTTAGTTTCCAGGTTACATCATCCTGGTGGTGACAGCTGGCCTGTAGTGGGGGAAAAAAGAAAAGTGTGCTAAATAACCCCAGGATAAAATTGATAGATAAGGACCAATACACACACACACAAAGCAAAACACCAAACCCCACAAAAAACCCAAAAAACCCGAAACAGACTAACCCTAAAGCTCAGGGACCAAGAGTGGGAGAGGAGAGACAAAGAGATGGCTATTAAACATGTTCTAACCTGTCACAGTGAGACAAGGCTCAGCTTGATCACTCAGTATGAGTGGGTACACATTCAAATATAGGCATTATCTTACCCCCAATCAGCAAAAGTTAGAGTGTGCCAGCCCACTACACTTTCTGAAGCATTTTTTTAGCTAATAACAACATCACTGTGCTTTAACACTCACCCTGTTTGCCAGATTTGGCTCCCAGTTCCCAAAGATATTGAGTCAGTGCTCAAAGAAACCCATCTTTTGTTGCTAGATGTGAAACAAAAAACTATGGAGATCCTTAACAGCCTTCCAGAAAATAATCTGCAGAATTGCTTTGAACATTGGCAGCAATATATGCAGCTGTGTGTTAACTCAGAAGGGAACTACTAAGACAGTAATCATAGTTGATGTTCTTTGTTAAATAAAAAGAGTTACAGGGCACAGTCTTGTTTCTTCTGTGTCTGACTGTGTACACTGAGAATTTGGATTTAGGAGTGTCAACCTCATCCATGAGTCAAAAAAATCCAGAATTCGTAGTACTTGCTGAAAACCTCATATGCTGCATGATTCAGATTCTTAATTACTTCAATAACTTATTAGTCTTGATCACAATTCTAGACAAATGGCCCCATAAGGCTATTTGAAGACTCAGATTTTAATTTTTTTTCAAAAAAAATTACTGAAAGAGAATTTATAATTAGTGGCCACTTAATGTCCATCAGCTGAGCTCACTGGCTTTGACAAATAATTCTGTCAATAAATACATAAGTTGCTGTTTTTATTATTCTAAACTGACTTGTAGACTTTTTCATGTAGCTACTTCTTCTGTGCTCTCCCCATACAATTGTATGAGTCTTTCTTACTACTCAGTCTCTTTTACCCTACCAATTACTTGTTCAAATACTGATCCTGTATTCCATACACAGCTGCTACAATTTTTCCTGTGAACTTCTAACTTTACAGGACAGGCACTGGAGGCAGGGGAGAACAGAATTCCCTTATTATCTACATTCTAGATGGTTGAGAGAGGAATTGCACCCAATAAATTTCAGATTACTCCCACCATCCCATTGTATGTCATGAGCCTCAACTTAAAAATCATTACTCACCATCTCCATGGGAGGACTAAGTATTATGTTAAATTAAAGGGGACCAATTGAGTGTATTAACTCCTTGCTTCCATACCAGCAAAGCCAGATTCTCTGTAGCAAACACATATAAACCACAGAAATGAACTTACCGTTCCAAGGTGTCTAGGCAAGCACAGGATAAGTTTCACATACAGAATTCCTTGTTCCTAGATGGCATTTAATCCTCTGCAGTATGAGTAATTTTTGTTCCATTCTAGCATTCACGTGAGTCTTTCAAATATCATGCAACAAAGTCTTTGCAAATGAATTGCTATTCGGTTATTGCTAACATTTAGCAGAAGAGAAAGACTACTTGGGGAGGTACTTGGGTCTTGAGATATTAAAACTTGGACAAAAATTACCATACATGATGATTCACATTTAGAGCTTAATAGTTTCCCTACAGAGTAATAGGGAGCAATTGTGTTTATACTTGCCTGTAGCAATCTAGAAATAACTAAACCTGGAACCAAAAGGACCCTAACCAACACGTGAAACCTGAAACTCTCAAAACAGGAAGAATGGAGGTACCTAAAATGCCACATCAATCATCTGTAGTAGTTTTATTGTTGTTCCTATTGTTGATATTATTATATGTTGTTTATATTGCATATATGTCTCAGAAATCCAGCAGTTGAAATGGAAGTCTATTAATAACAATTGTGGATACATAATAGTCACAATAAGGAGATGTTTGCAAACAAACAATATAATTGCCTGGGAATCTCTCACCTAAAGCCAGAGGGGCAGGAATTCAATTAACTCCCAAAATAAGAGAGCTCTTCACACGTCTGGAGTTCTTTCAACTCCCCAAAATGTTTTCATTTGGACTCCCAGAGCACAGCAGAGCCGTTAAGGCTATCAGTATTATGTGACAACTACTAATAAGAAAGCAGATGAGTAGGGGCCCAGATACCACTCTGAAGACTCACCTTCACACAATAGCACCCTAATTACTCTTAATTAGCAGGAAATGGAAACACTGTAGTTCCAGTTGGCACCATCTGTGAGGGCTAGATAGTGCTGAACTGATCCATAGCTGTTATCCTCAATGACAACTTGGAGAAAAGATTGCTATGGAGCTTTTAAGCTTTCACGATTTCAGCTTTTATTTCTGCCCCAGTGCAATGAGATTTTTTTTTTTTGTTTCAAACATCTTTACAGTCTTGTACGTCAAAGGTACAATTCTGCAACAGAAAAATATAACAATTTCTGCAATGCAGGCAAATTTGTGAGTGCATCTCCAGTTCCAGAAATGTTTGGGGATTGTTGGGGTTTTTTAACATGTTGCAAAAGTTCTTTCAAGTATGAAGCTCATCAAATGCCAGGAGACAGAACTGAAATTTCCTCTCCTTTGCCAAGTAGACATTTTTGGTAAAGGGGTGAACAGTGGCCAGGCAGCTTATAACTGTGGCAATAAGATCCCCATTGCTATTCACTAATGTCTATACGTTTTGAAAGTACCTACATCTTTACTGACTGGGATTTTCAGGAGAAGTAAAGGCACCCTGGATTATTTGAATGGTGTTTATTTTATGTTTTCATTCCCATTTAATAGTAAAAGTTCATTCTTAGCTTCAGATACTCTCTTAAAAATCCAGATCATTTGAATACAAGTCCTCAAGCTTTTGGAGATCACATTTTCAAATTTCTCCCTGGCTTGATGAGAACCAGAAACTTCATTTTGCTTTCTTGTATGAAAGTAAAAATTTTCATTTGATAAATTGAGTGTGGACACTGGGGACATCAGACAAAGAGCAATTATTAGGAGAGTAATGAGGAGGTTAAAAATGCTGCAGCTTTGTGCATCCATACAGAGCACTGGAGGGGAATGCTGACAAGTTTGCCTCCAAGCTTGCCAATCTTTCACTGAAAATGCTAATTTCACTGTCATTTATTTAAAAAAAAATAAATATCTTTCAAATGGGATTTCTAAAACATTCCTCATTGTAACTATAGGACCAACTCTTGAATGCAAGCTGACTTCCCAAGTATGATGATTACTGACAGAGACCGGCATGGTTTTTGACCTTAGCTGCTCGCACTGAGCCACCAGCTGCTTTTTCAATACAAGAGAAGGACTTTAAGGAGACAGCCCACAAAAGAAATGGGTAGGAAAGGCAGCATGAAATGCATCCTGCATCACCACACTGGCTGGCATCACCCAGTTCCCAAGTTCTGCAGATGTACCACAGGGATAGTCCAATCTATTTCCATCAGTAGTAACGTGCTCTACGAAAATGAACTCGATGTGTGACTTGCAAAAATATAGGTTAACATATCAAATGTTACAGAGACAAACTCTGGCAACAGGAGACTCCTAGGGATCTGAAGAAATGCTGGGACAGATGCAACTGAAGAATTGATCTGTGCAACCCTTTTCAAATAAATATAAAGAAGCAACGAGTGCCATGCTCTGTTCCTGACCCGCCCCATCTTGAGCATTCACACTAACATGAGTGTTTGACAGACTGCTTTAGTGGTCTCTTTGCAGTTAAACTTCAGCCAAAATTGTGATTCTTATTTCTGCCAGGCTCCAACATGACTCTACTACAGGCACAGTGAAAAAAAGTAAATAATATATTTTCCCCTTGACCAGTAGCCAGCAGAAGTGAGCTGTCAGGCCACTGAAGCTGATGAGCACACAATGTGAAATGTCCTCCATGACACAGGAAGCCTTCAGCATCTATCCTTCACCTTCCTATCCCTTTAAAGTGTTTATAAAACAAATCCTCTCTTTCGTCCTGACCCCTGCAATATTCCATCCTCTGCTCTGGAATGTGAAGAGGAGCTAGACAAAACACCAGGAAGGCCCAGAGAGAAGGAGGGGACCTCTGGACCCAAGCAGCCTCCTCAAGGATGAAGTTTATAATCCACTTCTGTACTTTCAGTTGGTATGAGCAACTTCCAATAATTGTAATAATACACACACCGAAACTGTGTATGTCGTAGCAGAAATACAAATTTTCAGCTCTCCATTTTGAAATCTGTCCTCAGTAAGCAATTGTTAAAAATAGTTGACCCTTGCTCATATTGCCTGAACTGACTCAAGTTAAGATAGGCAATGCTTTTGGCATTGGGTTTTGTTTGCTTGTTTTAAATTTCTGCCAGGGTCATGGAGATAGATGAGCAATGAGTTGATAAAACATTACAGTAATGTGTTACAATGGTTAAATATTTTCTTTTTTTTCTAGAATAATTTTAATCCTCAATGCAGCTTCTCAGATGTTTTTAAATAGGAAGAAATTTTGAAATCTCTTTACAGATATATTCTTTGTTTGTTAAAGAGAAAAAAAAAAAAAAGTGTTTCAAAATAAATGGCTTATGGCTTGGAGAGTGTTAATGAGTTAAGACATTTCCAAAGAGACCAGAGAAGGACAATAGCACACTGTGAGAGAGAATGACTGTGGCGGTGCCACAACTGCAGAACTGCCCCTCAGCAGTGAACACTTACTGAAGCAAAGCAAATCCAGAAAAGAGAGAGAGAGAGAAAAGAGAAGAAAAAAAAATCTGTGGCAAGTTCATGCACCCCTATTACAAATTCATTTTAGTTAAACAAAGAGATTATACAGACATTGCTGACAGGGATTATCAAGATAGAATGGCGCCACCTGCCCCTTGCAACCCAATTAATTAGTAGAAAATCTGAGGTGCCAATTATCACGAAGGAATAAGAAGGGATCAGTAAATACAACTCATAGTGAACTTGAAAATTAACTCTTTCAGCGCACAGCTGAAGTCCCACGGTTTTACACACAGCCCTGATGCTGCCACTACCACCTTCCAAAAGTCACACACTGAAAACATGCAACAGACTTCTGCAGATCCATGCTTTAGGTGGATCATTTAGAAAGGATTCCCACTTCTGCTTTTCCTAAAGCAACCACTGTAGTTTTAAAAATTATTTTAGGAAATTTAGAAGAGCAGATAAAATAATTTAAGTTTGAAAGGAAAAGATGGACTTCCTGCTGTGCTTGAGGTATGTCAGGAAAATGTAGATGATTTTCTATGCTATGCCAGAGATATTTTAAGACAGCGACTTCCTGAGTAGAACTGCAATTATTGACAGATAAAGGTTTTACTTTTCTAGGAAGTAGGTCTGGCTTATACGTGCATGCCACCTTCCCTCCCACCCTGTTTAATAGAAAGAATTATCTCCCTTTTTTTCAAGCTCTTGGGTAGGATGCCTTTAAGGGTGAAAGACCTACTGAGAAAGGAATCAGGAAGGCTCAACAGCAGTGTCCAACTACAAATCTAATTTCTAGGGGAATCCAGAGGTTATGAGATATTCCACATACTTCTGGACCAGATCTATGGAATGTGAGTCATCACCAAAGACACTGCTGTGTCCATAAGGGGAATCTGCCTTTGCACTGGCAGAATAGGCTGCTGGTGCCCCTGGAAAGTGAGAGCTACCGCCATTTGCCTATCCCTGGTATGAATTCCACATCACTTCTAGTAGATCTTCCTCCATATCGTAGAAGATTCAAAATCGTACCTGCCCTTCTAAAGAGGAATTAGTGCTTCACCTGTCAGGCTTCTGTATTTTCTCCAGTCATTGGAGGAAAGACCCTAAGCAGTGACATTTTCAACTCTACCTCACCAGAAAAGCAAATGTCTGGCTTTTGGGGAAGACAGTGCTAGCATGTTCTATGCAAACTTGTAATCATGCACAAAACCACAGAACCTAAAAAGGCAAATGCTTTCTTATTTTCATTTATTTCCCTAAAATAGAATTTATTTTAGAGAATGTTTACCTCTCCAACTATGCACATGCTCATTTTATGGTTACATTGACAGTAACTAAAAGTATGACAGAAAATTATAAACTTGGCTTGAAGAGCTATAAGCACTCAATGCAAAAAGGCTAGGGGAACCCTCAGTGTGATTTCACTGTTACTTCATTGTCTGCTGGATTCAAGTGCCACAGCTGGAATTATACACCTTGACCTAGTTTTTCTTTTTTATTGCATTTTAAATAGAAAAAAAAAGTGCTATGCATGACAAAGCTTGTCATTAAGCAGCAGCTAGGTGAAAGCTGCATAGATTCAAGTAGGAAAAAAAAAAATTCAGAAGTCTCTTTGCACTGTCAACACTTTTTAATAGCCCTGTAAATAAAAATGACAACAGAGACGTTATAAGTTTGGACAGAGTAGCCTTCAACCAGGTAGCACAACTGGATTTAAAGTAATTGCACAGCTGATGTTGCATGATACATAATTACATTTCTCTAACTATCTTGAGAATTGCAAAACAAATGCCAAATAATTCAAAACCTGCAACCTGTGAAATATGAGAGGGTTTAAAAGTAAACTTGCCTGCAACTCCAAACTCCTCATCCTTTGTAAGTGCTGGCTAAATCTTTACTTAATGGCTTTATTGTTTCAGGATCAGAAAGTGAGAGCTTCAGCTCTACAAAGCAGTTTGTCACCCTTCGAATAAAGGAGTAGCAAACCAAGGGACAAGGACATACTTGGCTAACACAGGTGCTCTGAAGAGTGGAACACATGCTGGCAGGACTTGAAAGCCCTGCAACACCAACCACTTGCACCAGTTAACTTGGTGAGACCTCTGCATACCTGTGGGGTGTGAAAAGGCCACTGGTGCTCATCATTCTGCATCAGGATTGAGTTCATCTTATCAAATGGGCCTTTGAGCGTATTGTGAAGTAATTTACCAACTGAAAAAATCATAACGATTTTCCACTTCATTTACTTCAACAGTAGCTACGTAATGTCAATAGTTTTAAACATTTAATTAGACACACCACGTGTTTTATGCTCTACTAATTATATAAAATTGTGCTCAGTAATTTTTTTTTCCCATTGAAACAAACCTTAAGCAGCTGTTAAAACACTAATTGGGCAAATGCTTCCACACTGTGCGTTTGACTCTGTGCCAAGCATGTTCCTCCCCAATGGTGAGCAAGGTTTTTCCAATGTCCATGATAGAACCATAAATGCACGTCAATCTCTGCTGCCCCACTGTGCCAAGAGCGAACTCCAAACATTTACTTTGGCCCTCACCTTTTAAAACTAACATAATACATAAAATGCAACAGTTCAGAAAGATGTTTAATTATACTGGGCTCTTAATTTTCTCCACTTCCATCTTTACCTCCAAAGAACAGCTAAATTTGACATAGAGCTTGTCATTTACAATCTCCTATGAAATCAGCGCTTTTTATTCATTGGAGCTGCTTTGCAAATGTTATCTCACTGTATGGTCAAATGGAAATGCACACTGGAATGTATTACTGAGCCTGGTATGGATGAAACCTTTCGTATCTGGACATTTTAGGGGTATGTTGTTTCTATAATATTTAAAACAAGTATGTGAACCACGTTTATCCAGGCATATATGAAAAGGGATGGAAAACTTTTTTTTTCTTCGGTTTTATACTGAAAGAGCATTCAGAGAGTTTGTATTTGGTATAGATATCCTTACAAAAGGGTACACAAGTCTAACCGCTGACAATTTTTTGGTGATTCCACCGGCAGTCTCAATAGAGTCAGTACCTTTGCATCTCTCAATTGGCTTCATATGGAGTTTAAACCCTGAATGTAACTCCATTAAAATCAAGTTATCTTAATTAGTGACTAAGTCTGTACAGCTGCAGGCCTAATCCTGACACTCCTATGAGGGTGGAGGCCAAGCAGAGGGGAATGGATTGCTAGTAACAGGAACTGTCAGACACAAGTCCTACTTCAACAGTCCCCCAAGCTTGCCTGCACCTCTCTGAACTGGGATATTGGTTTCAATTACATCCTGATGATTCCAGACTCCACTTCAGCATCTGTGGGCAGGGTTCCTAAAAGAAGAAACTGCTTACACTGACCATCTTCAGAGACACACTTTTACACTTCTATTTATATCTATTGAAATGAAACCTTAATGAAGTGTACATAAATGGTCCAAAATTCAAAAGAAAACAGAGCTTTCTGTCTTCAGCATATTCTGACAACTTTCTAAACATTACCACCTGTGTATATTTTCTGCCTCTACAGCAACAAATCTGTTTGACATATTACAAAAAATAGACGTTATATTAGTTAGTATCAAGCCTTCCCATATTAACTATGCTTTTTTACTTATTATTATACCCAGTAACTGCTGAACCAACTGACAAGTCTTCTAAAATACATAGCACCTGTGAATTTTCTTCTTATATTTTCCATGTAGAACAATGCATTAATTACTCTTCACAAAATAAATATTTAATTTGAAACAATAATAAATTTACCTTAAAGGCTGTTTATAAAACAGCACCATAGCATTAATTGAAACAAATCCTCAGTTTACAATCCCTTATTTGTGTGAAGTAAAGGAAGGGAAAATGAAACTTACAGCTTTCAATTAAGATACAAAGCCTGCCAACACTTGTGGGACCCTTTCCAAAACACTTCTGGAAAACGCAGAGGGACATCTGAAGTCTTCCATTTCTGGTACCATTAAGATCTACCTCAGGTGTACTGATTAATGTTTTTTCTTTTTTAACTTGAATGGTCTGAAGTTAGCTACATCACTAGAGGGTGCAATTTTAAACCACATACCACATCACTCAAAATTGTAAGAATAGATATGCTTAAAAAAACCCAAGCCCAAACATAAAAGCTGTTGCATTTCCAGAGTTCACATTGACTTCATGTACCCATACAAAGGGAACAAATGTTTTATTAAAAAAAAGAAAAGAACTCAACCTATCTAGTGCTTGGATGTAAATTCAGGCAAATTTCCTTTTTCTGCCTTGTTATACTATCTTGGGAAAAAACTGTCAATGCAAGAACAAAAGACACACACAACCAAGAAACATTTGCTGTGTAAAGAAGAACATTTTGCCTGGGTTTTGGAGGTTCCTAGTTCAGCCCTTTTTTTAGTCCATTTTCAGAGGAAGTAATATGCTTGTACAAATTAGGCAAAGGGAGTTATAGCTGAGGCAGTGTTAACGTGAGCCAAACAATTCTTCTTTCAGAAGTCACTTTACCTAAGATGCAGAGCATAAATCCCTATCAATGTATGGACAGGTAATAAAAGAACAAATGGAAGCGATGTGAAATGTAACTCTATATATAATTTCAAGAGCTCTTCCTACATAAACAGGCCTATAACATTTTTCCTGCTAATTAAGATGTCATTCAGTCTCACTGCTAAGCTCTTGAGTCCCAGTACTGGGTTCCCTCTTGTGATTTCTTCATTTTACAAATCAAAAATAGCAAATGTAGTATTTATTTTCCCACTACGCAGGAATAAACAATCCACAGGCTAACTCTAGCAGGCTGATCTAGGAAAATGTCCTCTCAACACGCTGATTAGTGCCCAAGCACCATTACTGCAGGACAAACAGTTAAGGACAGACTGATTTTGTGCTGTTGTGGTTGAAAATATAAGAGCTTTTTCCACAGATAAGTCAGGCAGTCTCATACTTGTGGAACGGAGGAATTAATCTACATCACGTTTCTGATAAGTACTTAAATGGCACTTGCCATGGATTTGGAAATTCAAATTAGTACATGATAGCCACTGGGGTTTTTTTTGCTGCTTTTGTGTGGACTTGCTTAATACACTGTAGGGATGTTACATAGGTATGCTGTATAAACAAGTCTAACATCAAGAGTTTAAAAACAATAAAACCAGGAGTGTTACATATGAATTCTATGTTCACCAGTACAGAAAAGTTATGTATCCATGGTAAAACACATCAGCCAAGCTAATGCAAGGATTTTCTAATTTTAGCATGTACAGAAAGTTAAGATTCACTCACTTAAGTTTTCTTCCAGGACACAATATTGGAAATGGCACTAATGTGCCCTCTTTTGTAGCCAGCCCCAACACAAGCTGATGGCCTGTAACTCACAACAAAACTCTAGTACCTCTTTCCAACATCGTACACCATCTGAAGATGTGTTTTACATGGGATTAGATGGCTTCCCAAAGTCCCTTCCAACCTGAACAATTTGATGATGCCTGCAGAACACTAATAATTATGTCAATTTGCCATAACCTCAGTATCTTTTGCAGGCAAATGATTTCCTAATTCTTCATTTTTACTGGAGGAGATCACTGCACCCACCTGTCCCCCGAATACGGGGGCTACATAGTAATTTTCCTTTTGCAGCTTCTGTACTTACTTCATAGAAATGTTCTTTATCGGCCACATTAGTTTTCTTAGAAATGTGTTCATTTCAGTAAAAAAGACTTATTATTTTATGGTATTTTAAGGCCAATGACCCACAACCCATAAATCATTAAAAATATTTTTCTCATAGAATCTATGTTGCTTTTTTCCCAGTAGCAGAGAAAGCATCTTAATATAAGCAGTTATATTTTTGCCCACACTAAAAATTCTGTATTAAAAATACACTAAATGAGGGACAGATGTTTAAAACAGTGGACCTACAATGAAGTATTAAATATTGCTGGCACCATGAGTCTTTTGGTACAGTTTAGTCTCTTTTTGCTATAGGCATGTTTTTACAGCTGTAAAAGCACCAGAAATTACTGTCTTTGCTCCAATATTAATATAGAAATCAATGAAAAAAAAAAAAAACCCGACTGCTGAACAGATTAGACTATTGTTCATACATTGTATTATTAAAATAATTTCTTTTATGAATTACTATTAAACTCAAACATTTTGAAATTGTTTAAAAGTAGTGTCACTTTGAGAAAACAGATGGATTATCTATACAAAACCAAACAAATCCACTTTTGTCAAAAAACCCTGCAATCCTTATTTAAAAATCAAACCTTCTACTTAATTTTATGCACAATGACAAAGTCCAGCCCACAGAAGTGCAGAGAAGATGGAAGATCTTGTGTGGTATCACTCCATACTTGTACTGAGTATAAACACAAACAGGAAAGACTAAGAGATAACATATATAACAGAATGATACCACTAAAATCTGCAGATCATCTAGTAGCTGCAGGGATGAAGTCAGCAATTTTTTAACCACAGTAGGACCTGCTCACCAGTGTACATTCATCTGCTGCTCCCACAAGAGAAAGAAAAGAGCATATGCCATAAGCACTTTATTTTGGATCTCTTGCTATATTAAAGGTTTACTTTCTGTATCCCAGTCTGGCAGCTCAGAGCTCCAAAATTAAACATTACTGGTTCACACTACAGGTCACATTTTTTTCTCAGATTGTGCTCCATTTACTTGAGCATTAAGCAAGCTGTGACCATCATAATCCTAATGAAGTGATGCTTACTTAAATTTGCAACCTGTCTGGAATAATAACAGCTATGAGATGTCAGCAGTTCAATTCATTTTAGTGGTCCTACTTCAAGTATCAGTTAGGAATATTAATTCTTATTACATGAAACTTATTACTCAAAGCAATAAGGAGAGGAAATGTTACAAAGATCTGCACCTATTGTTACATGAAGTGTGGAGAACTAGTTTAGGCCCTTGAGGGAACTGGGGAAAATGAATTAATTGAATGCATAGGCATCTAAATTAATCTTTGTTCATCTTCCTGATGGAGGAGTGATGGACTGTTGAGGAGAGACAATGCTTGATTAAAACCTCTAAAGTCCAGAAACACAGTTTTAAAATCTGGGAAGAAAAAAAGTCTAGAAGAAAGGGCAAACCAAGACACAATATGGGCAAGGACTCAGCATATTGGTCAGCCTGATCCACGAGCAGGATGCTAATATATGTGGTAAAAGAAACAAAACCCCACAAGGCTTATAGCCCTACAACACAGACTCTACTAAGTAACTAGAACTAAGTAACTAACTAGTAACTAAGTAACTTTAACTAGAGACATTTTTTTTGGAAGAAATTTGTATGGCATAAATATTTCTACTCTTCTGCAAGTCCCAAAAGAAATATCTTGTTCACAAGACACAAATACACAAAAAGCAAACTGAAGCTGTCAACAGCCCAAGTGAGACATTATTCTTATCCCCTAGAAAGGCCTCTATCATCCATTTTGAGTAGATCTTTGCTGAGCAGGTCCCACCCAACTGTGAACCCAGAGACTGAAGCTCAAATCTTATGATGTAACTAAGTAATTCTTGCCTCAAAGAAATGTCCACTTGTAGTGCTGAGAATCACTTGGCGCAGAGAGGACAGCTTGCATTGGCAAGACCAATATTTGCAGGCACTGGTGCTCACAGACAGGCCCACATCTTTGTAAGCATCACTGCAGTGGTGGGAATGTCCAACACAGAGCCCCACCAACCTCCCCAGACTTCCTCCAAGCGTGGGGTCACAACTGTGTGTGTCTGGGGATGAAGAGGCATGAAACAGCAATGCTGCCATGGTAGCCAGGACATGGAAACAAAGAGAGTCCTCACCCTTCTGGTTAGAGAAAAAAAAAATCCCTCAGGGGCTATAAAACTTGGGGAGAAAGGGGGAAGGAGGAAGTAAAATCAGTCTCTGAGCAGAAAAACAGGATAAATTCATTGAATAAATTACTTACTAGAATTATTCACTTAACTTCAATTACAATCTATCCATTCTATCCACCATCTACATTAAATTATAATAAATTCTTCTATTATAACTTGGCTTCATGCCTGCTGATTTACAATAGCTTATTTCTGCAGAAAACAAGTCTGATGCTGTGCAACCTTCCACAGGATATAGATGTACACACCTGGACATGCCCAAAAGTTTCTTTTTGAAAAACTCATTCCTAATCTAAATTAGAGAGTTTGCATAATTTATTTAAATTGCTACCAGGTATTTCAAACAACATAAAAAAGGCCCATGATATCAGAAAAAAATTAAAACAAAAATATTGTGCTACTTTCCTGAAGAGTTTGGCACACATACTGTACTGAATAACCAAACGCAGTTTTAAGAGCAAATATGCTCATTCTATCCTTCAGCCACCAGGTCTCTTTACTGAGCAGATGTTTTAGGATTCTTCTGGATGAAAAAATATCTTGTTCTACTTGATCAGATTATCTTTGACATCCACAGAAGGCTGTACATGAAAACCATAAAAATTACTTTTTTAATGTAACATGCATTAATAACTTTTGTTTCCAAAGTGACACAGGTGATTATTTGTTAGGAATCCCAGCCTGCACCAGGATAAAATGAGCACAGGTTCAAACTAAATTGTCTAGTTATGATGAGGAAACAGTAGAAGTGTGCAATTGAGTCAAGGGTTTCCAAACATGAGAACATCGCTCACCTTCCTCCCTCATTCCCACACTCCTGCAGCCACTGTGCCTACAAAATGAACTGATCAGACTGATACTGTATTTTTACTTCTATATATACTGTAATTTTGACACCTTCCTTGACTGCAGTACAGCTTGTATGATAATATGGAGGAAAAGCAGAAACAAATAAGGAAAAAAGGCGAGCAAAAATTTACTTTTTGGAAATTTTAACAGTGCTCTCTGAACCATCACTACAAAGCAAGTGATAACTAAAGCCTTGTCAATCTGTTCTACCAGACACATCTGCTGGAGCAGCAAGACATGGGCCAGCTTCTACCCTTGTGGGCAATTCTGAAGTCAGAAGTTAGAACGCCTGTGGGGGCAGGGCATGCTCTGAATGGGATAGAGTTGTCTGTCCCTGGCAAAAGATGGACAATATAGAACATACCAATAGAGAAAAAAACTCCACTGTAAATTTATTTGTTTCAAGAGCCTGAGAGAACCTTGGATGCAGCCTCTTTAGGTTCTTAATGACACAAGAATCCATGTTTTACAACCAACATTTCAGAAAAGTCATTATACAACATACTACTAAGAGGAAACCAATGTGTACTTTCTCCCTCATTCCTTATAGGAGTAGCTCAGGGTTTATTTTGCTAATATCAACATGTTGGTCTTCTATGCTAGAAGTGATTTTGTAATCCTGAAAACACACTAGCACTACTTCCACCTACTATTAAAGGGTAAGCATATACTTCAAAACTGTAATTCAATTAGCTAGTTAACAGAGGCAGTATTATGTGAATAAGCTTGATATATTTCTGTTCCTGGCCTATCAGAAAACAATTTATGGAATCTAATAAATTAAAAACTAATTGTCTCCAGCAGCCATATATTTCACAATAAATGTATGCTCTTTGATCACAACTGACTGTGCTATGTTCTAATTAATTTTTATACAGAACTTTGCTATTGTCCTTTAAATAGATTTTATACACAAGACTAATCAACTAGCATTTTCAGCTGTACCTTTGCCTTTCACCTTCCAACCAAGTTAAAAATTCACAGAATTCTAGTATTAAAGGCATAGCTTTCAACAATTGTGCCATTTCAGTTAATGGAAGAAAAGGTCGATATTTCTCCTTTGTTTTCTTGACGCCAATAGGCATATAATAGAAATAAATATACCCCAACAGCATAAGGGTTTTCCTCTAAGACTAGATGGCCATGGAAATGAATCCCCCTCTAGCTCCAAATTACTTTCTTCCATAGTGAAAACTAGTGGAATGACTTAGTCACTGTGTACCCCCTCCACTGTCTTCTGAATAGGGGCATAGAGGCATTTGATATTGCTTTTGATTTGAAATGGGAGGGAAGCCAGCATGAAGCAGCATTTTAGCCCTATTTCTTCTCAGTGCTGTAACTTCCCATGAGTGAGTATATCTCCGTGTGTCAATGACCAGGAACCTGGAAAAAAAAAGTCTACAAGTGCAATACAAAATCTCTAATTCAGACTTGATGGCCTAAGTGCAGGATATTTTTATGCATCTGACCTGTAGATTCAGGCATTGGGGAAAGTAATGCTAATAGTGGGGTAGAAGGCATTTGTCTGGGGAGAAAAGTAAAGGAGGAACAAGGAGGTTGTCCATTGACATTTTCTGCTTTGCTACAGGAGCTAGCTTCTGTTTGCTTGTAGGACTAATATGTAATTACACATCCTAGTTTATTAGGAAGGAGAAAAACCCTAGTGTCTTAAACAAATCTCCCTCTGTCTTTACGCATTCACGTAGAAGAGTCTAAAGCTCTTTTAACATTTTGTAGAGCACCATCATTGTTCTTGCTTACAGGTAATAAATTATTCCTCTCTACCTACCACTGATCTTTGAAGTGCAGTACAATACGAACACTTAAGCTATGAAAGATTCTCTAATATGTTTTATATACATATATAAAAACATATACATATATGTATGCTTTGAAAAGCAAATAAAAAATAAAAAAACTTGAGGAAATTATAAAAGCATCCCCAAACTTCCAGAGAATTCCCAGTAAGAAAGGGAACAGGAAACTTAGCCTCAGTATCAGGCATTACTGCACAAAACAAACTTCTCATTGCACACCCCGTGGTCTAGATACACCAGTAAAGTTGGCAGAATATCCTTTCAAGAAAAGGTCAGAAAAGTGTCTCTCTAGAGTGGTTTAAATATACAAGGATCCTGCCTTGGGATACAGCCACAGGTCAGCTGACCCTTGGAGATCTCTTTCAGCATTTTTCTACGACTCTAAGAATTAAGGTTATGGGGTTTTTAAAAACTGGCTTTTAAAAAACATTCTTTGCTCTATATAGCAGCCCTGACAGGAGGCATTCTTACACTCTGATACTGTCTTCCTATGGACTGATATTGCAATGAATA
Source organism: Piaya cayana (assembly GCA_013389865.1). Lineage (NCBI taxonomy): Eukaryota > Metazoa > Chordata > Aves > Cuculiformes > Coccyzidae > Piaya > Piaya cayana. Next base: position 62,046 of record WAAB01002650.1, read on the forward strand.
AGCAGGAATATGCAGGAATTAAATGAATCTTTTGTATTATGAGGTGGGGACTTACTATTTTTTTTCCCACGTACAGACCATAGAAGACCTTTTATGTTAAATGCTCAAAAATTAAAATAAATTCTGTAATACAGGCAGGAAGTCAGTGCAATGGGAACCAAATGGGAGTAATAGGACCCAGGTGGTTGGAATGGGTACAAAAACCCACATAGATGGCCATGTACAGCACAAATTGCAGCCTGGAGATGATTATTACTAGAACCTTCTAAAAGAAAGGATGCCTGTAAACTGTTAACTGTATCAATGCAAACATCTTGGTATCTTACCACTGAGGAATGGGTACAGAGGGAGGAGTGTACAATTTACTTCACTAACAGAACCTGATGTGTTCATGCTGAAGCGATACCATATTAAGGAATATATTGGTATAAGGCATCATACGCATATAATTTTAACCCTTGATTAGGATAAGACCTGAGCACAACAGGGGTTCTTTCTCCAAACTGAGAGGGAATTTACTTTAAATTTGAGTACTTATCTGCCTCTCTATTTATTCCATGGCAGAGTGCTAACATCCCTGTGCAAAAAAAGTCATGTACAAAGCACATCAACTGATGAACGAAACTCTTGGACAAAAGTAAATACCTTTAACAGGCTTTTCATTAAGAGAAAGAATATCTACAATATGGTAAAAAAAGTTAACAACTAGCGTAAGAGAAAAAGGGATTTATAGCATTGTATGTGCAAGGGTAATACTCTGAAAGAACATAGGGAGACTTAGTGAGGCCTGACAAGCCCCAATGACAGTAGAAGATACTCCAACAGGGAACTAAAAGCCCGTGCCCAGGACTTTGTAGATTTGCATTTTATAAAGGTGCTCCGCAAAGCACCTAGCACAAGGACAGTATAGTGGTTTTAGTACACTTCCACCACTAGAGAAAGACTGGGAAATTGCACACCATTTTTCTTGGTGCATTTAATAAAGCAGAAGGGCTTGCTTGGCCCCTCTGGCATTCTGTGATAACTGAAGTCTGCTTTTGAACATGCTTTTCAGGAAGAGAAGTAATTTCTTCACAGCAAAGGGAAAGAGGGAGGGAAGACATTGCTGCTGTATATCATGGTCCAACTTTAAATCTTTAGAAACACTTCACACATATACACCTGTGTTGTACACTGATGAAATATAATTTGGTCATTAGCAGACTAGTGTAGCCATCCTACCAGGGAACAAATGAGCCAAAAATGGAACTCATTCAGTCCCAAGGAGTGTGGAATTTTTAACTTGTTCAAAACTATACTGTCAAAAGAAATAGATACTGTTTTCTTGTACTTAAATGACATATTACCCCAAGAACAAAAAGATTCAAAGTACATATTATTAACAATGTATAGTTTTAGGGGTTACTGTTTTCCATTGTAGGGATTCATTTGGGTATATTTGTTTGTTAAGATTTTACCTTTTTTTCTTTTTCCAAATGGTACCAAAGCCTGTGTGGAATGTAGCATAAAAATAAATTAAACAACCAGAAAAGAACAGTGAGGAAGAAATCAGAAATTTGTAAAACCATACATAACAAACAAGCAAAGAACCAAGGACTTTGGATATTAAAAGCAAATGGAAGCAAAAATCACTGTTTCAAGACGGTAACAGTCAAACCAAAAAACAGAGTCAACTCCATCAGGTTGACCTGCAACCTAAAGGCAATGTAGAGGAGTAATTTTTTTCTTTTTTTCTATAATTAGAAGGTTAAAAATATGTCAGACTTTTGAAAAACAGAACAGAGAAGATGAACGGGGTTCATGAAACACAAAATAAACTGATGTTGTGGATAAATAACATCCATATAAGTTTGGTGCTAGTAACCTATTCTATGCATTTTCAGATGGTAAACATCCTGAAATAGCTGGTTGACCTTTAATGGAGTAAAAGAATGGATCTACATAAATTCCACAGGAAAAATAAATGGAAAACTTCTGGTAAGGACACAAATGGTTTGTTGGCTGACGTCAACCATGGGAAAGCTCCAAGTATACTGGTTCTGGGCTTGCCAGCAGGTGTTGCTGCAATTATTCAGAACAATTAGATGTGATGTTTCCAAAACCAGAGACGACGGGGCCAATAAATAAAGCAAGAATGATACCGTTAACAACTCAAATACAAGTATTTCTCATTAATCCTTTAAGGACCTGCCCAGAAAGTATTTTAAAGCCAGCTGCCAGGGCCTCAAATTTTACGTATTGCACCCAGGTGAAATAATATCCTCCTCCATGACTGATGCCACTGAAATCTCTGAAACAACCTGATTTCTAAGATCTCTCCTTTATTATGGAGTAGAATGTCACCTTGACAAAGAGAAATATAACCTAGAGAGAATATGTTGGATTGCATGTATCTGAGTGTATTTATTTATTTTCAGTAAACATAAACTTTCACTAATGTTGAAATTCATTATTACTTTGATCAATTTTATTTGTCTCATTACACTTTTCCCCTTCTCTTTTCCTTTGTGGAAACTTTCCAGTATTTATATTCTTTCACTGTGACTATGCTCCAGCTTACAAGAAGGCAGAATATTCAACTCTAATGTTTAGATGCCAGGTTTCTCAATATATTTTAAGTATGAGTATATGTACAATATTCTCCAGCTAGGCATACATGCTAGCATTACTTTGTAGGTCAACACCAAACACTGTATAAATTTATCTATTCCTAAAACCTTCGTTTCTTCCCATTAATGAACTGCATCATGCATGCACAACAACATCAAGAGGTTCTAGGAAATACTCTAAAAATTATGATATACTTTCCAGCCTGATTCAAATTGCATTCTTACTTCATTCACGGTTTTAAAATAAATCAGATTTTTTTTTAACCATTCATCATTTCAACTACCTTGAAATATAGATAAGAAAAAGACTATTAAAAAACCCAAACCAGACATGATATTACCAGTATCATTTTGAACTATTAAATTATTGCTCATGGAAAGCAACCAATAAGTGTAGTGTCTTCTTAACACTGAGTTGCATGACACTGAGTTGCTTTGCTATCTTGCTGTTAAAGAGTTTTACTGTTGACTTCAGAGGACTTTATGTTAAAAGCAAAACTTTCTGTTAAGCTGAACTAAAAAGAGATGGCAACTTTTACTTCATTTGTGTTAGAGAGCTAGACTGATGTCCCAATGCAAAATTTCCTGCTTATTTCAATGTTATATTATAGAGACATCGTCTAGATGCCAGGCCTCAGGACTGATAGTCAGTCCCTCCTGCCTAGCACACTTTACTGACAGACCCAGTACAGGTGGAGCAGCCACACTGCAGTTCGTTTTTCTTTTTTTATAGTCATTTTCCAATTGTTTATGTGCTTAAATCCTCTTCATAGGAGAGGTGCTCCAGCCCTCAAATCATCTTTGTGGCCCTCTTTGAATACATGCTCAAGTCACTTACTCTGAGGTTAATGGCACTAATTCCTTGTGTGCCCAGAATAAGTTACTTAACACACTCTCAGCTTTCATTCTAGAAATACGAAAGTTGTCATTTCCCTACAGGAGAGAAGTATTAAGAAAGACTTTAAAATATCTTCTCAGGATGAAAACTGGTATTTAAGTGGTAGATAGTACTTTATTCCCTAGGGTGGAAAAAGTTAAGATGTTGCTAACTGCCAGAAACATTAAAAAAACTACATGAGAGAAATAAGAGCTGGTAGTAAAAGTATAGGATAAAAAGTGGTTCATCATAAGTGACACAATGAAGTTCAATATTTGTCTTACATTGACTCCAAATTCCACTTTCACGATCTACGAGTTTAAAAAAACCCAAACAAACAAGCAAAAGAAAACAAGTTGTTCTTCTATCAACTTTACAAATCATACCTGAAGTCTGATATGAAGTCAAGCTGCATGCTGTCTTGCTCATATTAGAAACCAATTAAAAATTTTGTTGACAATCAGCAAACTAGAATACAATCCAGCTCATTTTCTCATACCACTATAGAAGCAACAGGAGTAAAAAGTCATCTGCATTTATTTTTTAACTAAAGAAGGCAGACATATCTTGGAAGAGACAGATTTTGGATCTCTGAAGGAGGAAGGCAGAATTTGTATAAAGTAATTTTCTGACCATATATGCACTTTATAAACAATTCCCCTATCCCACAGCATCTTAGCTGGACTTATTCAAAACTGGGAGAACATCTCTTTCCAGCCACATCCAGTGGGTATGTGATTGATTTCCATTCCTCAAATTTTTGAGAAGGGTTGCAGAAAACTGCCTAGTGACAGATGCTCAGTGTAACAGAGTTAGTGCCTGTCATGCGATACCTGCACTATTATCATGAAATAAGAAACACCTTTTTTCAACTAGGTATAAAATAAAGCAAAAATGTTGTACCATACTTGCATTTCTTCATCTTTTTGGGAAGTAAAGCTGGATGGTTTGAGAGAGAGAGCAAGACACTCCGCTGCCATGGCTCACATGACCAGGCTTTCAGAAGGGCGCGCTGTGAAGTGAAAACAGTGCAGATGAGGGGCCAGGGAAACTCGGAAGAAGTGCTCTGACAGCCCCTGAGAGGAACACAAGGTTTGAACCTGACTTAACAGATTGGCTAAGACAAGGCAGCCCTTAGCAAATGCAAGGGTAATCCTTTCAAATGTGTTCTACTATCGTGCTGAGAAAAAACAAGTTAAAGCTGCTCTCAAAGCGCCACAATGACCCTGTGCCCTATGTGTGGAGAAGACAAGCAGGGTGAAGAAGAAACAGAGATGGATACCATCTGCCACCTTCCTGACTCTTTACTCACTAGCACGAGGTAGCAAAAGGCCATGTGTCTACTAAAGCAACCAGAACTATGATGCTATACATGCAGTGTATTAGACATGCACTTTTCTGCACAAGGAGAAAGGCGTTATCCCAAGTGAAAAACATCCCAGGTGAAGGGCATGGTTTAGCATCTCACCTCACACACTCACCTCAGCAGGCACCAGGAGACCTCAGGCAGCTGCTGCCCGATACTCAGGGCTGCAAAGTCCAACAACCGCACCTAGGAGTGAGGACTGCAGGCCAGTTCCCAGATTCACTGGCCTCAAGAGGGTACTGGCAGAATTCGTTTCCTCTAACCTAAAGTAGCAGCAGATCACTGGTCGAAGGCCGGGCAACTCATCTCTGGGATAACCCAGGTCAAGTTTCAGTGTGCTTGCCTGCCTTAAAGGCTCTCACAGCGCCAGGAGAAAAGTATTTTAACACACACGAAAAAATTAATTAGCAAGAGAACAGGTTACAGACTCCATAATTCATAGGTCCCGCATTAATGATTAGCTAAGTGAACTAGCCACCCACTTGGGAATTTGATTTGTTGGAAAGGAAAAGGCACTCTCCAGACCTTGAAAGGTTTTAGCAGAACTGTGTGTCCCAGGTCACCCTGCTTCCCCCTGCCTTCACCATGTCATTGTCAAGCTCAATTTGCCAGCAAGGTCCTGACAATAAATGCAAAGATATGTTTCAAGATTAGTAGGCAAGCCTCTTGCTGGATGCCATGGCAAGCCATTGTACTGATGATGTAAAGGAAATGCAGGGAAAGAAAGGGGTATTTTTAAATTTTGTTTAGTAAATGGTATGGCCTTATTCAATTACCACTCTTCATTTATTTTACTTTGGTCATTTTTACTTCATACGTACCTATGATTGCTAAAAGGAAGCAAAAAAAAATTCCTGGGAAGCTGAAAGATATTATTTATGCCTTAGAGGGAGGGATAAATGGTCTCCTAAACTGTCTAGATACTGATATGTAATTTTCCAAGTCAAAGCACTGGGACAATGTGCTTGTTAATTAAAACTCACACTTTAGAGTCATGCTCTCTGAGGTGGGATGAAATACAGTAAATAACTACAATTCACTGGCTTATTTTAATTTTTATAGAAACCGTGGTCCCACTCCAGTGCCCTGGCACACAGTGCAGGTTCTAAGCAAAGGGTATGCTGACCTTAAGAGAGAGATTTCAGATATGTAGCCTGCCAGCCAAGTAACAACCTGAGCTGCAAAGGATTAAGAAAAATCTGAGTATTTTGTCCTCTGCTGCGAAAAACGCATTGAGTGCCAGTTTGCTGCAGGAAGCAACAGGCTGAAGACTTTCCATTTGCATTTTAAGTTGCCTGGCTCTTCTTCTGCATGGTCACTGTCTGAATCCCTATTATTTTTTGAGTTGATCCAAGTTAAAGTTTGCCCATATTAGTCAGTATGAAAAACTAAATCTAGATTAAAAAGCACCTTAAAAGCTCCATCTCTTTTCCCAAACCCCTCCGCCTGTAGAGTCAAGGAGGTTTTGTGCATTTCTAACTCTTAAAGTCTGAGAATGTTAATCTAGGTCAGATTTCAGTACGTGTTTGGGGCTATTAGAGCTCAGTAGCTTAACTCCAAACCACAAAGAAGTGTCAGCAACGACAATATGTATACATTTTTAGACAAATATTAAACACTATAAAGAAATTGGAAGCAGCAGTAAACCAAAATAATCCCATTTTTTTAAATGGCATGAAATTTTAAGCATTTTTCCTTCTATAAGTACTCACATATCATGTCGTAGACTAGGATAAACTTGAAAAGCCTCTTCTTCATTTCTAAACCAACATTAACAAGAGACCACATTTAATTCTCTGCATTCTGGTTTCCCTAAATAAGCAGTGGTTAAGTGAATAAGTCTTACTCAAATAAGACCGGACTTCCTGTGTATGGGGAAAAAGATAAAGGTCAATGATCAAGGGACTAAGTGCCCACAAATAGAATCTTCTGTAAACAGATGTTTTGTTGAATGTGCACCTGCTCTTAAGCTAGGCAGCATGTTCCTCAGTCATTAAAATACTCACATGGCATCTATACATAACATCGTTGATATAACCACTTCAACTAGAGTTTTCTTACTCACAGAGGAAATTAATTTATAAGAAGGACCTAGTAGCAATTCACAAATACAAATAAAACTGCAAAATCCAATACTTGCTACTCGATCAAGGAGTAAATTCCAGTGTCTGTTCAGTTTTTAAATACCCACGGATTCATGCAAATAACATCACTGTACAGGACACATCCAGGCAGGGTTCAAAAGTTTTGATTAAGGAAGGTAATCAGGTTAGGAAAAGAATAATTGCAGCTGTAAATTCAAAGATGGAAGGAACAGAAAAGACAAAATGATCTCTGGGAGATATGTGAGCCAAACAGGAGCTCACTTGAGTATAAAAAGAACACTGACACCCAAAATATAAATGGTTTTCTTTGGCTGCATAAGCCCAATTTTGCATTTTTATTTGCTCTCAAATACAACACCAGAAGAGCTCCCAAAGTCATCATCAACAAGCTATGGCAATGAAAAGATACAAGGGCATCTTCTGATACTACAAGTATCCCAGTTGAGGCAATAATGGCATAAAAAATAGAATTTATGCTCGTTATCCCAACTCTGCATGGAAACAAGTATCTTTTTTTTTAAAAAAAGAACAAAACAAGCAATGGAAACCAGCCTGAAGATGAAAACAAAAACTACAATATATATTACCAGGAAATAGTTTGCTCCAAGATGACATCTAAGTGAGGGATGGCTTAGTGGAGATAGCTTAGTAGAATCAGCCAATAAGTCTGATAGAAAGGAATATTTTCTTAAAAAAATAAGATTTTTACTCTTGAATCTTTTGAAACCAAGATCTTTCAAAAAGATTTCCTCAAAAACCACAGAAGAAAAAAGAGAATATTATTCCAGACTACATAATAGCCTGCTCTGAAATAAAATTTGCACACAAAAATTAGCATTTCTTAAGACAGATCACAAAACACAGAATGACTCAATACGCTCGATGTTAAAGAGTCACTCATACTACTGGAGATCCAGATCTGTGTCGCCAGTCCAGTAAGTACTTCACCATATAGCACAAAGAGAAATAGCCTCAAGTGGAGAGGCTTGAGAAGCTCTCAGTTTTTCATAGGCTTGTGTGGGAAGTGCTCAGTTATAATGTGGGAAATGAGGGCCCACATCTCTGACCCAAATCAGGGAAAGCCTTGAGATTAAATTTTAATTCTTCACCACTCCAAGCCACATATGTGCTCTCTCCATCTAGGATTTAACATAATGGTCTTTGTAGTTCTGGGCCTAACTAGAAACTCATCCCCAGATTAAAGACAGTTTTCCTAATTAATTTTTTTTCAAAATTAATGTTTTATAAGATAAGCTTCCATATTGGTGTACCACCGTTAGAAACAACTAATGCTAAGAAATCATGCTCAGCCCTCTCCCTGACCTAATAAATAACAAAACCCCCAAAGACTTACCTGTGTTATCTGTGCAGCATACATCGTGTAAGGACTCCAAAGGACTATCTTCCACCAAGGCATGCACTTATTTTTATGAAGTTACCTTTACATGTGTACATGCATATTTTAAAAGTATTTCTCCCTTCTTTTTTTTCATTTGTACTTTTTTTGGCTATGCCATAATCTCATTTCCCGCATGAATGCAGAGCATGGATGATGATGCTTGTCAATTTGATTATCTAGTTCTGACTGAGACTTCTTAAATGGAACTTGAGAGCAAGCAAAATAGCAAGTAAACATGAGAGCTAACTTTCCTGTTTATACTATCCCTGGAGACTTAGGTGCTAAAACTGAAGTTATGCAATGAGGTTCAAGCTCCAGAATGACTGATAAAAGCGGAGTTGGCTTTTGGCATTCCAAAAAACAGAGATAACCCACATCAAACCCCAAATACAACATGGTTGTGAAGAGACAAAAATACATTAGTGGGCATGGCTTTGTCTTTGTTCCTGCTGCAATTATTAACAGGGGGATAGAGGCATCATAAAAAAATGTTATCCCTACTGTCCTTTCCTGTGAAACCTTCCTAGCCAACAGTTTTGTAAAAGCTCTGGAAGACAGTTTCAGCCTCATTCACCCTGAGAGTTCATCCCATTCTAGCCAGGTAAACTCCTGCCTCCTAGGCATATTAAGAACAGCCCAAAAGCCCCAACGTGAACCCCTGCAACAGCCAACAATTCCTACAGACAGAAGTGCTAAAGAGGCAGTGTAACTTTTCTCACCCCAGCCCCAGCAGGTAATTGGGGTTTCCATGGATAATCCCAGCTATCAGAGAGAAAATCTCTGCCTCTGTGGTGACCCATTAGCACAGAGTTCACTGATCAGTAGGTTAATGCATCCCTCGCTGGGGTTTAGGAAGGGTCAAGAAAAACCCATCACAAAGAACAAAAATACCTACAGAGCTAATGGGTAGTTATACTGAGGTCTTCATGAACAGGTCAGATTCAACTCAGAAGCCATTCTTTTCCCTGGGGCTAAATCAGCAATATCTGAAAACGTGGTGTAATTCTCCACAACTTCACTTGATTGTAAATTAAATATGGAAAATAAAAAATTATTTACTAAATTAAGTGGGAAAGAAAACAACCTACCTCGTTGTAATGTCAGGTATACACCACTCTACATCAGCTACTCCACAACACTGTACACACTTGTAGTTTACAGTCCCTAATTATAAACGAGAGACTTTTTTTTACCCATAAACACAGGGCAGTTATATACACACAGAGAATGACTGAAGAACAGTTTATGATTTGTAAGGACCAGGCAAGTTCACCAATGGTGAATCATTTGTATGCCTATAGTAAAACTAGTAGTGGTAAAAGGCACAGTAATAGCAAAATACAGTAATAGTAAAAACTATCAAAGCTGTGGGATGTAGAGTCATAACAGTGTGACTCTGGAGATGTGAACTAATGTCTAGTAATGTATTGTGTCCAAATACACCATGCTAGGTTGCTTTTCAACAACTGTAATTTCTCTCACTGCTTATTAGTTGCCCTTTGGCTAAGATACTAGACAAAAGAACACTCGTATCACCTTCAAGCAGAAGCAGAGATAAATTTGGGTAAGGAAGAGGGAAATAGTAGGTTTCAGCTTGCATTTATTGTTTATTTATAAACCTCACAGGGATGTGACAGTGTTGTTCTCTATAAAATGCAATAGTTACAAGGCAGATGATTCTCCCCCTCCCCCCCTTTCAATGCCATGTATTGGTTTAGTTGCATAATGAGTGAATTTCCCAGCAAATTAGTTTTATTAATCTTAATTGTCTATATAACACATATTTCTGTCTCAGCCATTGTATTTCCCAAAGTACTTTCTAAATGTTTCTAGTGCTTGTGGTAACAAGTGTTCTAACTGAAACATGAAGTATATGATATATATAGGAAAAAATTATCATCATGATCATGAAATATATGCATGTTTTTCTATCGGTTCTCATACAGACAGCTTTTATTATCTGGAAACTACCACTGTTCTGATCCTTCACTTGGTAAATCTTAAATGACTAGATAGTGGCTTATGTTACATGTCCTGTGCATGCAAAACTTTGCTGTTAACAAGTAAAATTAAGGATTTAATGTGAGCCCTACCTTGCATTTCTTTTTATTTGCTAGTTTGGGTCTCAAGCTTAAAGTTATTTTAACACACTTTTGTTTTCAACACATATTCAGCATGTGTCTAACACACTCTGGAGTTGCAAGCCACCCTCCCACTCACCCCCAAAAATCTTCAACCAGTGCCAAAGTCTATATTTTCTTAACTTAAAGAAGTAATTCCAGGGCTGTCAACTGATAAATTTCATTCAAGGAAACGTTGTGTTCTTTAAGCAACACATTAATCTTCTCTGAGTTAACCATAGTAAACATCAGTATGGAATTGTACAGATTTCACATGCTGCTGCCAGGAGAGAGTTTTAGAAGAATTATCCCCTTTTTAGGTAACCTGGCTTTTAAAATTACACCCTAGAATATGCAAACAAAGAAGACTAATGAACTCAGCAGTCTGTATGCATTGAGGAGGCTGTTGAAAAAGATACTGTGAGTAATGGAAAAAGGTTCATTTTTCAAAAGCTGTAGGGAGCTGACTGTGTAAAGGTAGGGAGAACCTCTCTTTCACTTAGGTTATAACAGTTTACTGTAAACACTCATTTCCCTCCTGTTATCAGGGAATATCCTGCTGGGGCGTGTGTTCTATGTCTCCTTGAGCAATTCACCAAGGAGGGGGAATTTTTCTCTCCTAATAACCCACTTGTCTCCCCAATTTTTTTAAAATCATCTTTTAAACTGAGGTATGCAAGAACATCCATTAAGTACCATCACGCTTCTAGAAAACCAGTTGTTGCAGCATTGACCCCAAATCCTAATATAACAGTAGACAGAAGTTAGAGTAGAATTTGTTTTCTGCTACTAAAAGCAGTGTATATAGGAGAGCAGGCTTCTCTGCTAGCATAATCATCTATATACACCAAGAAACAGATGCTTTAAAATGCAACCAAGACACTACTCAGAGTATTTTAAATGATCCACACCACTTTCATTTGTGGAAACAGACTGTGCATGTTTCTTCTCTGGTGCTAACTGACCTTTTCAAGCATGTTGCTAAATGAAGAAACCACCTGATATTTCTCTGTAACAATATGCAAAATCCCCACATACAGAAATCCCTTTCACAGCAGGCAGCGCTCCGCCTCAGTCACAACATGCACTGAGCTCTTGATCCAGTGCCCTCAAAGGGAGCTGGCTGCGACACTAGAGGTAAAAGTGACAGTAGATCAGTTACTTACCCTCAAATGTCTCGTTTTAAATCTGTTGCTTCCACCTGGTCATAATGCAAAGCAGGACTGTTATGATTCACCAAGAGAAGATTAAACTTGACAAGGGGGATTTATTTAATGTTGCTTAAATAACAGAAACCTGAAATAAAATTACCCTCAGCTCAGCCAAGATTTCTCTTGCACTCCCTCTACATCTTTCTTTCCAGGATTGTTACGTATTGGTCTATAAATACTGGTTCCAACACTTGCTCAGTGCTTTCCTTGCCGATGGCACAGGTCAGTGTTACTGTACACCGCGGCATTGCTTAGATGAAGTTCTCAGCTGCTCAGACAAAGCCGTGGACTGACTCCCCACCCCGCCTGCCTGAAAATACCATGCTGCTGCCAGCTTTACAGATGCTGTGAGCCTTTCCTGCAGGCCCAGAAGAATAATTACAAGGCTCGACTGAAAAAAATTTTTTTTAATGACAGCTTTTTGCAAGCAGGTGGAAGAATATGGGAGGGAAAAGAAGGAAGAAGCACTTCTGTTTCAACCCCCTTACAGCATGCATCTATATACCATGTAACTATCATTACAGAATTTAATTCCCAGATAATATGGATGTCAAAAAATCTGCAAAAACATTTTCTATAAAACAAGCTCTCCAAATCAAAGGAAAGTGTGTGTTTGTCACAGAATTCATACAAGAGCATTGTGAATACCCCTGCAGTCTTGATGTGATGAAAAATACACACTGATATTGCCTCTCAAAATTTCTGTCAGCGATCAGGTACTTGGTGCACAAATTACTATTTCATAATTCTGCCCACCATGACAGTTAAGGATGAGATGTCACTGGAGGCACGAATGCACAGTCTTGCCCTACAATGTATATGAACTTCAAAGTTTTAAAATCCTTCCAAAAAGCAGAATTACCATCTCTATGAACCTCTTGAGAAACTGGGCTGTTAAGAGGTGGGTACCTTGAAGTGGAAAACTAAGGAAAATTGAAAAGATGATGACAAACAATTCTAAATTTGATGCATGCCCTCAGTGCACACTGTGGGACAGACATCACAAATGCAGGCAAATGTCCTGCCTTTAACCAAAACCTAAGAAAGTATAACTGGGAGGTTTTTTCCCCAGCAAGACATAAAGCATATCATAACTGCTTTAACCACTAACAGCTGCATGAGTTTCTTTTATCTTGGAATCGATGCCTTTTTAAGGTAGCTTGAAACCATGAAATTGTCTTTGTCATCCACACTTTCCCTAGGACATTATTGATATATAAATTTAAAGTCTATTCCAAGACTCACAGGACACAGGCTTGCGTGATTAAGACAATACAGTGTCTGCAGCCACTGGCACAGCCTAGTTTAATCCAGTGGCTAGCACCCCCCCACACTTTTGAGGTTACCACTGAGGTCACGGCCAGTGCTCACCCACCCATCTCCCATTCTGTTAAGTGTAGAAGTTTTAATAATAAGTTTGGAACAAAACAAGAGTCTCATCTCCTGCTTCTAATGAAAGATATGTTAGCTCTTACTACGTTACTTTCACTATTTACATCAATAACAGCTATTGGAAATGCTCCTAGTACCTTATTCACAGAATTAAGACTCTCCTTTAGTGTAATCTATTTATTTTTACTGTACAGCTTGAAAAACTGTAGTTATATCATCAGTAATACACCAGTACTGAAGTAGACTTTGTTTAAACAAGCAGTGTTTATAAAATATTGGTTTAGAAGGCCTCATTGATGCCACAGAAACCTTTTGTCTTTAAAAGAAAATACATTTTGATGACATTTTGATGTTAAGCCTTGGTGAACTGTCAGACACAGTGTCTTTTAACTAATTCACTCATTACAAGTTTCTCAGTTATAAAACTTCTGCATACATCTCTTGTCCTCAATGATGTACATGACAGTTTCATAATATCACTCCATCAAATTTTTAAGCTGGCACAAATAAATCTCTAAATAACCAGAAACTAGAGTGGTTTAACAAAACTAAGCAAGCAGTCAAAGTATTTATCATAGTATATTATATGTGTAGTACAAATCAAAACATATTCTCAGACAACTATATGTGTAAAATAGAAAATTATCTTAGATTTTTGGAAATTATACAGGAGAAGCCTATACTTTTAACAAAACATGAACAACCCTCTACTTCTGGAAACAAATACATAGTGTCACTTTACCAGACTGCATTACCTCCATTCCACACAAAATCAAAGAGAGACATACAAATAGCAGCAAGAGGAGGATGCTACAAATATTTGTTAGTGTAGACTTGGTTTTTTAACAACATGTTTATTTGGCATTGCACATGCAGAGGGGTTACAACCCAGGTGATGAAGCACAGAAAACCAGCATCATTGACATCAGATGGTAAAAGGGCACTGAGCTGACATAAAAATGAGAGCATAGCACGCTTGAATAAGTCTGACAGCACTGACAGAATGAGTGTTGGAGAAGGACAAGGGACGAACAGCAGCATTAACCAAATTTTCAAGAAAAGAAGTCCTAATTTTCTTGCCAAATCTCAAGAGAAACGTTTAAAATCCACAGACAGCTTAAAATACCTTGTTAGACCTCACCTGTTGGAAAAGACAAGGAGTTCATTTTTTGACTCCACGGAACATTCATTGAATTCACCAGGGCACAAGTTCTTCTCAAAGACAAGGTCCATTCTCCATCAATATGGGAACTACAAATTTCACCTAAAGTTTGAGAAGCACTTAAGCACTTTTATTTGTTTTGGGGGTTTGGAGGTTTGGGGTTTTTTTGTTTGGATTTTGGAGTTTCGTTTTTTTGGTTATTTTTACATTGAGGCTGCTTATTATCCCTGACTCTTCCCAACCAAAAATTTAGCCCAATACCCCACACGAATTAAAACAAAATTGTTGTCATTTATCACCTGGCAAATGTCATGGCAGTCCCCATTCACTTCATCAGTCAAGGACAGAAAAAGTCTTCCGCTTACCAGTGTTAGAAATGATAACTTAGAGCAAAATTTCAGTGTGCATAAAGTAGAAGAAGTGTACACTAAGTTTGGTCATCTAAATATTATCTAGAGTTTCTGAAAACCTCCAACAAAATTTTCACTAACAGCAGAGCTTTGGAGGAAATGCCAACTATGCATTTCTGGGTCCTTATCTACTCCAACCACTGAGGTTGATGGGACAAACCATGACACGCAAACTTAAACAGGCAAAGTTTAGTTGAACCGCAGCCTGCAGTTTGTGAAAGGCAAATGATAACTCAAGAGAAACGTGAATGTATTACTTGTATTACTGCTGCTTTTTTGCTCACATTTTGTATACACAGCAAGTCTGCAAATCAGATGAGACAACTGTTACTACATCACTTAAGCTCAATGTCTTAAATAAAATCTGATTAGCCCTAAATGTAGATTCTACAACTAGTATTAATCAAAGATAATAGGTTTACTTGAAATATACCAACAGTATCAAATTTTAAAATAGTATTCTAGTTAGACAAGATAATCCTCAAGGGACACAGAACTGTATATGGACAGTATGGACTAGTACAGTTCCTAAATCTACTTAGAATAAGATGAATAATACCAAAGTTCCATAATCACCTAGTCTGACTTGGAAAAACTTGCTGAATTAAGTAAGCTGAGAAAAGAAAACAAGTAGCATGAAAGATTCGAGTCATTTGGGAAGGAAAAAAGGAATGTGTCCATCAGCAAGAGACGTATTATAAGGAAAAATTATTTCCAGTAATGCTGTAAAACTGAAAGATTGTAGCAGACACTGAAATCTGAATTGTGCCCAGAAACCTGGATTTTTGCAACTATAAACCAGTTTAAATAATGAAAAATATTCCAAATATTCTGTGTATTTTTAAAAGCATCTCATTCTGTTTTCTTTTATTACATCAGTTATGATAGACTAAATAATACCAAAAGTTTTGAAACCACAAAATAGCTTTAAAGGTCTGCAAGATTATTTTCACATCTTCTGAAAATTATCTTAACATATTCTGCCTCTACAAACACTCAAATACCTTATATAAAACCTCATTACCATGTGAGGTTCCCCACCTGTGTTTTCATCGTACGTTGTGTTTCCACTCCATATAATAAATGTATGAATTTTATCCTCACTTTAATGAGGACTTCTTCCTTCCTTATTTCTGCCAAATTGGGAAGGGGGAGGGGGGTGCGCGGAATGACACAGAATCATATGCTAAAAGCCAAATGTAGATTGGCTCCAACTCCAACTAGATCCTATAGTTGAAAAACCTCTACACCTTGAGGCTTGCAGACTTAAAAATGCCCCAACTTCTACCAACACTAGTCTTATTCCCTACCTCTACCCACCATTATCACACAGGACAACTCCTGTGGCACAAAGTACTAAAAAATTACTTTTCAGCCATTATACAAACTGTACATTTACTGTTTTCTGTTTCATTGTTTTGTGCTTAGAAAGACTCATGTACTACCAGCTGGTGCTTCTATTCCTACTTGTCCTTGCTGTTTGGCAGAATTACGGTCATTGTATGAAGGTGGTCACTACAAGGAGAAACAGACCATAAGAATTCTAATTTTTTTTTTAATTCCATGCTTAGAGATCTTGAACTTTAGTACCTTCATAGAACTTAATTTTGATTACAGATATCAGATGAGAAGCTCAGTAAGTTCATAATAATTTCTAATCTTGAAAGCATGACTGCACAGTCTAGCTCTTTTCCCATAAACCTACAGTCTTAAAACTAAAAAAAACATTGTTTGAACAGGGTAAAATATAAGCATCTAATTCCACGCTGCCCTCTGTCCAATCTTGTCACTACCATGTCAGGAAAGTTGCAAAAAACATCAAAGCTAATGAAAGCATATTTTACAAAGGATTAAATTACTGTGTTAAAGAAAAACAAAGCCCTGACTGCCTTCCATAGTCATCAAATACAGCAGAACTAAAACCTTCATTTGACTTTAGTGTTAGGTATAGAAAGTTTAATGTTGTTTTAGAACTCAGTTTTTCCAGTGAGAGAGTGTGAACTACAAGCTAATTCAATAGACCACAACCACCATCTTCTTCCATTTTTTACAGGGGTGAATACTCATCTGAAGGCTTCTCTATTTCTGATTCTTGACTCTGAATATTAGGGTCTTTTTTAACTCCAAAACTCTGGATTTCTTAAAAAATTAGAAACTTTAGGCATCTTATGAAACCATAACAGAATTAAGTTTTATCTGTAGAGGCAGCAGTTGTGTTCCCTAGTTTAAGGAAGGTTAACTGAAGATGTATATATTAGAATTAGCTATTGTGTGTCACACACTGTAAAAAATGGCTTATATACCCTTTTAGCTGGAAAAGTAGAGACAGAAATCCTCCAGAACTTTTTTTTTCCTGCTGTTTTCTCTGGTTAATAAATGCTTTAGAAACTCTGACTGAGCTCTGAGCAGAAGACTGAAGCAGTAAGGCTAACTGCTGTGGCATCCCACAGTCCTACTTTTTAACTAGCCAAGATAAATAACCAACTTTGAGGGTTTTCATAATGTAGCAAAAACTTTGACAAACCTACATAACCCACACAAGGATAGTAACATCTGTCATCTAGGTTGTTTGATGCATTTTCAAATGCAATTTATAAAACTGTGGTCATCCTGAGTTTGAATTCTCAGTTTTCATTATAGCCTATTCTTGTGTACATTGCACAGTGGGTAAGTCTGTCAGCTGTGCAGACACTAATGAACTTGGCTTCCATTTGCTTTTATAAAATCTGGAGAATTTAAAGACATTGCTGAAGACAGTTCTTCAACAGATTTTGTGACTCAGTGCAAAGGAGTCATTCAATGTTAACAATGTATGCAGTCTACAGAATTATGTTAATTATCCTCAGTGGTGGAACTGTAAGTTTGACTCTAAAAGTTAATTTCAAATGTTTCTTTCCAGCAGGAGGTTTATACCCCTTGTATATATGTATATACCACTTACACAAAAAGTAAGATACTTTGTGAAAGCTACTAGTAGGGTGTTCGAGAACTAGGGACCTAGTTCTGTAATGCCTGCTCAAAGAATACACAGTTGGACTCAGGGTTGGTGTCTAGGACAACTCTCCACAGGGAGCCCCTAACCTTCCCCACGCAGAGTTGTCTCCATGGAGAGTCTACTATGTAGAGCTGTCCCACAGAAAGTTGTCCCTGTCAGTCTTGTTGAGAGACCCACCAGATAAAGAACCAGCCACTCTGGTAGGACTACTGTCAATTTCTGCAGGTGAAATTTGCTTTCTGGCTCTTCAGAGTCTAAGTGCCTGTTATGTTTTTACACTGTCCCACCAAACTGGTGGTTTGTCCCAATCCAGTGAAGGACAACTGGACTAACTGTCGGTGACAGCTGTGCCATTTGGCTGTCACTATAAAACTCTGTCTTCACATCTGTACCTTGACTTCTGCTCACTACTGTCCCACCTCTTGTTCATGCTCCTGACCTCTTACAGGCCTTACCCAATCCTCAGCTAATTTCTAGAATAGGTTCAGATGGTCTGCAGCTTTCTGCTCCTCTCCTTGTCTCCTCTTCTGTCATATAACTTTGGCTTCTCAGGTTCTGGTGTTCAGCTTCTCCTGATCATGTTTTCTGGCTGTGAACTTATTCTATCTTCACTTAAAGAAATGGCCTCAGGTGTTTTTGGATACCCCAAGCGGTCAAGGTTCCCTGAGAGTTTTAAACAGTTCTCTCTGCCTTCACCACTGTGACATGGATTTCATCTGGATTTGTAAACAGAAATGTACTGATGGAGTACAATTTTTCAAAAATCAATGAAGCTCTTACTCCAGGCTACTCCTAATTATCATTGCCTGCTTTATAAGTACCCCTTTCTGGAAGATCGCCTTAAAATCACATTTCAACCATTGCAGGATGCTAGGCTTATTATAGCCAGTAACAAGTCCTATCTTCCACTCCATACCTTAGGCAGTACACTCTATAGGCATTCACAGCCAAAGAAACACCATTTATACTAACCTTGATATACTCTCTTGTCTTACTGAGAAAACATATATATAATGCTTGTCCATTCATACATCACAACCACCTCTCTCCCACAGCACTTTGACAGGGAGTGCCTGTCAAAGGCTTTACAGAAGTCCAGACAGATCACATCCATCAGTTTACCCATGTCCACTGCTGTCGTTACCCCATCATAGAAAGCCACTAGGCTGGTCATACAGGATTTGCCTCTGGTGAAGCCATGCTGGCTGCCATAAATCACCTCTACGTGCTTTAGCATAGCTACTAAGAGGATCTGTTCCATGATCTTCCCAGGCACAGAGGTGAGACTGACAGATCAGTAGTTCCCAGCCTCCTCTTTTCTACCGTTTTTAAAAATGGACACAATGTTACCCTTCTTCCAGTCACCAGGAACTTCTGATTGCAGCGACTTTTCAAATATTATGGAGAGTGGCTTGGCAACCACATCTGNTGGGTGGAGATCTCTATCAGCTGGACTAAGAAATTATCTTCAATACACTTTGGAGTCTCCTGGATTGCCTACAGCTTGCTGTGCTACTTTTACAGCATATGTCAGGGTGGTTGAAGTCCCTGACTAGGATGAGAGATGGTGAATGTGAAGCCTGTTGTAGCTGGAGGATGAAGATGTCACCAGCTGGCTCTCCTTGGTCNGCCAGTAACAAGTCCTATCTTCCACTCCATACCTTAGGCAGTACACTCTATAGGCATTCACAGCCAAAGAAACACCATTTATACTAACCTTGATATACTCTCTTGTCTTACTGAGAAAACATATATATAATGCTTGTCCATTCATACATCACAACCACCTCTCTCCCACAGCACTTTGACAGGGAGTGCCTGTCAAAGGCTTTACAGAAGTCCAGACAGATCACATCCATCAGTTTACCCATGTCCACTGCTGTCGTTACCCCATCATAGAAAGCCACTAGGCTGGTCATACAGGATTTGCCTCTGGTGAAGCCATGCTGGCTGCCATAAATCACCTCTACGTGCTTTAGCATAGCTACTAAGAGGATCTGTTCCATGATCTTCCCAGGCACAGAGGTGAGACTGACAGATCAGTAGTTCCCAGCCTCCTCTTTTCTACCGTTTTTAAAAATGGACACAATGTTACCCTTCTTCCAGTCACCAGGAACTTCTGATTGCAGCGACTTTTCAAATATTATGGAGAGTGGCTTGGCAACCACATCTGCCAATTCATTCAGGACTCTGGGATGCATCTCATCAGGTCCCATAGATATATATATGTTCAGGTTCATCAGGTGGTGACAAACCTGATCTTCCTCTACTGTGGGAGGGGGTTTACACCCCTGGTCACCATCTTGCTGTCTCATGACCAAGGAGGGGTGAGGAGAGCAGTTATCAATGAAGATTGAGGCAAAAAAGTTTTTAAGTAGTTAAGCATTCTCCTCACCTGTTGCTATGAGGTAACTATTTTCAGCCACCAGTGGGGGTACATTCTCTTTAACCTTCCTCTTTTGATTGATGTACCTTTAGAAGTCCTTCTTATTAGTCTTTACTTCCCTTGCCAAGTTTAGCTCCAGCTGCGCCTTGGCCTTCCTGACCTCATCCCTACACAACCAGGCAGCATCCCTATACACGTCCTGAGATACCCATCCCTGCTTGCACTGCCTGTACAGTTGCCTCTTGTAATGAGCAGGTCTTGACTCAGCCACGCTGGTCTCTTTCCTTTCCTGCCTGATTACCTGCATATGAGGACTGAGCGTTCTTGCACTTTATGGAATGCATCCTTAAATATTTGACAGCTCTTTTCCACTCCCTTGTCCCTGAGGACCGTGTCTAAGGGTCCTTCCAAGTAACTCCTTGAAGAGTTGGAATTCTGCTTTCCTGAAATGTAGGGTCCTGACCATGCTCCTTGCCTGTCCCATATCTCTCTAGACCTTGAACTCCACCAGTGCATGATCACTGCAGTCCAGGCTGCCTCTGATCCTAATGTCACTGATGAGTTTGCTTGTATTAGTGACCATCAGGTCCAATATTACATCCCCATGGGTGGAGATCTCTATCAGCTGGACTAAGAAATTATCTTCAATACACTCCGGAGTCTCCTGGATTGCCTACAGCTTGCTGTGCTACTTTTACAGCATATGTTAGGGTGGTTGAAGTCCCTGACTAGGACGAGAGCTGGTGAATGTGAAGCTTGCTGTAGCTGGAGGAAGAAGACGTCACCAGCTGGCTCTCCTTGGTCAGGTGGCCTGTAGTATATACCAACCACAAGGTTCCCATTGGTTCCTCTGTCTTTAATTTTGACCCACAAGCTCTCAACCTGTTCATAGCTACTCTTCAATGACAGCTCTTCACATTCTATCCCTTTCCTGAGACAGAGGGCAATGCCTCCACCCCTCCTTCCTGGTCTGTCCCTTCTGAACAGCCTGTAGCCATTGATAGCCACGTTCCAGTCATGGGATTCATCCCATCAAGTTTCTCTGATGGCAACTAGATCATAGATTTCTAGTAGCACAGTAGCTTCCAGCTCCTCCTGCTTGTTACCCAAACTTCTTGCATTTCTGTAAAGACGCTTCAGGTGGGCTGCCAGTTGCATCACCTTCTCAATGGGCCCTTTATTACCTACAAGGTGTTTTAGAGAAGTATCCTCCCTGACACCTGACCCCTGACACCTGTCCTCACACCGCTTGTTACAGGCTAGCCTGATGTTATTCCCCAATCCCCTTGACATCTAGTTTAAAGCTCTATCTACAAGCCCTGAAAGATCCTAGGCAAAGACCCTCCTCCCCTTCTGAAAAAGGTGTCTCCCATCCAATACCTGTAACCCTGGTTCATGTCATGCCTTATGTTTAACTTTCATTCTGCATGCAATTTCTAGCATTGGATATTACACTTCACTAGTGAACAGTTAAAAATCCACAGTTAAAACAGCAACACCTTCCAAAATCTTGGAAGGCTGAAGTCAGAGGAGAAAGATGCTCAATGAATGTAACAGGATGTCTGTAAGTCTGGTTGAAAACATTTTTAGTGTGGGAAAAGAAGCTGTGCATACCTGAACTTTTATGGCCCGAAGTCAAGCATAAGGAACGGGTTTTAACACATCTTGTTACAACAGGGCAGCTCTTCACACTTTACAAAAATTACTTCCTCATCTCTTAAAACTGATAAAATGCTTTAGTCATAGTTTAGTATAATGCTTTCTCATTTACTCATTCAGCTGACACTCATGTGAGACACTCATCTTTAAAAGGTGAAGTTAGTTCAAAATATGTAGCACTCTTTTTTAATCTAAAAATACTTCAGCTTTTTAATCAGAGTAAATCAAGAGTAACCTTCCAGCTACATCACTGCATCTCTCTATTCTTAAAAGCCAGAAGCAACAGAAGACAGTTAAACAAAAAGACAACTACAGCAGGAGACACACCTATAGATGACTTGTTTGGAATGCCATCTTGTTGAATTACTTCCTATAAACAGTCAGAAAACAACTTTAAAGATGTAGTCTAAGCATCTGTGCGGCATTTATTATTTAGTCAAAATTCTGATACCAATACCTTACTACTTTGATACATCTCTACATCACCTCTGATTTATCAGGGAAAATTAGGAGATGTATTAACACAAAGAACTTGTTTCACACTTAAATGCAGAGGATAGCAAGCTGTTAAAGTAAAAACAGATCAAGTGGAATTTCTTTCCCACTAAACAAATCTAGTCCCCAATGCCAGACTTTATGGGAGTGAATGACTCATATTCATTTATTTACCAAAAGCGACTGCAGAGTTAATTTTACACAGTCTATAATTTACTATTGAGTTCTCCCAATAAAACATGTTTTTGGTGCCACATGACTGACCAGTGAAGTGAAAGTGAACTGATCCTGTAAATGATTTTGGTTTAATTTATCAGAGATGTCACTATTTCCTAATGTTTTACGTGAGTTTAAAAGCCTGTCCGTATGAAAGAACACCTGGGAAATTTTTGAAAGGTGGGGGAGAAAAGGCAGGAGGGTGCAGTGAGTTGTTGCAGACCTCTGGTAGGAAAGAAAGTGTGCGAAATAACATAATCAGAAAAAATAATTTTTAACACTAATACTACATATTCCTCCTTATATGCTTTCCTTTAGGAGCATATGCTAACAGAAGAGGATGGTCCCATAGAAGGGCACTCTGGAGGAGGTCCTTTGTTTTCCCCTTCCTCCCCTAATCCAGTAACAGAAACCAGATGTCTTCTCCCCTTCTATGGATTATAAAAGCTTCAAATTGCTTAGAAACATCCATATACACATCTGTTGAATCATTCAAATACTTAATATAAATCAGTGTAAGAAATTTGGTTAGAACAGAGATAAAATTCTATGCAGGTGAACTCCTTTCTAGGAATTGAGTGCAGTATATATGNTGAATTACTTCCTATAAACAGTCAGAAAACAACTTTAAAGATGTAGTCTAAGCATCTGTGCGGCATTTATTATTTAGTCAAAATTCTGATACCAATACCTTACTACTTTGATACATCTCTACATCACCTCTGATTTATCAGGGAAAATTAGGAGATGTATTAACACAAAGAACTTGTTTCACACTTAAATGCAGAGGATAGCAAGCTGTTAAAGTAAAAACAGATCAAGTGGAATTTCTTTCCCACTAAACAAATCTAGTCCCCAATGCCAGACTTTATGGGAGTGAATGACTCATATTCATTTATTTACCAAAAGCGGCTGCAGAGTTAATTTTACACAGTCTATAATTTACTATTGAGCTCTCCCAATAAAACATGTTTTTGGTGCCACATGACTGACCAGTGAAGTGAAAGTGAACTGATCCTGTAAATGATTTTGGTTTAATTTATCAGAGATGTCACTATTTCCTAATGTTTTACGTGAGTTTAAAAGCCTGTCCGTATGAAAGAACACCTGGGAAATTTTTGAAAGGTGGGGGAGAAAAGGCAGGAGGGTGCAGTGAGTTGTTGCAGACCTCTGGTAGGAAAGAAAGTGTGCGAAATAACATAATCAGAAAAAATAATTTTTAACACTAATACTACATATTCCTCCTTATATGCTTTCCTTTAGGAGCATATGCTAACAGAAGAGGATGGTCCCATAGAAGGGCACTCTGGAGGAGGTCCTTTGTTTTCCCCTTCCTCCCCTAATCCAGTAACAGAAACCAGATGTCTTCTCCCCTTCTATGGATTATAAAAGCTTCAAATTGCTTAGAAACATCCATATACACATCTGTTGAATCACTCAAATACTTAATATAAATCAGTGTAAGAAATTTGGTTAGAACAGAGATAAAATTCTATGCAGGTGAACTCCTTTCTAGGAATTGAGTGCAGTATATATGAAGTAATACTATTAATTTCACTTGCATGACAAACTTTATTGAAAGGATAATATTCTTTGAAACATGTTTTCTTAAATTTTCCTCCCAAGCTCAAAAATATAAGTTTAGTCATAACCAAAATCTCACCAGTTATTTCCAATGATTAAAGCATCTTTAAGAAACACCTCAGATATCCACTAAGAACAGTGCCAATAAAATAGCTATCACTGAAGAGACTTTCAAAATGAAGAGGAAATAAAAAAAACCCAAAACCACAAAAGATCTCTACTTATGGGGAAGACCATAAGATTCTCCATATTACTTCAAGGAAAAAAGCTTTATGATGCTAACAAAATAATTTGTGGAGCGGGGGGAAACAGAGAGTAAGCTGCACATAGTTGCACAAACTGGTCTTCCTGAAAGATGAAATCGTAAGTCAAGTTTTGTGAAATTTGAACTTCAAATTCCTGTGATTCTAGGTTTCTAATTCTTCTTCCTCACAACCTTAAATCATTAGTCTGTTTTTCATTATAAACCTTGATCTCTTCNACTAATACTACATATTCCTCCTTATATGCTTTCCTTTAGGAGCATATGCTAACAGAAGAGGATGGTCCCATAGAAGGGCACTCTGGAGGAGGTCCTTTGTTTTCCCCTTCCTCCCCTAATCCAGTAACAGAAACCAGATGTCTTCTCCCCTTCTATGGATTATAAAAGCTTCAAATTGCTTAGAAACATCCATATACACATCTGTTGAATCATTCAAATACTTAATATAAATCAGTGTAAGAAATTTGGTTAGAACAGAGATAAAATTCTATGCAGGTGAACTCCTTTCTAGGAATTGAGTGCAGTATATATGAAGTAATACTATTAATTTCACTTGCATGACAAACTTTATTGAAAGGATAATATTCTTTGAAACATGTTTTCTTAAATTTTCCTCCCAAGCTCAAAAATATAAGTTTAGTCATAACCAAAATCTCACCAGTTATTTCCAATGATTAAAGCATCTTTAAGAAACACCTCAGATATCCACTAAGAACAGTGCCAATAAAATAGCTATCACTGAAGAGACTTTCAAAATGAAGAGGAAATAAAAAAAACCCAAAACCACAAAAGATCTCTACTTATGGGGAAGACCATAAGATTCTCCACATTACTTCAAGGAAAAAAGCTTTATGATGCTAACAAAATAATTTGTGGAGCGGGGGGAAACAGAGAGTAAGCTGCACATAGTTGCACAAACTGGTCTTCCTGAAAGATGAAATCGTAAGTCAAGTTTTGTGAAATTTGAACTTCAAATTCCTGTGACTCTGGGTTTCTAATTCTTCTTCCTCACAACCTTAAATCATTAGTCTGTTTTTCATTATAAACCTTGATCTCTTCCGCTAACAAGTCATGTCATCCTCAGGTCTGTCAAGTACGATGTACATTTTTAACAACAGCACTGATCTGAGTTTTGCTTAGAATCACAGAGTCACCAGGTTGGAAAAGATCTCTTGGATCATTGAGTCCAATCATTCCTATCTGCCACTAAACCATGCCCCTCAGTACCTTGTCTACCCATCTTTTAAATACCTCCAGGGATGGTGAATAGGTCTGTTGTTTGCAGCATCTACACAACTGAACCACAACAGGGAGACTAAAAGGAAACTAATCTCTCAGTTCTGTCAGTGCTGACTCTGAAATTGTTTTAATCAAGTGTATCTCAAAGAGTAAATTTTTTAAATGTCAGGAGAAGCAGTATGTTAAAAAAAAAAAAATCCAAACCCCATAAACAAAGCAATTTTCATGCTCCTCCTTGAAGATGCCAATTTGAAATTCCAAAAAAAGTGCAACCCATTGCAGTGGAACTTCTGCATATTTCATTCATGCTCACATCATGAGTCGGTCCAACAACCTTCACTCATCAGAGCAAGTTCTATTCAGCTTTAAAGGATTTATTTTTAGGCATCTCAAGGTAAAGCAATACTTGGGTGTTTATATTCACTGGAGCTCTGTAAATCCTGCCCTATGAGTTTTTAGCTTTTGCACATAAAGTTGATGGAAAAGAGACAAAATTAATTCCCAGTTTATGTTATTTTCTTAAATATGGTCATCGATGTACAGATTTGTCACAGCTGAACAATTACAAAGAATGCTCACTCAACAATTCTTGCTTTAGGACATGGGTGGGCCATGCTTTAACAAAGGCTTTACGTATTTAAGAACAGCTTTCCTCCAAACATCATTTAGGGTCCAAACACACGAAGTTTAATGTACTCAGAGTAATCAACAATACATTTAAAGAGCAATCTGCAGAACTGAATGCTCTGTGCTTGGCTAAAACAAAAGTGCAGGAGTATTGCATTCCTTGTAGACTAATGAATGCATGTAAAATACATGATGATGCATGAACTCACTTTTTATGAGCATGGCCTAAGGGAACTGCCTCTTGGCTGAAACAGCTTAGAGGGGATGGAAGAGAAGACTGAACATACAGTGGGCCTGCTAGACATCCATTATTAACTGCTCTCCACCATATTCCTGTTTATGGGTATGTTCTGCCTCTTTCAGCACGCTGTTGCCTACCCTTGACTCTAAGGGTCTTTGTTTCCAAGCAATAAATACTTCAGGCTCCAGGGAGCAGACAGGAAGATCATACATGGCTCAAAAAAACTCCTTCACTGTTGATAGATTATTGTAAGTGTTTATTCATTAGTAGCTGAAATGCTATTGACTGCACACTTAATAAATAGCCTATTTGTTCTTTTCAACTGAAGCAATGCTGTAACAGGACTTTTGAAGAGAAGACCATTAAAAATATAAAGACATCACACAGCAGGTAATTTGGAGAATGTGGTTTCAGTTTTCCATTCATTGCAGCACAATCAATAAATTCTGCATCAATTAAAATCTCTGCTGCTTGAATAAAAATTTAGTGCAGGGTACTCATACACCCTAAGAACAATCTAGGGGTCTTCAAGACATGAGGCATGAGATAAAGTATAACTACTTTAGTGTAGCTTTATAACACCACAGTGTAATTGTTTTCCTCTCCTTGGGACAAAACTGGCAGCCTTGTCTCTGTCAGGGAATAAATGCTTCCCTGAAGCACAAGACAACAAACCAGGTGAAGAGCTCACTTTGCTGCAAATCACCACCAAGTTGTAAGAGTTGTAAGCCATACAACTGAACATTTTTCCCATCTTAATTTGATTTCAAAAGGAGTCTAAATTAGTTTAGCAGAAGAAGAAAATATTCCCACTTTAAAGTTCTTTTGCTCAGTCTATTTAAATATTTTCAGCTAGCTACTGTATTACTGCTATTTAATGCACTCTTTAAGATCACACTTAATAAACTATGTGCTAGATAACCATCACTTAATGACCACAAGAAGGAAAACTATCACAATTTAATTGTTTGAAAGGATTCCACACAATTAAAAAGACTAGAAGCACATTGTATAGGAGGAAGAGATTAACCAGGAAGGGAGATACAGAAAGATAAATACTCAAAAGATATCATTGTGGAGTTAAATAAAAAAAAAAGTAGCAACCATGCATAGCAGTTAACAGCAGTTAATTTGCAAGATTGCCAATAGGAAAAAGCAATACATACATTAGAGCTAATATTTAAGTGATCTGTTCCCATGACAAAAGCTACTGTATCATATGAGCACAAATTCACTGAACATTACAATGTCTAACTGACTCCTGCACTGATAATGCATTTTCAGTGGCAAAGGATCAGTGTAATTGGTGAGAGTAAATGATGATTATCTACAACCATATCTTGCATAGGTGCCTCATTTTATTTCTGATGTTGGACTTCCCCAAACAGCTGCATGACTGCACTCACAGCTGGATGAGAACTGCTGGACAGTTACACTACTCACAGCAGAAGGAAAAACAGAGGTAATAATATGCAGTGAATTTGGCTTGTTTGAATCAGACTAAATATTTAGATTGGAGTCAAACGCCTTCTAAAATACATACTGTAGGCACATGTATGACAGCCAGAAGATGAGTTTGTTAGAGGTGAAATATAAAGTAAAGAAATAAGTAAGACTGCTGTGCATGGGAAAGGCAAACCAAGGCCCCTAAGTGTTTCTCAGACAAATGCAATAAATTTATTTCTTGCAACCCTATAAGAATTAGTTTTCTAGTATAGTTATTTGATGTCCTCTTTTTTTCAGCTATACTTTACCCATGCACCTTACCTTTGTTAATACAATGAATGCAATAATCTAAACATCATCATAACATACTCAAAAATTACAGTCTCCTGATTTAATATTTAGTGGTGTTGGGACAGCAGAAGTCCCACACTCACTCAGCTACTGATGAGACATATTGAACTGCACGGAATTGACAGTAGGCTAACAGTAACTCTTTCTATTACTATGTGGTAAATCATGTCAATAGTACCAAAATTTAATGGCAAGTTTTGATCTTTCCATGCTGTCAAGTTTCCTTCCTCTGAAAAGCCAGGATACCAAACACTGGAAGAACATGAACATGCTAGGTCTATTCTTGATGAGAAATCTGAATGGGATCTGAGACATGCAGTCTCACCTGGAATTCCTTGATCCACTTTACAGGAACAACCATCACAGTCAAAGAGCTTCCTCTCTCACCCCTTATGTTTAAACAGAATGTACTGTATTTCAGTTTGTGCCCATTGCCGCTGGTCCTATCACTTGGGCACCACTGAAGAAGAGCCTGACTCCATCCTCCTCAGACCCCTCTTTCAGGTATTTATATGGACACATAAGATCTCTCTCACTCAGCCTTTTCTTCTCCAAGCTGAATAGTCTCTTACCTGCTTTTCCTCATAGGAGAGATGCTCCAGTCCCCTAATTATGTTAATGGTATCTTTACTGGACTGGCTCCACTATGGCCATGTTTCTTTTGTACTGGGGAGACCAGCAGTGGTCCTAGCACTCCAGATACATCTCACCAGTACCAATCAGAGGTGAAGTATTCCACCCCTTGTCCTGCTGGTAGCACACTGCTCATTGCAGCCCAGGACACTGGTGCCTCTCCTTGCCACCAGGGAACATTGCTGACTCATAGTTATGTTGTTCAACACTGACTATAAGAATTTTATGAATTTGAGAGTTATACTAGTGAAAATACTTCTTGTTCATCAAATAAGAACATAACAATTTAGTTTGGCAAGCCAAAGAAGCTTTTAATCTTTTTTTTTTTTTTAATCCTGTCTGTCTGGCAAAAGCTTGAATTTAACAAAAGAAAACTTGAAACAAAAGGGCTAGAAGGGTAAACAGCCAATGAATCTTCCAAAATAAGCTCATAAAGACATTGAAGATACATCTAATCTAACAGTGGATTAGAGTAAAGGCAGAGAGAAGAAATATCTTAAGAAATTGATGGAAAAATTCTTACTGTGTACTATCACTTTTTGGTTGACCACAGATCATAATTTATCCAGTCAGGTATGGATGTTTTCACAACTATTCACAATCTTGGACTCATTTCCTGTTATTTTTCTCAACATGTTCATGGAAAGTGCTAATATATAATGAACATGAAGACATGTATCAAACTGGTAAGTTATTAAAAATGAGACTTCAAACCTTGAGAAGCCATTGGTTCCTTCCTGTAAAAAGCAATTTTCTGTTTAAAACTTCCCTGCTTTATGCCTGTATTGCTTCCAAAACCTTTATCCACTGGCTACTAGCTAAAAAGAAAACCAAAAAAAAGAAGAAAGGTTGATCTGAAACCCATTCCACAAAGGCACAAACTGATTTATGACTACACAGCAAGGGTGTGCAACATGGGGCAAAAAATACAATTATGGTCCATGGGGTTATAAAAGGCAGCCATCATCCATCCCTCTCTCCCTCTTACTATGTAAGTGGTTAAAAGATGATTATCTGTATGTATTTTCTTGTCATTGCAAGCAAGTAAGTTTCATTCAGCTATCTGGGAAACTGGCAGTCTTAGAAATTATGGTTGTGCAGCTTTCTTGTAGCTGAAAAAACATCCCAAATAGTAAATGTAAATGAAAGGGGAATCCAGAGTTTTAATTCAGAGTTTTGGTATAGCTTATATATATAAAAATCTAATATTGTACGTATAACATATATTTTTCTTATATATATATTCTCTGTCTCACTTTTTCACACAAATTCTCTTTCTTGCAGAAACTAAAGGTCTTTTTACTTTCAGTCATCATACAAGTTAGGCTGAAGTTGGTTAATGGGGACTGGACATTACTAATACACAGACTTACAGATGGACAGCATGGTCACAAGATCCTGGTGGGAAACCAGTCTCAAGGAAATTTTGCATTGCAGTCTCACCATTTGGGAAATGTTCAAGCTGTAGGAATCAAAAGAAATTGATCCCTCAAAAGCGGGGGTACATAAAATAATTAATTTCATCCTCTATTATACCATGTATCAGCTTCATAGAATATATGACAAAAACCTGGATGTCTCATCACTCCTGCAGCAAACACATGTTCTCAGCCAGATGTACAGTTTGCAGCTGAGGTCCCAGTGGACAAGTGCAAAACCATTCACCTGGGAGGAAAAGAGATGACATTTTCTCACAGAAAAACAAAGGAATGAAAATAAAATCTTAAAAATATATAAATATTTGGTTTGTAATTTTCATTCTAACAATGGAGAAAATATACCTTGCTTAGCAGTAACAAATGTTTTAAAATTATTAACCTAATATGGTTAATTAAGACTGACACTCAGCTGGTACATTTTCTACTGCAAAACATTACAATAGAGTATGAAGAGCCCAGCATCTGCCTATTTATGGATGCCCATGATAAACTTATAGCTTATTTGACCTATTTTTTTTTCATTTTTCATTAAGTTAAAAATAAAGCAGCTCAAAGATAAGCTACAAGAAAAAATCTGAATGAAAACATCCTGGAAATTATGTATAGTTCAACTATATTGTCTGGAAATTTTTTTTTTTTTTTTTGCTAAGGCATAAATACAGTACATAAGGTGTCATGTGTTTTTAAAGTAAGATAGCAGATTTTCTGCAACCAGAAGCTGAGACAGAGAAACATCATTATAGTCATAATAGCTTGTGATAGAAAGGTGTTTAGGGTTATAATGTCCTATTACAATGAAGCAAAGATATGGAGCCCAATGGGAAAACGTCAATACTTAACACAATCTGAGCCAGAACATTGTAAACCTCCAGAAAAATGTCACTGATTAGGTAATGTGCCTAACTGAACTGGCATTAGACAAAAGCCCTTCTATCTCCTCTAAAATAAAGACAGAGAAGAACAGCACGAAGGGAGCTCCTGGATAGTCACCAGAAAAATAAGAGAAACCTTTAGATATTCATGGTGAAAGAGAAGCAAATTACCCAGAAGAGGAGACTCTAGGATTCTTCAGAAACAGCTGAAGAATTGGGAATTAATGAATTTATTAAGGAAAAGAAGAAAGACAAATCCACTCAGTCAGAAATAACTTGGAAGAACAGAGATTTAAAGGCATTAATTCTCAACCAAGATGAGTAAAGTGTCCACAAGGAATGGGTATATCTTTCAAAGCACAAGAAAACAGCAGAAGAAAATTTGCCCTGAAGGGCTATGGAAAAGTGGTGAGTAGAGCAAGTCTCCAGTGTGCATGAGCACAAACTAACATGAGGATGTGTAATGAAGAATCCTCTAAGAGGGAGAAATCATTCCAAATGCTTTCTGGAGAAAGAAAAAAAATCATTGATATGTTTGCAAAGTACAGATGTTAAAAACTAGGATTAATGTACACGTGCTAAAATTCACATACTTCACAGCAATCCGAGATAAGTCTCACACAGTAATTTATGTGGAAAAGAACAAAGAAAGGAATTTTGCTCAAGTGGATAAATGAAACTAACTGTTACCATTTAGAAAAGAAACATTCATCAACAGGATGGTTACTATGGATAAGGACAGGAGCCAGAAGTCCTAGTTGCATGACTCTTCTTGGAAAAGTTACAATAATACAAGCTGTATTTACCTTTCATTTATCGAAGACAGCAAATGGAGTGAATTTTATTTCTGTCATCACAACATTCAAAGTAGTTAAGTGAAAATTGGTGTGTAATAAAAAGTTATTATATACCGAACAAAAATTCCACATCAATCTCACTGCTTCCTTAAATTTTCATGCTGGTATTTTATCATCATAAAGCTATTCTGATTCAACAGACTGGCTTCCAAGCTTGTTAAATTAGTAAAAATATCAAATATTATTTATTATTATTAACCCAGATTTGGCAAAAGTTAACAAGACTGCACTACAAGATACATATATTAGAAATTAGGGTAAGAGAGTACCTCTGAATTATTACCACATGTGCATCAAATTATATTCAGGGAGGCACCACTTCCAGCATCCAGAGTCTCTGTACATGTTACACTGAAGTGTAATTTACAGCAGACCTTACGCATTAAGCTTTCATGGTGGTAGCTGTGTTTCTCGTTATTTTTTAAAGAGAGATTTGGACGATGGTGATTTGTCCCACATACACAGAACTTACACATAACAGTCTGTGTTAGCATCTGTGGTGTGCCTGTTCAGGTCACATTTTTCTGTCTTTCTCCTTAACTTTTCTTGATCATATGTGCCATTTATTTGCTTACACTAGATTTGCATCTTATATTTTGGCATATCACTGTGTATGCCTGAATTTCATTTCCTAAAAACATACTTCACAATAGATTTGCATTGGTTTCTTTCTCCATCCTTGTGCCCAAACACATGTGCTTTAATCAAGACTTGACAACAATCTATCCACCCACATCTAGACAAACGCCAAAACATCTCCAGATTTTAAGCTTTCATTTGGCTGGAAAATGGTGTTCCAAATATAAATGGGCAGTAAACATCACAGCTGCCTTCTCATGCTTGCAAGCAAGTAAACAATTTTTTTGATACCTCTTAGCTGCAGAGATGTATGCCAACCTGTGGCAGCTCACGGCTGCTAGGAAGAATCACACAAGACACAATGACATCATCAAGGAATGGCTGCCTGTGAGGATGGAGTAATAATGAAATCGAGAAGGACTCGGCAAATCAGTGTCCTTGAAGATACTTAGGGACATATTACAGAATTACAGAATTACATATAGACTCAAGTGGACTAGCTCACACCAACTAAGACCAAGCAAGGAATACATCTTTCTTCTGGAAACAGAAGAGTAAGGAACACAATACATTGCATGAAAGCAGTGTCTGATAGAACATACTACAACCTTTTCCTCCCTCACATCTTTCTTTCCTCATTCATTTTTAGTCTACATGTAGGTTTAACACAAGCCATCATTTTTTTTCATGTTCAAATCCAAGTCTTCCTCCATCACTACAAACACAAGACGGTGAATGGCAGCCCAACTATTTTTCTCCCTGGCACTTAGGCACAGACTGCATTTTTCAGGCCCTGGCTTCAGCCTAGCTTTCTGGTCCAGCTCCCTGAGATGACAGGACATCTCACTCACACCTCATTCTGCAACGCCTGGAGAGAACTATTTGTTCTCTTGCTGCAACAGCATAAAAGCCAAACAATCTCAGGACTCCATGGCAGCCCTAAGCTCACCCTGCAGCTGCAGTCTTCAGCCACAGCTGGCATTACTACAACACTATAAAAACAGAGAAGATACCAAAGAGTATTCAAAAAAGGGCACTATTGAGGTCACTACTGAACTTCACTGCTTTAATAACGTTTACTGCCCAAGAAGAGACAAATACCACTAAGAGGGGAACAAGTACTATGATTATTACACATAGTCCAACCAGTGCAGAGAGAAGGAATGGTTCAGCACATGTTAGTGCCCACCACACTGAGGAAACACCAAATAAAACTTGACTAGAGAATGTTAGCTAAAAAAAATAGCCCAAGTAAACAGGTTTTATATGAAGTGTCTTGGGAATGGAGGACTGGAAAGGTAACAGCTCCACAAATGCTGTTTTCCCAGTGTCCCCGTGGGAGGACTTGGCAGTACCTCAACCCTGGTAATCTGTGTGCCCATGGGCATCAGCATTGCAACACAACTCACAGCAAATTTAGGATCCAACAACATCTGTACTTGTACATTGTACAAAGAAGCTAAATACTCTACAGAATCCTATCTCCCACCCCACAATAGAGAGGGGTTTTCTTTACCCATATTTGATAGTCCAGTTGTACAAAATCTAGCCCCCAAAAGTCACTCAAGAAGCTGTTTTCCTTCAGTCTGTAGTAATAAAACTATACAACCCTATAAACATTTTCCGCATTGGACTCCAAGATGTTTGGCACTCCAGCTGGAAACACTGCTCCTTTTGTATTTACATTACAGCAGACCCCTTTAGACCCACTTTTCATCAAGGCACCAATTTTTTTTGTCTTTTATTTTCTGTGAGAAGAGTCTTTTCTAAATCTAGGGAAGAGGCCTATAAGCTGCTATCAGGCAATTAGCATCACTCCGGACCTAAGCACATCACAAATCAGGCTCATCAGAAGTGCAGAGCAATTCCCAGGGAAAAAATTTCCTCCTATACCATTCCAATGCATAGGCTGGCCATGCAGGAAAGATTAACATCAATGGGAGATATGGACCTACATCTTTCAAGTCAGGAGAGAGAAACAGATCCCATGGAATGCAAAATTTCCTTTTCATAAAAATTCTAAGTTAAATCTAAGGTAAACAATAAATAAAATCTCCTATGAGTATAGTCAGTCTATGCCTAAGGAATCATCTTTTTAAATGAACATGTTCTTCCTTTCTACCCCAAGTCTAAGAAGGGAAGGATAGGTAAAGCACAGAATCATAGAACTGAATAGCATGAGCAGAGGTATGGTATATGAAGTTCAGCAAAACAATGTGCCCAACCTGCTACTGCCTTTTCTGATAGAGCTGCTGACAGGAATGCTAATGTTTAATTTGGGCAGAGTTTGGAGGAAGAGGTAACATCTTTTATAACACAAATTGATACAGCTGGAAAAAACAGACAAGCTTTTGGGCACAGAAAGCCTTTCCTGCACAGACCTAAATAAGGGCTTGTTTGTCTGTTTTTTCTAACTATATTTGTTCATCTAATAAAAGATATTACCTCTCCCTGCAAACCCTGCCCTGCTTAACAGTCTTTCAACATCGTGGCTCTAACTGTGATACCATTATATTTTGATTGTACTGATGGTTTGCATCATAGGCTTCTGTGTTTGGTCTAACAGGCATCATTTCACAGAGAACAAGCTACTGTTTTTAATGGAAACAGCTTATTGTAAATTATACTTTTTGCCAACATGGGCCAGCATAAAGGTGATGGTAATGAAGGCAAACAAAAACCCTAACCCCCCACCCCAAGTCCTCTTATGACCATTCACATCAACAATGAGAATAGTCCAAGTATGACATGTACCATAGTATTAGGAAATACCAGGAGAGCATAAATTGTCAAGTTTCTACTGAAAGAGTAGTAAAACAATCCCTGTATGGGATTTTTAAACAGGACTAATGAGATGAAATTATTTTAATTATTCTCAAGACACATCCACAAATTTTCTCCTACAATGTGGCAACAC
The DNA here is from genome assembly GCA_013389865.1 of Piaya cayana. Classification (NCBI taxonomy): domain Eukaryota; kingdom Metazoa; phylum Chordata; class Aves; order Cuculiformes; family Coccyzidae; genus Piaya; species Piaya cayana. The sequence goes on from WAAB01002650.1 coordinate 97,495, forward strand.
TGCCACACTTACAAGGACAGTTCTTGACAAGTGATGCTCTAACATATGAACTGCAACCTAAAGGGTTTATTGTGAGGATGTACATTTACATAGCAGAGAGAAACCCACACAGAAATAAGTAAAGCCTTTTCAAAAACTGTGAGACTCAGGAAAGTCTTTGTCTCTAATATTTTGATGTTCTGAGTAGTTCTGGTGGAACAGATGAAGTACCTGACTGATCTGCTTAAAGGACAAGTAATAAATATCTAAAAGCTCATGGGTTTTTAATATTTTTTCAATCAGCTCACAGTCATCTACTTGGTATATAAACCATCTCCATGTCTCACAAATTTGCTGAAGTTTTTTCACCACACACAGGAGACAAAATACAGGTATCTTATTATCAAATAGCCACAATCTATCATAGGATCTGACAGCCCTGGGGGCAGCACAGTTCATATATTACTAGAACCATATACTGAAATACATGAGTTAGGCATTTCCGTGATAACTCAGTCTGATTTTTTTGGATACTCTGAACAGGTACCAAGTCTGAAACGATTGTAGAAGAACACAGGAAAAGGTTTGGCTAAAGTTGAGCCTTGCTTGCAGAATCATTAAGAAAAACCCACCTCAGCTAACAAGATGCTGGACTTTATAGAAGATTTTGCAGATTTCCCCAAGAAGTAGTTGTTGCCTCAATAATCAGTGTTGTCTCCTTACTCCAGCTAGAGCACCCAGATGAGAACCAAGCTGGCTGTTATCTCCTGCCTTGCTGGATGGCAAGGAGTGACTTACAAGCACCTTGCTATCCTTTATGGCACTGCATGTTTCTATCTAAAGCCATTGTAAGAGAGAGGGTTTGCTTATACCCTGCTATTTTTGCCAAATTAAATGCAGATATTGTTGAATGAAACATACCGGACTTCATGGTTGGTTTGTACAGATCAACGCCTAAAAATACTAAAACTCCAATCAAGTTATTCCAGACAAAATGCAACATAAAGATCTAAAGGCCCACATAACTTTGATAGGAATGGTTGGACTCGATCCAGTGGGTCTCTTCCAACCTGGTTATTCTATCATTCTATGATCATTCTCTGACACCTCTCAGCTATTTGCAGATGGTGCCAGACAGGAACAAGCCTGATGAATTCCTAGTTTTACTTAATACTCTAGGATCCGTGTAAAGTGGCCTCCAAGCCGTAACTGAACTCTGGGATGTGCGGAGAAATTGAGCAAGTCTACTTGACCTGAACTGTAAGAACTGAAAAGAACTTTAAAACTTCTATGCACAGTCTGCATAATAATGATATTAGAAAAATAAAATACAATAAAATCCTTCATGTAAATTGCCATCTGGGCCAGGAAGTTGAGTACAACACTGTTTCCATCATCTTTAATGATGCACAGTTTAGTTCAGGGGTGGGGGGCGGGGAGCAAGGAAACGGGACCAACCTTTGACCAGTATGACAGCAGCATAAGTAATCCCTTATTACATTATGAAATGATTCATACATGAGGAACTGTTACATTACTGGCCTGTTAACAGAATCACTGCTCCTTTGTCTGTCTTTTTTTAATTATTATTATTTTGTGTTAGATTAGAGAAGCCTATCGCTGTCATTTGTAGAGAAAAGAAAAGCTGTTACAGTTTTAATATAAAACACAGGAAAAAATACACAGCAGCTGTTTGTATTTTCTAGGAAGTCTGTTATAATAATGATGTCATGGAAAAAGACTGGAGTCTATTAAAATGGATCAGACAGGGAAGCCATTCAAAGCCTTCAAACAATATGCATATACAAGGTGCACCACATACCTTATGTTGAAATAAAAACAGGCAAAGAGTGGAGTTCCCTAAAAATATTATTGAGAACAGGCAATTAAAGTAATTTCATAGATTTACTTCTATAAATTCAGTTTACTACTGGAACTACCCAATAAACTAAAATACAAAAGCTACAACCAGCTCACTGTCAATTAAGCTCATTTTCACCTATAAAAGCATTTAAATCTATTTTGAAATTACTGGTTCAGGCTATACAGGAACAAAGAAGTTCTCCCAGCAAAAGATTCTCCAATGACAAACGATACATTTAGACACCAGGTATAAACTTCAACTCATTATGGAGGGTGTTTTGTTGAGGTTTCCCCTCACCTACAACTTGGAAATTAAAGCATGCAGCTAAGGGAAGTCCCATGCAGGCACTCCACTTAACCTATAATTAGCAATCAAACATTTTTCATTTATATAATGCTACTCCTGGGCCCAAGCAGGTTTGCATCTCTTGCTGCAGCTCACTTGCATACCAATCCAAAGTACACAGACCAAGGCTTGCTCAAACATTGTTTCTCTCCCCTAGGGTACACTGAAATGATGAGGGCTTGTGGTAGAAAATAGATAAATTTTGAGGTTATCTCTCAAAAATTATCTTTATGTCGTCCCATTTTTGACAAGCTATGCCTTCCTCCCTAAGGTTTTCATTAGAAAGGTTGTTCTGATGGTGGCCTAAACGTGTCTTCCTAATGAGTACTTAGCACAACATGCATATACTTCTGCTAATGTAAGATCATATTCGCATATTCAGGAGCTGGAAAAGTAAGGCAAGACTGATTATGCTTAGTATTTTTAAGTCACAATTAAAATACAGAGACCAAAATGAACCAGACACAAATATCACAGGCAGAGTTGAATTGTATACTAGGAGCAGGAGCTATATTCTTCAAGACAAGAGAGGAGACCTTCCACTCAATTACAGCCATGAATAGTTTGGAAAGTAATGATTCTCTTCCATTGCCTTTTTCCAGACTCCACTTTAGTCAACTATATATGATATAAAATTTTCAATATTCTGAGATACACTGATTAGGTCACATGTAAATGGAATAAATTATAGAGGAAGCATTATAAATTTGAGATCAAACAAAAGTTAACAACATTCTTACATTTCTTTCTTTTCAAATTCTCAAATAAATTTTTTACCTGTTCATTATAAAATCCCAGCTACAAACAAAATCAATGCAAATACCTTGAGGCTTAGGAAATTAATGAAACTATAGATTGGTTTAAGGGGAAAGTTCAACCAGGCTATCTGAAAAGATGTGTTTGATTAGAGGCCTGGTCAGTCATGCATGCATGAATTGAATTCCTTTCATAATACCCCATATTAAACTGCATTCAATACTACAACAACAACTATCCCTATAAAAAAGGATTACTAACAGAACTCCAAACCAAAATTCAAATTGTTAAAAATATGTGAAGTCATTCAAATTTCTAAAAACCTGTGGAAAAAAAATGACCTTCACTTCACAGATGCATCCACACTGAGGCCATTTAACGCTTCCTCCCGCAAGTGGGTATGCACAAACAAATTTCCAAGTTTGCAGAAGTCTAGCTGCTAACTCAGATCCCTACCACATTGCTCACATTTCCAAACCCCTGTAAAAGCAATAGTTTATATGCATGCACTAAAAGCAATAAGGTTGGGCACTTAACTAAATGCTTAAAAGATTTCAGCCAGAGTACAATAAAATGAGTATGAATGCCTTATCTTAGGCTCCTCACAGTATTAATAAATTTTTCACTTTATGCTGTTATTGGATATGATAAAATAGCGTTAACATTTGTAGGCAAGCATTCAGGGCAAGCTTATAAACTATTCTGTGATTAATGTCCTTGCATCATTTTTTCAATTTTCATTGTTACTGAAGGTCATAAGTTATGTCAGCTTGAATCTGGATTTCCATTTTGAGTAAATCTAATTTAGAATTATGATACTAAGGTATACGATAAAAACTGCTTCAAAATTCTATACTGCATACATTTATTCCCTATGTTACTAAGGAAAATTTCATATTCTACCGTCATCTATTCATCAAGCAAACATAGTTCAGGTGTATTCTCCTGAACAACAAGCCATAGATTGAAAGTGCAGGAGCAGAACTTGTCTAGATGGAGATGAGACACTTGCCAACCTTGAGTGCAGTAGTTCACCGGACTGAGCCAATAATAGGAAATTAATCTACTCCCATGTACAAGAAAGTGCATCTGCCAAAAGGATTCAGGAGAAGGAAGAATAGGAGTCTTAAAAGAGCCCTGAGCTTGAGGGAAGCTCAGGAAATATTTTCCTTAGAAGCCAGTGGGATACAGTCTGACACTATTAAGACACTCCTCTATTTTGCCTTGCTTAGCACACTGGAGGATTCCTCACCAACTTGCAAACAGGAGTTTTATGAGACAGTTGAGCTGAGGTGACAGTAGGTTGCCACTGAAGGGACTACTCTGCTTTCCTCTCCCAGTCACCCCCACCCCACCCCCCTTTTATTTCCTTCGTTGTAGCACCACTTTTCTTGTGATCCTGTCTGTGACGCCAGCTAAATCACATGACAACAACCTCCGTCTTCTTTCTCCTGGGTCCCTTCTACCCAAAAGAAATAGGTTTTTGGTAGTTTTGCTCCCTAAGACAACTCAGTATGGCCCTAATAAGAGCTCAAGAATTGGAGTGGTTTCAAACCCAAGCCGCACAGCAAGAGTTTCCTCAATACTACCATATCCTTATCTCAGCTGCATTGGTTCTATGTGAAATGTTAGCAGAAGATGCTTTTTACTGGAAGTTATTAGGTTTGATGTTGTTATCATCATTATTATATTATTATTTCTTCTTTCCACAGAAGAAATATGTGTGGAGTAAACACAATTAAGTTAAGGTCCTCAAAGCAAAACAAAGCTCAAATAGGTTTTTCAGGTACACAAGGCATGAAGCACCAGAGTTATTAATACTTTTTCCTATAAGTTTTTTTTCAGTTATAAATGATGGGGTAGATACACAAATAAAATATTTATATTCAGCCATTGAAGTAGAACAATTCCCTATATTGGAAGGCCAGTGGCAGGCACAACCAGTACAACCCATTGGAGCTACTTCAATCATTGCATAAAGAAGGGCATTCAAAATTTCAGTAGTCACTAAAACTCCAAAGCTTAATTTGAATTATAAATGGACAAATGATAAAAAGTTACTGAGAAAAGAGTAGATGATCTTCTATATTGTTTTACAGGCAGAACCCTACTGTGCAGGCTACACCAGCTTAAAATTCTTCTATTACTTAAGTATTATTCTAAACCGAAGGAATAGCACAAGAATTACATAGAAAAAGCATGGACTGATGCATGTTTCTTTGTGTTTAATTTATTAGTGAATTTTCTTTCTGAAATGATTGAACTAAGTTAGAACATATGTTCAAAGTATCCCCTTTTTCAGGGAAACTTTAAGCACAGAGTAATAAAACGATCTTCAGAAGGTTTCAGTCTGAAGAAGTAAAGTCATCGACATAGATGAGATTATGCTTAATTCATTTGTTTAGGTTATAAGGTCTGGAAAATAACAGATAGCTTTTTTTTTTTCTTAATACCTGCATGAAACTTACTGGCTCTTAAGTTGTAGGTCCATTGTTATTAGAAAGGGCTAAAATTTTATTTGAAACTTAACAGGCGTTTATACTTTTTCCTTTCAAAAGTTAGGCATAAGTAACAAAAAACCTGTCTTATAAATTTTCTAACATCAAACACAAATTAAGTCATGAAACAGCTCTAGGAGAAGTTACAAGAACGCAAACCCAAAGCAATTTCAACACAATTTTTCAACTTCAGGCTCTTAACGATACTCAGGCAAAGTAACAGAATATAGTGAGGTCAAGAAAAGCTATCCATGTATGAAAAATATTTAATTATCTAATTTCAACAACTTCCTGTATTTTATTTATAAGCCCTAGTATTAATTGGATGTATATAAATGGAAGACACTGAAAGGATGCAAGGGTTCTGTACATTGAACAGCTCACAAAGTTTTATTTACCTTGGAAAAGTGGACTGATAGTTCACACTTTAAATGGTATCTTCATATGCTTTGTGAACATTTACCAAATTAACATATTTCTCTATTTACTGGTACTCATGTGAACTGCTTACCTGCTTTGCATCAGTCTGAATTAGATGTAAACTAAACAAAACTCCTACCCCATTATGTACAAAGTAAAAATTCTCCCATTTTATTTTTGTCAGTTGTGAGTATATGGTTTTATAGCACCACCTCCAGCAAATTGGGGCTTTCCCCATCATCAACAGAATAATTATTTAATCTTTCAACAATCCTCCTGAAAGGTCCCAAATCTTTTTTCTTAAGCACAAGGCAGGAATTTTAACAGATTGTTTAAACAACGATCTGCTGATTTTTCGCTGCTTGTTTATCCCAGGGGAGACATCAGTCAAAGGACGACAACTTAAATTGTTGGGCATGCTATTATTTAGCAATAACCCCAAGGGTTCTAGAGACATTTCCTGAACATGAAGTTTACGTCTGCCAATGGTTCTCTAAAAAAATGAGGTGGACGACAAGCAGCTCGCACCACAGTCAAGCTATTAAAACCTGCTATCAGAGTGCTGCCCTTTACCTCCACAGCCACTTTCTTACCTGGCTCCCATTTTTTCACAACTCTTTGCTAATTGCTACTTGAAAGATGTCCTAGGTAGTAAGTATTCAAAACAGTAACATTATTTAAATGTGCATTCATGTGTCTTTCTCAGTTAGCCTGTTTACTACAGCCTGTATCAAGGTGAACATCACAAATGATTTTTCTTCAGCTTTCATAGTGTAGTTCACAAAAAAGACTGTCCTCTGTGTTTACTTCATGCTTGTACTTACTAACAACAACGTTACTTAACTCAGTTCTTACCTGAAGAACCCTGGTTTTCAAGAAATATTCTTTTCCCGCAGTCTAAGGTGGTGTAATCTGCAACAGAGCAGAAAGATATATCGATTACATTTGATATTGTGTATTTAACGCGCACATTATAATTCAATCACACTTGAGTGAACTGACAGATAAAATTTTAACTATTATCATGGTGTGACGCTTTTGATGGAGACCAGCGAAAAGTAATTAGTGTGTATGCAATATTATACAATAAGAGGTAGGTCTGTTATTTTCCAATGTTTCTGCTTAGACATGAAGAGATCAGAGTTTTGATCTACCTCTACACATTAGAAATAAGGCTTATGTTGTGCTTAAATAGATTAAATAATTAAGGTCCTGCTCACATTGTATTTCTTGTCACTAAGCAATTCCATCAATTGAATTTGGTACTTCAGGAAAAGGTGCGTGTTTGGACCCAGATGCATTCAACTCACATCAACTTCTAATGAGCTTTTCAGTAAAAACAAACAAGCAAAATCCCATACTCACTTCAAATACAGATCTGATTACATCCTAGTGAACACTTAGTGACATCTAGTTATTAATTTGCATCCTGAAACACAGCTAAACAAAATACTATCAGTCTAAAATTCCACTGACCAAGAATGTTTCCCCATCCAAAAAGCAGCAGACACACCCTAAAGACATTCAAGTCAAGACAGCACACATTCATATGCACCATCTCACACTGAGGGAAGAAGTTATGGGGACAGGATGAGAGGGAATGGCCTCCAGCTCCACCAGGGGAGGTTTAGGCTGAACATTAGGAAAATATTTTTCACGGAAAGGGTCATTGGGCACTGGTATAGGCTGCCCAGGGAGGTGATTGTGTCGCTTTCCCTGGAGGTGTTTAAGAGACAGGTAGACGAGGCGCTGAGGGGTATGCTTTAGTGGTTTATAGGAATGGTTGGACTCGATGATCCAGTGGGTCTTTTCCAACCTGGTGATTCTATGATTCTAATTGTTCATATGTCTTGCAGAAAAAAACATTAGGTATCTTGGCCAGTTACATCTCCTGCTCTTTAATCTGCATCTAGTAGAGTTCTTAATTTATTGTTCACTGAGGATTCCTTGCTGACTTGATTTTAGAGAGACTGACAAAGAAGTTTTGTTGTAAAAGACAGTCCATGTAAACATCTGCAAAGCTTACATCCATCTTTCTTCCTTTTTCTTTCTTCCTTTCTCTTTCTTTTGCTGCTCAGGTATCAGAAGGAATCAGCGTTTAGCCTTTATTCTTTATTCATTGGCTGGTTCTCCAAGCTATATAGGCAGCCACAAGTCTCAAATTACACTTCATTGATCCAAGTAAACTGAGCTGCTGTTCAGCTTAGGTTCTGCAACCTGCACATTGACCTGCATGTTTGTTGGCCTAAACAATGAGATTTCAGGAAATTAAGAATCTGCACTTTGTCCGAGTCCTATTTTCAGAGAGGGGGATGTCTATCTCAGAGGTTTAGGTTAGTGATGGGAAACTGTGAGGAAAGCCAGTCATCTAGGCTTTTGCCCTACATTCCTTCACTAAGTTAATTTCTGCTGCAAATTCAATACAACCAATGTCAAACACAAACATGGAAACAGGAGGTGGTGGCCTCAACAAGTTCAAATTCCTTTGTCATAACTTTTTGTTACTTCTGGTAAAATTGGAGGATATCTGTAGGATGAAGACAGAGATTACAAAATAGTTTATTCAGTGATATTTTAAAAACCTATATTTGCACACCAGAAGATTTTATGCAGTCAATATAAAACCCAAACCCAACCATTAGCAATAAAACCATTATACGGAAATCTGAAAAATTAATGTAAGATAACATTAGTAAGATCTACAGTAATGCCGTGCCACAGTCTAAGTGTAGAAATAACGAGTAAAACAAAGAAAGAAATAGTTTCTCAGTATTCTTTTTAAGCAAACTGAACTATTCCTTAATAACTTTTCATTAAATTATGTTACAGGTTCAAGTTTCTCAAATGTGCAATGCAAGAACTTCACTTTGGGACTTAAGAGAAAATTTTTGTTTCCATAGCGCCATGAAAATATTTCCACAAAGATGCTTATAAGATGACATAGCTTGACCCCCCACCCACTGCCAAAGCCCCCCATACAATAGGAATAAATCACAGAGAAGAAAACTTTTCATTCACATTCAGAAGGTACCCCCTATTCGAGAGTAAAAACTAGTACCTTCTGGCCTTTAGGTTGAGGATACATCTGAGCAAAGGTTAAGACCCTTGTTTCTTTTAGGGTGTTATTTCCTATATTAAGATTTTCACAAGCTTAACATTCACAACACACTTTTTCTTATTTGTTTGTTTTTAAAAACAAAGACCTTAGAGGTCTTTCCCTTGGTTATGCTTTGATTAAAAACTTAAATAAAAGACTTGTGAAATTTGCATTTATACCCCAGAAGCCAGTTCTTGGCAATTTGCAGCTATTTTTACCCAGCAACATCCAAAACATACATATGTGCACAGGCAAAAGGGTAAGTGCTAGTGCTCCATTACTCCTTCCTGAAAAAAGTCAAAACAGCAAAAAAATTCATTACATTAGTATACTTATTGTCTATGTTGAACACAAGGGAGAACTCTTCATAACAACAAATAACAAATGCTGTCTCCAGTGATGATGACCACGCTCAGCTCAGAAACTCCTTTTTGGCTACTCAGAGAGAATTCAAGGCAGCCAGCGGTATGTTTCTTGCGGAGACACAGTTTGACTGTTCAAAGCAGATTCCCTTTTTGAAGTGCCAGAGAGCCTTTTATTTTACATTAATGTCTTCGTTTAGTTATTCCTTGTACTCCACAGCACAAGAAAAAGTAAGAAAAAAAGCAGAAAACTGAGAGCAAATAGAAACTTAGCTAAGATGTGGTTTCTTTCATAGTTCCTTCAAAACTAGAAACACGAAATATAGAGTTTCACCTTCTTATCCAGAATATGTAAATTTTTCAGATTCTGATCTCAGGCCTACTTCCACTGACAAGGGTCTCGTGGCTGCCTGTAGAGCTGTCGCTGTCCACCTGCTTTACACTGATACAAGATCTCAAAACTGAGATGACCCAGATCTGATTAAGTTTGCTACAAACATAAATTAAGAGATCACACGCAATAGTGCTTGTCCTAACTGAAATCTAACTTACAGGCAAAAAACATTTTTAGCCTTTTCCCACCCACTGATGTGACACCTATCTACATAAATGAAAGAAGAATATATTTGCTCTTTCCTTTATGAAACAGAACAGTATGCTTATCTACATGTCTATGGGAAACAGTCAAAATGTACCTCTAGTATGTATATTACTAGAGAATTTTAATAGCTAATATAAGATATTAAACTACAGGGAATATATTTTTCCATTATTCAGATATTACAAATATGTGCATCTAACACCATAGTCAACAAAATTACAAGCATTATAATACCTGCATGAATATATACTGCCTAATAATGGCTTTGGTAGGTTTAGACATGTCATTATTCATGAGATGCCTGTTCATATGCTCCTGGATGACATAAGGATTTCAAAATCCAGCCACTAGAAAATGCAGAAATAGCATAACATGCCAAGTAGCCACTGCACTATTCCCTTAGGTTTATAACCACAAGTCAGTGGTATACTGGGCATCACTGGGAAGCAGCCCCATTGTTCAAAATAAGCAAATCCTAACAATAATGCCAGCAACTCAATGTGGAGTGCTGACTTTGAATAAATTTTATCAAGATTTTCATGGCTGAATGATAACAGTGGGGGATCCCTGAACGTATCAAACTAATTGGCAGATGCCTTTCAATGTCAGAAAAAAATGAAAGTGCAAAACCTGACCCATGTTTTGAATACATACACACTGCATTACTGAACTCCAAACTGGCACCTCAACCAAAACCTGACAGACAAAACAATTCTAGTACCAAAAACATAAGAACAGGCAGCAATGTTAGACAATCCTGAACAGTGCCTATCAGCTTATGTCCACAACACCAAGACACTGTAAACATCAGCTCATCTACATGTACACAACGCAGGTAGACTTCCTATATCCACTATAATTGCTTTCTTGGTCACAAGTAACACAACAAAAATAGTACATGCGGAACCATGTGTTTCGATTCAGTTTATAGAATTCATACGCTCTCTCACCTAACTCACTTAAGTTTTAGAAATTACAGTATAGAGAGTATGCGCCAAAAGGCAACAGATGACAAGTCAGCAGAAGCAAAAGATATCTCCCATGTGTGTCCCTGTTTTAAAGGACATATGACTGAGGGACTCAAGTCTACAGGATAAATTTATTGTACTTGACTCCCAACAGGTAAATAGTACTTAATTAGACAATAGTCATTCATTTGGAATAGTAGGACGCCCTTACTTCTCAGTGCTTACCTTCTCAACATCTTATGATGTTTTGCTATGAGCAAACACTACCCCTCCAAAGTTGATGCATTCATTAGCCACCAAACTAAATGGAGGATGTTTAGAATGATCTTTGTTAAATGTCAGCAGACATAATGAAAGACATCACTCAAAGAATAGCACAAACAGTACATCACACTTCTACTGACAAGCACATCTGTCAGAGACAAAGTTCTGCAGTTCTGGACCACCTGGTGTGATCCTGTTTACATTCATAATGGGAATTATCAGGGGTTTGTAGCACATCACTCATGGGGTCAAAAATGCAGTAGTCCCTTGCCATATTTCCCTAGCTTGAGGATTTACTTTGCTTGCCCTGTGCACAGTCAAGGCATAAGCTTCCTAGGAGGGGAAGGGAGGATTTCAGGCTCTTTCAAGTCTGATAGTACAGATGTACCTAGCGGGTCAAGGAGTTGACATAGTTCCAGGTGTATTTCCTGCATTAAACTTGCATAGACCAGTAAACCCAACAGGGAAGTCATGGACAGAAAGGAAGGGAAATCACCAGTTTATTCCTTCTTGCAAGAGAGATGCAGATTTTCAGACAGGGTACTGGCTGCGAAGCCAAGCTTCATATTACCGGTAAAGAAACTGCTTCCTGTTGTTTGATCTTCCCACTTTAGGAAAAGAGCACTTGCTAAATATGGCATCAAAGACATTCTTATTTTCATCATTATTTCCACCTGTCCACTGAAACACGATTCCAAATTCCAGCTAAAACCTCACACTCCAGGTGGCAGTGGCATGCGCTCCTGGTTCGATGCTATGACATAAGCAGTCTCAGTAACATCTTGAGGATTATTTTGCATGAGATGCTGCTCTGACATAGAAAAGGTTTGCACCCTGTCCTGTAAGTAAACATTTGCTCCCTGCCCTATGAAGAACAACACGGGACAGTAAGCATGCTGACTAAAAGTCTCTATCTAAGCATGCTGACTAAAAGTCTCTATCGTGCACGGCTTTCTTTTAAATCACAACAAAAGGATTAATTTCAAAGAAAGTCAGAATGCCTAAACACAAAATTGTTTTAGGATTCCTCTGAAGATATCAGGCCCCCTATCAAATCAACACCTCCTCTGCCTCTGGAAAAGTACCCTATGCATATACACATGTTGCTGTGATTTTTTTCAGCCATTCAAACTTTCTATTCAGGTAGGAATTTTTAGAAGAGGTTTGGGGGGGAGTGGTTTTAACAGAATAACCTAAGATCTTTATTAAAAAATAATGTTTATTATCATTGCTGAATGAAAACAGAGCAATAAATTAACAGTCAAGCTAACAAAACAATGGAGTGGGAGTGAAATTAATGATTGGGAAACCATAATACAGTCATATCATCATAAAGTTTCTACCAACTGTTCAACTTCTGTGATTTTTTTTCCCTTCATGTTAAATAGAAATACATTGAAGTAACTAATTGCATAAATTTTGCTTCAAAAAATCTCTATCTCCAGTCAACTCCATAAATTACCTGCATCATGAAGCCTCAGCAAATCTGGCAGTAAATATAAAATATGAGTTCTTTCACATCAAAAATAATAATAAAAAAATCTTAACAAACCCGCTGAAGTAATCTATGTAAACTGTTTCTGATAAACCAACTAACTTGAAAATAAGCAGGATCACACTTACTGGGAAATGCCTGGGTCTTTTTAGTCTGTCTAAATCCAGAAGAATGCACTCCTATTTCCCAAGCATGGTAGCCAGGTGACCCACAAAACAGCCCAGGAAGACCAGTGGAGCTGCTTTGCCTGCAGCAATTTTTTCAGCAGGAACAAATTGCATCTGAGCTACCAGCTAAACTTGGAGGGCACAAGCACATCATGTAGTACAGAGAAGGCAACTAACTGGTAGAGGACATGACAGCTTTTCAAGGAGAGGAAAAATTCATGGCCAGAAGGACATCTCTTATTCTTCTGTTCACCTACTCTCTTCTCCTCCTCCCTTTCACACTCATGGAAAATATCAAGCTAACAAGGCACTGCAAGATATCACAAAGGAGTGTCAAAATAAGGCTACATTTTGTTTCAGTGATATGCCACAGGAATAACAGATTAGTCAACATTCAAAATACTAACAATAATAATGCAAAAATAACACAAGCCACATGTTGGCTTATGTTCTCTGTACTCTTTTTGTAAAAAAAGATGTTGGAAAATCTGTAGACATGACAAAGCTACAAGTTTTCAGGCTCCAGCCATATTTATACCCAGACTTCATGAGAATGTGGAGCCAACAGTTTTGCAACCAAACCATGGGGTACTCTTTTACATCCTTTTCTCCGGGCTCCTGACTGAAAATAATCATCTTGAAAAAAACAGCTACTGACACCCTGCTTGTGACTCATTGGTGGTTTTAGCCTTTGAATCACCCTAGAAAATCACATCTGGAAGTGCACTTTGACATACTATTCCGATCTAGAAGACAAGAACTAACCAAAAGCAGAGACCCTTATCAACTGTTTTGCTACAGGCAAGTTATTCAATACATAGTATTTGGTCTAAATCAAACTGCTGAGTCCTGCCTGTCTTTTCCCTATGAAGCATCTGAATTTTAACTCAATGTTCATTGAGGGAAAATATATTGTATATTTATAAAGTGTTCAGCTTTATTCCCCTTGTATTTTAACATTTAGCCTTCAGAACAAAAATAAGTCTTATTTAGTCCCCGTCACCACTAAGAATCCAAGAATTGCTGTGCTGTACCTGATTTATCAGTTACTAGTACAACCCTTCATCACTTTTAAAATTAGTATGCAATACCAATGCTCAGGTTTTAAACACTAGTTTTTTCCATACACTGCAGTAACTACACAAGCAGAAGAAAACCAGGCCAAGATGCATTATCCATCCATATGCAACTCTTAACATTGCTGCTCACAAAAGAAACTTTTTACATTTGAGCAAGATGCCAGCATCCTGCCTCTGAACCACCATCAGCAGTGACAGGTGGTGGCTACTACTCAGCTCTTAAAAATAATGGCAAAAACATTCTGAGTTCATTTTTTCAGATCTAATGATCCAGGAGCACAGATGAGTTTGTAAGTCCCGTTCAGCAGAACTTGTATATCAGCCGATGCATATACAATGAATGCCATTTCACAACAAAACATTTCAATTTGTGGCTTTCTACCAACTTTGCAAAACAGGAAGCAAGAAAAAAAACTTTATGCCACAGATAATGAAAGGAACAGAAACTACCTTGATGATGATGTTTTTGTTTTCATTTTTAGGACCTATGTGAAAGACTTCTATGCAGGTATTGACAGCATAGTACAGAAGGGTATTAGGCATTGGTGTTCGGTTTTAACCATTTTTTCTTCTAATAGGAGGAGGAAATTCTGGAACTAGAGTTTATGGGACTTTGCAATGCTCCCTGCTTTATCCATCAACAAGTCATGTTTAATTAAAATAGACAAAACTGACACTTCATCATTTTATCAGGGAGTTGGAGTGGGAGCTCTGCTAGCAAAGGGATAGCCAACTGGACCTTCCCAGTTCACCAGCAGCCTGTAAACTTGCTACTAGAGGGCCCTGGCATTGTATTCAAAACCACTTTTAAGAGCCAACATGGTAAGCTATGCAAGGTATGATGTGTGGGGAGCCCCATAAAAGCCTTTAATGGAAACAGCGGGCTTGTGTCGGAAAAAAGTTTCAGGAGCTGCCAACTACACTAATATAAAAAGTTTAGCTCCCATAAGGCACTAAGGCCGGCCCAAGTGTACAGGTTCCCATAGCCCCAAAGCTGACTGCAAGCTTCTAGGATGTCATTTCCTATAAAGAAGTTTTCATCATAAAGTCATGACAAACACTGATATAATGATAATGCAACTCTTACCTTGCTTCCTCCTTTTCTTGTGTTTTAAACCATTGAAGGCAAGGTGAGGAGGTTAGCCAGCCAGAAGCCCATAAGCAAGACAGGACAGCAGAGCAAGCTTCCCGGACTACATGCACTAGGGAGGAAACACAAATCTAACACCGAAATGAGGATGTTACTGGGATGGTACCATTCAATGTCCTTTTAATGAACTATTCTTAGATAAACGACTATCAGTTGCAATTCCCTCTAGACAGAAGGTGGCCTGAGGCTGTCTCGAAGACGGATATACACAACACTGAGGGTCTTTCTACCTCTTCTTTCTTCCATTATGTACAAATGTAATGACTCTTCTCTNAAAGTTTTCATCATAAAGTCATGGCGAACACTGATATAATGGTAATGCAAACGTCGTTTCCTCCTTTTCTTGTGTGTTAAACCATTGAAGGCAAGGTAAGGAGGTTAGCCAGCCAGAAGCCCATAAGCAAGACAGGACAGCAGAGCAAGCTTCCTGGACTACATGCACTAGGGAGGAAACACAAATCTAACAGTGAAATGAGGATGTTACTGGGATGGTACCATTCAATGTCCTCTTAATGAACTATTCTTAGATAAATGACTATCGGTTGCAATTCCCTCTAGACAGAAGGTGGCCTGAGGCTGTCTCGAGTAGGGATATACCCAACACTGAGGGTCTTTCTACCTCTTCTTTCCTTCATTATGTACAAATGTAATGANCCTGTATTTATAGGCCTGTGCTTATGACACACTACATACTACATCATCTGAAACCCTCTTATAAAACTCACTGTTACAACGTAAGTGGTAGAATTCAACAATCACCCAGAATATATTTTTTTTGCCTGTTTACCTACATTCTTCACAGATTTCCCTTGGTACTTAGAGCCGCCACCACCACTTGATCAGCCTGAGGAAAACACAGCAGTATCTCTAGGCAGGTAAAAAGAACACCTCGAGAAATGAGTCCTTACACTCTGGACCCAGAAAAAAGCTGATCTCTTACATATAAATATGAATGACAACATAAGTATTCAAACAGATGACCATAAAAAAGTGCAAGCATCAACAACCAGAATATGGACTACCCACTGCTACCGATTAGATCTTCATTTCTAAAAAGATAAGACATCTGTAGCATCAAAAACTGCTTAAACTGAAGTCTTTTAACCAGAATCCAGAGGGGGACAAAAAAAAAAGTCTTTGGAAAACAGCGAATGATTTTTTCATGACTGAGTATCTGGTTTATGTTTGAACAAAAAGGAAATAGATTCTCCTAATCAGCCCTTTTTACCCACTGACAAAAAAATATGAGAGTGCAGCTTTACAGCCAAAGCAAGCTGTTATCCACTTCTTTTATAATTCACTCCAAACCCCTACATTAATGCAATATTGCAAATGAGAACTTAAATGTAGGAGAACCGGGAAAATCAGAAGATAGATTCCTTCTGGCATATGCACATGTACTACAGACTTCCTATTATGGACTATTTTTATGTTGATTTTTCCCAGCACAATTTAATTTCATTAAACCCCTGATGTAAATCCTATAAGAAACCACACATACAAAACATAGCAAATACCTGTCTCTAGCAAAACTTTCTAAGAAATTATACTTTTAAAAATTCTGTTTGCATACATTATCATTCTGTTCATACTCTCTTCTTACAAAATATTGAAGCTGTTGCATATTCCAGCTAGTTTAAATGTGTTCTCATTTTCCAAAACACTTTCTCTTTTCCTTCAAACAGAAAATACTATTTTGGCCAATTGTCCTGGAGAGTGGTTCTTGCACCTTACTTGATGCACAATCATTGCACGTGGATGCCTATGATGCAACTGAAGCAAGCATTTTATCAGAATCAGTAAAAGATAAAGCTCATGGCATCTTTAAAACTGTTAAGTGACAGATGATTGCTCCACTTCCATTTCCTCTGCCAATAAGGGAGCAATCTCCCAAAGGAGGAAAACATTCACATGCACACAAAGAACATTTTCATTCTTGACTTAAAGTAGGCAAGATCAAAAGAACACTCTATATATGTAATTTAGGGGAACAGAAATTAGAAATAATAATCACAGGTTTGAAAAATATGACAAGCGCTTTAACAAAAATACTGCACAACAGCTAATATATTGTGACAAGGCAGAAACACTCATTTCCTAAGACAGGGCACCTGAACAAATGCTTATTATCCTGACTCAAGTGCAACCAAAGGGTTCCAGAGTTTATATGCTAATGTACCTTACTTCAAAGATTTCCTTAAGCTACCTCAGAAAACAAAATCTCGCACGCCAAGAATTTTAGCACTGAAGAAAAGGGGACTGACAAACTTGTCATGCTGGCAAAAGAAAAAGATGCTGAGAAGTGTTCAAAGATGTGAAACTTCTATTTTTCTTGAAATGGACTATTGCTGTTTCCTGTAATTGCAAAACTTATACCTAGTTGAGCTTTGTTTGGGCACAGGAAAAAACAAAACCTGCTAAAAATTTCCTAAGATACTCCCAGACAACCACTGCTACCCTTCTAAGTTTCTAAATTAATTTGTATTACTAGGTGTTTGCAAATCAGGAATTTGATCTTTCGGCACTTGGCAAGAGACAGATACAGCCAAAGCATTACAAAGAAAAGGTCTTGTGTCAACACAGTTTACTGCCAGAAGGCTCAAGTCAGCCCCTGGGATTATTTAGAGGGTCTCTTGAAAGAGGATTTTAATAGTAAATAAAATGAAAGGAGAAAATTAACTTCACTAAGTCAGGATAAATCCTAATAAAGTAAGAAAAGACCTATGAGGGACAAACAGTGATGGATCCCACAGGTGGGAAAGGACAGAGAGAAAACTGAAAAAGTCACTAGATTTGGGGCATTTTCTCTTTTTTAAATGATTCACATTTTTCATGCTACTGAAGTAAGCCTGCAAGCCTTGTAAAAGGGTCTGTTTCTCTGCATACATTTACCTGTACCCTGAAGGAGTTAAACCAGAATTCTGACACCCTCACTAGTAAGTTTAGGATAAAACAGTTGGGCTATATGGAGGATGAGGAGCGAGACGTGGGTCCACAGAAACAAATTGCTGGCCATCAGGTCCCATGTCTGAGTAAGCACTGCTCAACAGCAAGTCTATCCTTTAAAAGCCTGTCCCAAGACAGCAAGAACAGACAGTGTCTGTTTTCTTCAGGATCCAGAGGTTTACAACACATGATGCTTAGGACACCAGTAGATTTGGTCTGTAATGTTAAAAGCAGATTATATTCTGGAAAATTACTTGTCCAGTTCTGACTGTTCGGAGGAATGCCAGTTTAAAAGAAAACAGTAGCCATGTATTTTACCTAGAAAAAACACTTCTGTAACTATTTACTCCCATGTCCCTGAAGTTTATTTATTGCTACTAAAATCTGTGGGATGATTTGCATGACAGTGATGTGGAGATTTATAATGCTTGGGAAAATGGAGTCAGCAAAGAAAAGAGTTGATTAGTTGGTTTTGGATGGGAAGGGGTTGTTTTATGCTACAGGTATAGTCCCCTCCTTTGTAGAGCGATGACCAAGAAGATGACCAGAAGCACTCATGAGTCAGGATGTGGAGGTCTGATTCAGTCCCCATGCAGCAAGCACATGGGCAACCGTTCCAAATCCAGGGTTGGGACACACACCACTCTTCATTTCCACATGGGGCTTAGACAAGTTCTAGTAAGTCAAAATTGTGAAGCTAAAGATGAAAAAAGATCATGCTTCATAACACTAAGGATAATAAGGTTTTCTTCAGGGCTACCAGGCACAGAGGTTATCAACATTACAAGATGAACATGATACAATAACACCACAAAACCCACAAGTTCCTAGCATAGATTACCAGACCATAAAGACAGAAGGCACCATACTAATAATGAGGCGATAGTCTTTAACAGTATACTTCACAGAAAAGCAAGATAATGCACTCCACAGTAAGATGGAATACCACTGTGTTTATTTCTCATGTGTAGATTTCATCCTCAAACGAGTATAACAAGTTTATCAGATAAAATAAGGGCTTACAAATAAAGCACCTCAATATTTCTGAGGCATTTTACTTTGTACTATCCAAAACTCTGATCAAAATAGCTGATGCTAAAAATAACTAGTAAGCATCCATTTAAATGACTCACTGATCTCAGAGTCATTATGAATGTAGAACTGGGCTCTAGTAATAACACCTGTACCAAGCATGCCTCTGTAAGAACATGTATTAATTCAGTAACGTTCAATACCAAGCTGAAGCCTTTTTATGCACATTTTGATGCACCACCAGCATCGAAATTGGCTTAAAAATCCGGTGCCCACGTTTAAATATTTTAAAGTCAGAGGTAACACAACAAAAGATGGATAGTAAGCAAATAAAGTTTCAACTTGTTAAGCTCAGAGAAGTTCAGAAAACAGAATTTAATGCAGCTTCCAAGTGCCACCATTGGAAGAAAACATCAATCTTACGTCAGCTGCCAAAATTTTAAAAAACCCCTCAGCTATGGATAGAATTTCCAGAAAGGATGATTAATTAATGGTCTAAGTTACCAAAGCCAATCATGTTGGTTTCAGTTCCTCCATTCTCTGTACCAACAGATTAAAAGATAGAAACCTTCCCAGAATATATACAACGACAAAGTACAAATTTGTGTTAGTGTGGTGGGTTGGCTCTTGCTGGATGCCAGGTGCCCACCAAAGCTGCTCTACCATTCCTCTTTTCAGCTGGACAGGCAAGAAAATATATAACAAAAGTCTGATGGGTCAAGATGAGGACAGGGAGAGACCATTCACCAATTACCATCATGGGCAAAACAGACTCAACTTGGGGAAATTATTTTAATTTATTACCAATCAAAACAGAGTAGGATAATGAGATATAAATCCAAGTCTTAAAACACCTTCCCCACACCTCTCCCTTCTTCCTGGGGTTAACTTTGCTTCCAAATTCTCTACCTTTTTCCCACACACAGCTCAGGGGACGGGGAATGAGGGTCGCAGTCAGTTCATCACACATTGCCTCTGCTGCTCCTTCCTCCTCTAGGGGAGGACTACTCACACTCTCACCCTGCTCTAGCATAGGGTCCCTCCCCCAGGAAATAGTCCTCCACAAGTTTCTCTAATATGAGTCCTTCCCATGGGCTGCAGTTCTTCATGAACTGCTTCAGCATGGGTCCCTGCCACAGGGTGTAGTTCTTCAGGAACGGACTGCTCCAGTATGGGTCCCTGTGGAGTGACAAATCCTGACAGCAAATCTGCTCCAGAAGGGGCTCCTCTCTCCATGGATCCACAGGTCCTGCCAGGAACCTGCCACAGTGCAGGCTCCATAGGGGGCCACAGACTCCTTCAGGTGCATTCACCTGCTCCATCGTGGGATCTTCCATGGTCTGCAGGTGAATATCTGCTTCACTGTGGACCTCCATAGGCAGTGGGAGAATCTCTACTCTGACACCTGGGACACCTCTTAAAACTTATTATTCAGTGACCTTGGTGTCTGCAGACTTTTTTCTGTCATACTCTCAACTCCT
>WAAB01002652.1:0-31769 GCA_013389865.1 Piaya cayana
CCTACTGCCACATCCCCCACAATCTTTTTTCTCCTAAAGTTTTAGGAATTCCTGAAAAGCTACAGTAAAAGGGACTGTTCCATTGCTCTATGGGAGACTATGCTGTCTGTCTAGTGTGGAAGGAACTCTGCCATGAGTAGGGAGAAAAGGGACAAAGTTCAGCTGGGAAAATGTCATAGAAATAGTCTGCTTCTTAGGCTTGTGTTATTTTCTGTCATTGGCCACGGTTAGGGGGACATTCAATTTACAATGACCTAGAGCTATATTTGATCAAATGCATAATAGTAATTCTGGTGGCTCAGGAGATTCACTCAGATGTTAATGAATATGGAAAACTCTGAAATCATGATATTTGCAGGGTGGTAGGGAAGCTTTGTCTTCCTTCCTGCAATTAAACTTTCTTCATTGCTTTTCACAATTGCTTTCTTTCAGTGCATTTCACAAATGACAATGTAGATAAATTATTATCACGGAACCTGTCTTTATATGCCTTGTGCAATGGTAGGAGGAAAATTAATACAAAAGCAGCAACCTGATGGAAGCCACTGTATCAAAAGCCATTTTTTGTGAAGTGCTGTATCCTAAACAGATTTTTACTAAATGTTTGCAATCATGTATCTCTGTGTCTGCATGAAAGATGTTCTTGTTTACTACTACAGCCTGAAACACCAGCAAGGCACCCTGTGCTCTAATGTGCAAAAGCTGGTAGATTCTCAGTGCGGAGAGATTGCACAAGCCTTCTCCCATCCCCGAAACACCAAGCCCCAAATCCTCAGGCTTCTGGAGTTCCTGGTTCCTGAAATTTTCCTCTGGAAAAAAACCAAAACCAAACCAAAAAAACAAACAAATGAAAACTACACTGAAAATAGAGAGGGACAGGGAAAATATGCTTCTAAAATGTTTTGAAGGGTGGAAATTACCTTCTTTTTGTGAGTTGAGTGCAATAAATTCAGTCTGGGCATTAGTTATCCAAATTACCTCTTCCTTTCATTTAACATAAAAACCACCGTCACGCACTTGACTAATGTTTCATTTTTGTGTGTAGATGCAATATCGGATGTTTAATTAGACCAATAATTATTCATGCATTAGTGCGAACTTTTTGAAGTATAATGGTAACTTGTTAAATGTATAATTATTACCTCTGATAATTAGCAACCTTTTTTTTTATGTGCATCACTAGTGCTGTAGGAGAAAAAAAAATTGCAGTGCTGAACGGTGGAATTCAGCAAAATTCACATCTCCTCACGCAACTTAAGTTAAAATTGGATACTTGACCTTCCTTAGGTAGAAGTCCCCATGTATTACACAGTCTTGGGTACTCAGTTGTACTCCACATTTCTGAGAATCTCTTATTTTGAATTTCCTGCTAGTTTAATGCCTTTCTGTTGCCTTTTCAATGGAAAAATTCATACTGTGTGTCATTATTATGAAAACCTTTAAGTCTCCATTGCACAACTCATTCCTCATTCTGTGTGCAATCCTTACTTTTATTTTTCCTTTGTAAATTCAAATAACAAGTATTTGATTCCATAACTGAAATTCTCTGTGAGGAAGTTTATTTTTTAAAGATTCAAGTCTGATCTGTATTTTCCATTTCACTTTAGAAATCTGAATGGCAAAATACTTCAGCAAACTTGAAGATAAAATGCTTGTTCCTGCCAAATGCTTTGTTAGTACTTCTCTAATTTGACCTATTATTTTTATTACTCTGTATGACTGTGCTGTATATAAATTTTTATGTATGTATGTCTGTATGCATAGGTAGGTATCCTATATGTACTGCACATGCTTTTTGTATATAAAATTTATGCTCAAAAGATTTTATTTAAGCATATCATCTTATATAACATTAAAGACCTCATTGCTCTCTACAACTACCTGAAAGGAGGTTGTAGAGAGGAGGGAGCTGGCCTCTTCTCCCAAGTGACAGTGGACAGGACAAGAGGGAATGGCCTCAAGCTCCACCAGGCTAGACATGAGGAAAAATTTTTCACAGAAAGGGTCAATGGGCACTGGAACAGGCTGCCCAGGGAGGTGGTTGATTCACCTTCCCTGGAGGTGTTTAAGGCACAGGTAGATGAGGTGCTGAAGGGCATGGTTTAGTGTTTGATAGGAATGGTTGGACTTGATGATCTGATGGGTCTTTTCCAACCTGGTGATTCTATGAGTCTGTGATTCTATGAAATACAGAATAATGTTATACAGCATTATAGCTTCAGTATTATTGACTCAGTAATTAAACATTTCAGAAGCTGAGATACATCATGTAATCATAATTCTGGCCCTATGTATTTTACAGTTTTTGACTGGGTGATCAGAAATTATTTCTGAGTTAATGCATACATGAATAGCCTTGTCCTTGTGCTTACAAGATGAAGTATTTTAAAAGTAGACATTTCTCCACTTGCTCCCCCAGGAGCTTAATCTCATGGTCAAGGTTCTTACTGACTTCCATGCTGCAGGACATGGAATTCCACTCCCTAAGCCAGACCACTCTCTGCACGAATGTAACTTAAATATGGTACTTTTGGAGTAAGGACACTCTAGCTCAGTCAGTGACAGACGGCGGCAGACACGGTACGTGCTGCAGCTGGGAGCTAGATCGAGGCAGAAAACGTGCTCTGTGGAGTAGGGGAACCCCCCACAGGGACTGAGGGCCAGGCAGCTCCTGACTCTGGGTCCCAGCAGCTGCCATGTGGTTGCTGACACAGGAGGGTGGTCCCAGAAGCAGCCATGGGAGATTTAAACAGCGCAGCGAACAGGAGTGTGAGACAGAGTCAGGCCTTGTCAGAAGGGTGGGCTCAGCAGTTTGTGAGAGCAGTTTGTGAAGGCAGGGCTGGCGTAGTCTCTGTGCTCAGGAGGCAAGTTCAGTCAGTGGGAGGGAGCCCAGACATAGTGGCTGCCCGGCACGAGGCTGCATCCTCTGCACCTGCTAGGAAGGGACACATCAGCCCAGACTGAGCTCCCAAGTAAACATGCAGCTGTCCAGGTCTGAGGCTGCAGGAGGTACCACCACCTTGCCCTGGAAACAGAGGGCAGCAGGGGAAACATCTGTGTAAGGTGCTAGCAGGAGGAAGATCTCAGCCTGGTGGCAGAGGTGTGAGAGGAAGCAGAAAGGCTAAGGAGCACCAGGGAGTCTGAGCAAGAGACAGACTGGTGGAACCACACCCTGAGCTCCCTGATACAGGAGCAGAGAGAGCCACCAGAAAAAGCCCCTTTTCAAAGGGATTTGGTATCCCCCCCAACTGGGATGTAGGCAGGGACTTAAAGGGATGTAGTGAGTGGAAGCAAGTCTACCAGTGGGGCAGAAAATGAACCCCCTCCTTGCCCACGACTCCCCAGTTGCCTCTGCACAACAGGTACGAGGCTCTATCTGTGGAAGACCAACCAGATGAAAATGTGAGTGATGACTCATCTACACTAGAGGAAGGGCCAAGTCCCTGCTGAGGGGAACAGAGGGTTCAATACATCGAGCAAATCCCACTCACGGGGAAGTCTGCTGCCTCCCAGGAGCCCAGGTAAGGGGTATTGCTAGGAAGCCCCCCAGTCTGGTAAGGCCATCAGACTGCTACCCATTACTGCTGTTCCATATGGGAAGTGATGAAGCTCCAGTACATAGCCCGGAGTGATTAAAAGAAATTTTAGGGCCTTGGGACCTTTAGGGCCCCAGACTCCCATCCAATGAGGGAGTCTGGGGCACAGGTGACTTCTTCCTCTCTCCTTCCAGTTACNCAGGAGGGTTGGAATTAGATGATCTTTAAGGTCCCTTCCAACTCAAACCATTCTATGATTCTATGACTTGATAAATTTTCCCTTCATTTTTTTCATGGGTATAGTAATATTTGTGTTTTATTTATAACCATTTAATCTTTTTTAAATAAAAATGATAATGAAAAACATTTACTGGGACAACTGATCAATTCCTTTCTGATGCTATGGAAGGCTTCCATGTGTACTCAGTTTTACACATAGTAAGGGCTCAGAGCAAAAAGAAACTGTCTGGTTTTTAAAGAAAGTTCAGGTTTTTAACTGATTTCTAAAAAAAAATCTTGCTAAGGAAAATTTGGATTTTTTTTTCTAAAAAAACCCCAAGTACAAGTGGTTCAAAATAGATTTTTTTTTTTGTCTGCTTCACTTTGGTCTTCAGTAGAAGTTGTAAACAAACTGTTTTAAATACATCATTCCCTTCCCTGGTTTTATCTTCCTGTTCAGATTGTATTTCCATATCATCTTCCATTTCATACCAAGGAGAATCTATAACATACAAAAAAAAAGAGTATTCAACTAGAAAGGTCCCAATGTTTGAACCCATCTTAATGTGAGAAACAGTTTGGACCCATATAAAAACACCAATTGTAAGCGTTGGGTCAAATTTCAAATTTTGATTGCTGATTTTACTGTAATTTAAAGGACTTTAGAGGTGACATCTAGGAATAATTCTTCCCTTACTAAGTTACAAAGCAGATGAAAAGATATAAACCAAAAAATAATGATCAAGAAGTGCAATTAAAAGTGAAACAGTTCTGTGTTGTATTAGAGTGGCAACAATGTTTGTTGCTTTGATTTATTGCTTTGTAAATTGGGAATATCATGGCTGTTTCTGATGTCTACACAGAAGATAATTAGGGTTGTCTACATGCTAAGTATTTCAGCCATATGTGGTATTTTAATAGCAACACCCAGACCTGCATATCAAAGTATTGTAAGACCACAGGTTTTGCATACTTCATCTGAGACAAGAAAAGATGTTTTCTTCAATTTCTTGTAACTCATTTCCTCTCCTCTGTTTGGAAGATATGGACTTAGAAGAGTTGATACCTGGAGCAATAAAGTTGTGGAGCTTTTATGTGTAAAAATATCCTTTCATAACATTGATTTCCATCTGGATATAAATCTTGATTGTCAGTATCTCCAGTAAAGACTAGGTCAGACTAGAAAGTTGTTGAATCTGCTTCTCCTTTGATTTTCATTTGCAAAGATTGTCCAATAAAACTAATATCATGTTTCTAAACAACACTAGAATAATTAATACTGCATCTAAACATTTGGTTGTATTTCCATATTTTGTTTTTTGGTTTTTTTATTATTTTCCCAATGAAGTTGATAAATAAGGAAAGAGATAGTACAACCTTCCTTTTAATGCCTTCAGCCTTGCTTGTTCTTTGGCCAGCTGGGTACTCTGGAAGGTGATGTGCCTTAGGACTTTAGTGCGTATGCAAATTTGGCTGAAAGCACATAGCCTTATCACCATACTGAACTCACGTTAATACATGCTGCCTCTTGGTAAACCTTGCTAATTTGAGTTCAGCTATATTTAATGAAATGACTTCTGATTCAGAGTTGGCTTGTATCTTGGTTTGTATCTCAGTTCATGGAAAGAGTGAAATTTGCGTGCCTTCAGTGAAATAATGCATTCCCATAGTTATCACTGAAGTCCTTTACTGAATTGGAATAACTTTGTACTGATTATAGTGGCCAGACTTACTAGTATCAGTGTGAATGTTTTATTAACATTTACCATCAGATGTTCAGGGAGTCAGGGAACCGTGCCTTAAAACATTGCTCAAAACAGAACAATTCTTTAGTAAGAAACATAAAAGGGAATATTTTCTCTTTTGCATTTTTTACCTCCTGAAAATTTCCATAGCAGCAACAAAAACTTTGTGAGTAAATAATGTAAACAACATATGGGAAAAACAGCTAATCAACAGTATATTTTTATTTAGACTGAAAATGATGCAATCTTCCTTTTTGCTTCTTGCAGTTATAATTTCATTTCTGTTTTAAAATAATGATGAGAGCAATCGACATCTGCCAAAAGCAAATGATGTGTCAGCTTACCGTAAATTCCTCGTCAAGTGTGGGCAAGTGTAAAAAAGCTAAGTGTAACATTAATTGATCAATTTAACATACCAGAAAAACTAAATTGCTCCATATGATGAAAATACTTGTTTTTGCCATGTTCAGAATATCCTTTTCAAGTGCAACTACCTTACCATTGATCAATGACCATGCAGTGGAGATGAATTTCATAGTCATTTTCCATTGTTCAGAATTATTTTAATTACTTCTTCAAAGGGTAATTGCCACAATCAGCAGAGGTTAGGAGGTCATCTGGGAACATTTATATCGCCAATTTATCCGTTCATGAAATGTCAATATCAATTTTTTTTTTGTTACAAATATTATATATATACAGCTATAGTAAATGAATGTGTTTTCTAGGAGAACTTGTGACCTCAGGGATCATGAATTAATACGTTTTTTTCTGGCTACTGAAATCAAACTGAATGTTAATGCAATATTTCAAATACCCTTATTTGAAGCCTTTTGTAAAAACAATGTATTTGTATTGTAGCACAGGACTGTATTTATGTAATGAGAAAGCATAATGTGCTCAATAAATATTGAAGTTCTTGGCCTCCTGCTGAGCATTTGATATTGAAGTGTACCTAGTTATAGACTTTGAAATTGATGCCCCTTTCATTCTGGGCTAAATTTGCACCTTTACTATAGTAATTTCACTTTGCATCTCTGCACATAATTATAGTGAGACTGATTCAACAGGGAAACAATAAAGACAGATATAGAGAGAGTTCTGCCTGAACAGCAGGCAGTGTTCTATTGGATAGTTTGAGGAACAAAAACAGTAAACATTGCAATAAGCCCAAAACAGGACTTCAGGAAGGCTTTTTTTCCAGTCCTCTGTTACCCTCAGAGCATTAGGAGCTAAATTTCTCTGAAGCAAGTTAACTATTGTAAAAGAGAACAGATTTTTGGCCTTCATGGTTTCTTCCACAGCAGGATAAGGAACCCTATATTAAGCACATTACCTGCAGCCTCCAAGCATTTAGGTGCTGATATGGATATCTGAGTAAGGAAATGCAGCAACAGTGTAAGACAGGCTTTTATCTTCCTAAACCTAACTCAGTATCAGTTCCTCTTTATATATTAACTCTTCTGAGAACTTGTAATTAACTTGTAAGACAGATGAACTGAGAAGGGCAACTGGCCTTTTTTAATTCTGCACCAGGTCATCGTAGTTTTAAGTCATAAGTAGCTATAATATTTTTCTCTGTGAACATGTGTATATTTTTCATGTTCCTGCTATTGCTGAAGTGCCCTTAAAACTTGAATATTTTGCATTGGGATAATGAGCACCTCAAGGAGACAGGCACAATCTGAGCAGAGCCTTAGCCTCTTGGAAAGGATTGCAATACAAGCATGTTGAGGGCCTATTATAATGATTTACTAACATGCCTAGATTTAGGAGCATGATGGTGTTCCCACAGAGATTTCACTTTGCTGGCATCCTCTGAGAGCAGTCTACATAGACATGCCTGCAGGAGATTCAGACCCAATGCAAAGTCCTATTGAGAGAATCATTAATGTGAAACAAGTTCTTTCAATCAAGTTAAAAGCAGTGCATTTCTCATTCATGAAATTTTGGCCCCTTTGAAATCAGTAGGAGTTCTACTGCTGTCTTGTAGTGTGGATGGTGTTTAACCCCCAAATCTGCAATAAATGACATTTTCAGAAAGAACGATTAGAAACTGACTATTCCACAGAAATTTGTGGGCACATGGGAGTAGTCTGGGTTCTTGAGAGTGAGGTTTTCCAAGGCACAGAGGAAGTTATTCCTGTTTCAGCTGAAACTAGCTGCTAAATTTCTCCTTTGTGTAACAGCAGATCTCTCCCAGTATGCTTATTTTTGTTCATTCGGTATAAGAACAATAAAAATGTACACAGAGGTTCAGCTACTCAGGCACTGTAGTTCCATTCACTCCAAGATCTGCTGAAAAATCAAAACAAAAACATGCACAGAGGGATCTTCAAAAATGATTTATAATTACCTTTTCTTTAAAAAAAGTCTGTGTGAGTTCAAATCCTTTATACTGTGGGATAAGATCTAAACTGACACATCACCATTGACATTGCCAGACTTGCATCAGTCACTAACCTGATTATCTAATGCATTGGACCACTTTTGCCAAAGATGTAAAATGAAATTCCAGGCAACATGTATTTTCAGTGTAAGGAAAACAGACCCTTTTCAATTCTCATCAGCTCACTTTTTTAGGATATATTACCTTCTGAAATTTAGCTTCGATTTTACTAGTTGGATCAAGAAAGGGGCAGAGTGGCCAATATGATAATGAAAGATTTTTATATGAAGTCAGTATCACTTAAGGTTATCAGTAAACTCTCTTCCCCCACTTTAGAGAAATCCTACACATATTTCTCTGGGATATATCTTCTTTAGACATTAGCGCACTCAATGACCTTTCATAAAACACGTTTCCAATTTCTTTTGCCTAATCAACAGAAATCTTACAATCAACTTTTTATGGAAAAATGTTATGGGCTACATTCATTTCAGATATCAGATCCTTGCAGCTATATCTGTGATGTGTGGTGTCAGTGAAAGAGTGCGTTGTTCCACTCACTGGTTGTTGGTCTTCAGTTCGTCCTCTGACTCATAAGGAACTTCTGTTATGGTGGTTTTCAAATTGCAGCCCTCCTCTTTCCTTTCTTTTCCCACTGCTATTTCTGTACACTTGCCTGTCGACTTGCTTCTCTTATATAATTTTCCTTCTGCAGGAATATAGTGTTTTGTATTCCTGACTGATTTTTTTCTGAATTTGCACTATGGTCTTCACTGCCCTTCACTTTGTTGAACTCGTTTACATCTCTGTAAGGAGTAGGAGAAAAATAGCACCCTTTAGTGCTCCATTTGCTCCTCTCATTGTGCAGGTATAAAAGAGAAGATATGAGATTGCCAGGAATTAGGTCGGGCTCAAGCTACTCAGGCACTGAGCTATGCTTTCAATTTGACGTTCAGAAAAAACACTGAGAACTGTCAATTTCCATAATGTGTAGCAGTGTAATGGTACAGAATAGCATAAAACCTTACTTTGATCCACAATCACTACATATTTGTGCACTGCAGCAAACTCTGAACAAACCTGAGTTTAGATAGAAGTTTATAACCCCTGGATCAGGCAATATTGTCTTTGAGATATCAGGTTTTGCTGCAAACAATTCACGCTCCTCTGTGCATATTCTTTTGCTTGTAAACAATTCAGCCTTCTGTAAATTTCCAGACATGGGTTAGTATTGTTGATGTGAAAACCTTTTCACTTGAGCTGGCTATTCATTTGCTTCCCTACCAGTTTTTGAGCTATAGAAATAATACCCAGCACCCAGAAGTTGCTTTAAGAGTAGCTGAAGCCTGTGTGGCCATGGAAGACTGAGACATCAGAGAGGAGAAGACAGCTGAGGATGGCAAGCACCACAACTCTTTCACAGTAAACCATTCTGCTTGCATCACTTGTGGGTATATATTGAGTTTATCTGCTATTTTGAGTTCATTAGTTGGTTTATCCATTTATCCAGACTTCCATTCACAAATCCAGTGCATCTCAAAGTTTTGGTTTAGTGCTACTTAACTAGTAGTTATTAGTACATTAAAGTAAAGTTATTGCACTGGATAACTTACAAATTCTCAGAACTTTGCTCTAACAATTATCTTTAACCATGCAATTATCATAATAAGCCTGTTTAGTGACCTGAATGACATGTAATTTTTAAATAAAAAATTACATTTAATTTTAAAAAATAACTTTTAAAATTAAAATTATTTGCATTCTGTCTTTGGAGACACATTCAGACCTAGGTTCTATGGACTTCAAAAAACCACATAATGGTTGAAGATGAAAGAGACCTCTGGAGATCATCTGGTATAATCCCCCTGCTCAGTCAGGACCATCTAGATGGATTGGCCAGAACCATGTCTGCCATCCAAAGAGGGGGCTTCCATCAGCAATCTGGTCAGCCTTTGTCATCGCTCTCTTACCCTCAGAGGAAAAGTGTTTCCTGGTGTTTAGAGGGAATCTCCTGGTTTGTGCCCATTGTCTCTGGTCTTGTCACAGGACACCACTGAAAAGAGCCTGGCTTTGTCCCCTTTGCACCCTCCGTTCAAGTATTTGTACACATTGATGAGATCTTCCCTGAACATTGTCTTCTTGAGGCTGAATAGACCCAGTTCTCTCAGCCTTTCCTCATAGGAGAGATGCTCCAGTTCCTTAATCATCTTCATGGCCCTTTGCTGGACTCTTTCCAGTAGCTCCAAATTCACAGTCATACATTTTTAAGTGTAAAACTTAGCCCTGTGGCTTTTTTTGTTTGTTTGGGGCCTTTTTTGGTCTCTCTCTTTTTTTTTTCCTGGTTATTTTAGGAACACTTAAAGTGGAAATGTAATGAGAAAATAAAAATATCTAATTTACTCGCAATTTCTTTTTTCCTGCTAGATATGCATAAGAATCTGTGGTCTTGATCTAAGTCATCTAAGAAATGAACAAAGGAACAATTTATATGAGAGATTAATGAGTGTGAGGAGCTTTGGTAATATGGCTGTAAATGTCATAGAATTGTTATAAATGCTTTAAAATTCAGCAGAGAGGTGTGGGCAAAAATCCAAATGGTTGTCACTGTTGTAAGATGGAAAATAAAACCCTTAATGGGCAAAACCTCTGCCTGTTATTGGTAAGAAGCACTAAAAGTAGCCATTCTTAGGAGCACTTGTGGTTGACTAGCACTTGTTATGCTACAGGAGAGGAGAAGTAGTCCTGAGGAAGAGGTTTTTCTTTGTCACGTCAGCAGTTTTAAGTAGAATGCAGATCGTTTATGCTTCCAGGCTTGGTTGCATTAGAAGATGTATTAAGCAGAGTGCAGAGGATTCTTCTTAACCAAGCAAGTGATGTGCTACGAATTAATGGTGTGACTAGTGAAATTTTGCTTCTCTCATTTGTAGAAACTACAGGTACTTTTAACTTTTGTCTGTGTTTCTAATTGAGATAGGTGCTAAGTCAGATATTTTCAAGGAAGTCACACAGGCCAGAGTGTAAAATAGCAATTAAGTATTGAGTGTGCGTATGACTAATTAATTAGTGCCATAAGGAAGCATATGTTTTGGAATCTTCCTGGAGCCAATTACCACATGCCTGTGTTATAAGCAGAATGAGAATCAACCCCATGCTGAAATAAGAGTTCATTACAGGACAACATGAAAAAGAAGAAAGCAAGTATATGCTGACCAAGCCAAGTGGTAGAGTCATGACGAAGGAAAAAATAATCAAGGAAACTTCTGCACTGAAAAAGAGTCTTCTGACTGCATTCAACGGACAACTTCAGATCACAAGTGCTCTTACACAACTTTTTAAAAATTAATATACAGTGCTTAAACATATTTTAGGGCTGAATATGGCCCATGGCTGAAAAAAATTGTATAACTCGCTTCTAATGGCACTTTGAGGTTGGAATGGAGATAGGTTTTGATACTTACTTTTGTTGCTTGGTTTAAGTTCATATGTGCATACTCATAGTGCCACTTCGATTCATTCCATGACTCAGTCCTTAGCTGTGATTCCTCTGGTTCTCTTCCCAACCTTGGAATACGTCATTCCCCTTGAGAAGGAGTCTGAGCAAAAGTGAGGAAATAGCTTGTTTCAGCATCAGTATAAAGATATGCAATGGGATTTTGGCCAGGCTTCTTTGGAAGATTTGGTAAAGACACAAACCCAGGCTCATCAGCTTCTGCACTTCCCCAAACCAGCAGACTTCCCATTTCTTTCCTCCCCTTTAGTTGCTGCAGATATGGTACATTCCCCAGTCTTTGTTCTGCTGGGATTTCATTATTCTCAGAATATTGTGTTCTTGAAAGATGCTTCTTCAAATGTTGTAACTAGACTTTAAGGTACAGTTGCAGAAGTCAGGTACAATTATACAGCTTGTTGTATCTGCCATGTAAATTATTTTCCAAGCAGCATTAAAAATAGCATGCTCTCAGTCTCTGAGACTGTGGGTAGAGTTCAACTGCAGTTTGGCAGCTGAATGTTGGCAGAAACTTTGTATCATATTCATTGAATGTTTGCACAAGCAGGGATTGCATCAGTGAAGGTACAAATTTGTATGTAAAACAGAGAAATACCTTCTAGCAAAATGACAGTGTGAGTGCTATTGCCTTCTAATTCTGTGATTTGCTTCAAACTAGTTTAGGTATTATTTTACCCAACTCCTGACACAAAGAAGTAGCAAGCACAAGTATGTTTAAAATAAATCTCTTCAGAATTCTTCATACTTCCATTCCAATCTTGCATGAATACACTTTGCCTAATACATTGCTACTCTATGATACTTCTATCAGGTCTCACTGAACAGGATTTAAAAATCTCTTAAATGGCTTTATGGTGAGAATATTCATGAATACAAATCCATGGTTTACTCACACTTAACATAATCCAGGTACATATTTTTCTTGTGCACTCATTCATGGGAAATGTAGCACAGATGAAAAACCCATATAGACTCATGTTTTTTATATTTGACCATCTGTGCTTCTAGCTGCCAAGAAAATGTCCTTTGCCTTTGCTCCTGTCATTTCATTGACACTCCTGGCAGGTGAGAGTATTCTTGGCTTTTTATTATTTTACTTACTGTAGTCCTTGTCTTCTTTCTTTAGGACAATGGAAGGTTTTTAAGAATATGCCCCCTCCTTTCCTATGCTGTGTTTTTGCAACTCAGCATCCTGTTTAGTAATTTTGTTTCTTGTCCTGACAGCTGCCATTCCCTCTGGCTTTTCTACTTCTGCCTTATTGCTTGTTAAGACTGCTGCTTTAAACCTAAGCACTCCACATTTCTACCCCACCTTCTGTGCCTTAAGCTTAGGGATTTGTGCATCCAGGGGCAGGCCTGCTTTAGCCTTGGATCTCCAGGAATCACTCTGCTGCATTAACAGTCATCTTCATGTTTGTTTGTTGAAAGAGTGTTGTTTACAGCTTGAATGTAGCCCTACCTCCATCCCTGCCAAAGAGGGCAGTAACTTAGCCACGGCTGGTCCTGAAGGTCAAGATCTGAGGCATTCCCAGTGCCTTGGTTTTTCATGTGCAAAGTGCTGCTAATCATGCCTTTAATTTTTCATTTTTATTTCTTGACTCCTTTGGCAAGGCAAAGGAATTTCAGACGTACAGTTTCAGATGATTTTCAAGGCATTCTTACTGTATTAATAACACTATACAAACATGCTGGACATAAACAGAAAAGAACTCAGCATTCTTTCAAAGAACAGAATTTTAGTTATTGATCCAGAAACACTGTTGGTATTCATAAAATCCTACTTTAAAAAATCAACAAAGTTTTCTTCCAAGTTATTTTCAGTTGTCCAAGCTCTGATTTGCATATCTGCCTGTACTCTTTCTTGGTACATCTATAATCAATGAGATGTAACAAATGGGTAAAAAATTTATCACATCTTTAATAAACTGGACCAAAGAAAAATCAAGATCATGTTCAATCCGCATTTAACAAAAACTCATCAAATAAAATTATTTGCCTTAATTGTGGTCTCCTGGATCTTTATTTCTTGCCAGACAATATTATTTAATGCACCCAGACATGAAGAATTGGTGTTCCAGTGACATAATATATCATAGCAACATCAAAGCCATTTATAGCCTGTGTGGCTGAGTCGCACATGAGATTTAAGAAAATGTTCTGTTTAAACACATTTAGTTAAGGATTTATTTTATGTTAAGCATTATCAGTGATAACAATATTTCATTGGAGGCAGATGACTATCCAGAAACATAATTAATCATGATTATTTATGTCATACCTAATTATCAGGAAATATCCCCAGGGACACACTTCAGTTATATTTCAGAACATTCAGACTATAATTACGTTGCTTTGTATTAGGTGTTGTCTCCATAGTCTTGAAGAAATTTAGAATATATTTATAAGAAATAAGGTCAAAGGGATAGAAATAAGTAATATACAATCAAATAATGAAAATACATGCATTTGGAGAAGCGCTGAGTTATTATGAGGAAGTATATTAATTTCATTCTCTTCGTAATTAGATAAAAGAAATGGCTTTCTACTGTAGTTTTTAATAGATGAGCACTGTAGCATAACAGCAAGGTCCTTGAAACACAGGCCTTTAAAAATTCTGTTAATGTATTGTAAGTACAATCCTACCTAAGGGTATGAATTCTCAAAGACTTTTCATTTGTAAATTTTGAAAGCTATTTTTCAATGAGGACTTTATATATACCAAGGAGCTTCATAGCTTCTGGTTTTACTGTAAAAAATATCTAGATGCATTTCTGGCTTATTATTTATAACCTATTGTCTGTAATTAAAACATTTAATAGTGGTCCAAAATTAGATAGGCAACGTACGTGAGTATATATGTGTGTAATTTACATTCCTACTTGTCAACTATATTGAATACCTTTAAAATGAAGAACAGACAAGACTGAATATAAGACCTCAAAACATGCACACACTTGTGGACCTAAGCTATAATTTTATTGAAGGACATACCATGCAACAAAGTCATTCCTGTATAAATGAAAACCTGGACATTTATTTTTACAAATAAGGTTTTCCCCCTTATTTTTGTTGATAAAAAAGACAACAACATATTTTCAGCACCACTATGGCCAGAGGCTGTTTTTGAGAACACAGTTCTTGCATAACAGATTTGCAAAACTATGCTGGAATGCATGTCATTATATTGTCTGGGAAAGTAGGTTGAGGAGTAGGTTTACTTTGGTGATTTTTTTTTGTTTTGGGTTGTGCTGAAGAAAGTTATGTGTGACCAGGCCAAAAATTCAAAGTATATTTGGTTATTTTATTATCTGACAGGGTAGGAGCCTAGAAGTACTCATTCAGTACAGAATTTTGGTGTGTTCTTAATGTTAAAGTAAAGTTGGAAACTACTGACCTCAATTCATGTGTTTACTGCTATGTGTATTGTTAACCATAGATTGTAGGAGGACCAGAAGCCTCAGTACAGTTCTCATTGAACAGAGTCATTCCGGCTTCAGTAAATTTCCCTGGGGCTAAACACTTCCACCCAGCTGTCACCTAGTGCATGCTGAATCTCCGCCTAGCCAGAGCGCTTTAGGATCTGGGTAGTGTCATTCTTTAGGACTAATCTTAAATATGTCCCACTGACTTTGGAAATGGGTTTTGCTAAAAGTCTTGTTGTGACTTGCCTGTCATTTAGTCAACTGAAAGTGAAGTGCTTTGGCAGCCACATCACTACTGTATTTAATGCCCATGCCCTGATTTTAATGTCTATGTATTCCATGACAAAGTTTTGAAACCTCTTCAGGGTTTGACTTTACAAAACCCTCATTAAAGTGAATTTAGAGCATTGTTCTCTTCACTAAGTTATTCAACCTGCTTAAATATTAAGAAAAAATCATAAAGAGGGTATTATTTTAAATTGCTAAAAGGAAATGCCTCATGCTAAGGTTCAAAGTCAATACTGCCCTCTTAACCCTGGGACAGAAAAATACAGATTATTTTTTTACTAGTATTTAACAGAAAGACAGCCCTCAGATAGAGTCTGTTACAGTTTAATGACAGTGTAGTGTCTATGTACACCAATGATGAAAACAATGTGTACATCTGAACTGCCACCCTACATCTTCTGTGAAGAATCATACGTGAAATTGAATTGTTACCTGGGGAAACATTCCCTTAACAAATGTCTTGGTTTTTTCTACCTCTTATCCCAAAGGATATTTTTCCTCTCTATTTGCTTCCTACCCTTAGCTGGACTTTTTACACCTATTATTTGAAACATCCTTAGAACAGAAGGCAAAGTGTTTGAGCATGTCAACATTCAATTAATTAAACCGAAAAATATTGAAAGCCCGTGTTATGAATTGACGACTTTCACTTGGCATTTTCCCGCTCTATTATTTATCCACTTCCCTGAAATTTCTGAGCATTAATGTCTAAGTGGTACTCTGCTTGTTGCTGATGATGGACAGGAGCAGCCTTGCCTTAATAAAGTATTAAGATGGAAAAAATATTATAGTGACTTTTTAGAGAATATTAAATGTTTCATTTTAATACTTTTCTCCTGACCAACCAGCCTCCACAGACAACCCTAAGTAAGAAGCAGCAAAGCTTATATATCTGATGTTGATTCAGCTTAAAGACTAGCTGAGCCACTTCCCTGAGCAGAATTTCCTGTATCGGTGAGTGGTTGAGGTGAGAAGCTATCTGTTTCCAAAAGGATCAGGGGAGTTCATCTGCCAGAAGTGCTTCAGAAATGAGGACAGAAAAATTAAAAAAAAAAAGGAAGAGAATTATAGAAAAGGGAAAATGGTCTTCAGCTAAGCTAAATATGCTAATTTTTTTTCCAGGAAGAGCAATCTTGCATCCCACCTCTGATTTGGAGGTATCCAAGTGGCTGATTTGATCCATGAGTTCTGCATAAACTCTTGGGCCAGTCCAGGCAAACACCTCAACATTCACCATGTTTACTTTTCTCCAGGTTGAAAGATATTTCTTTCCTAAGCACCATCCACTGATCTGAAATATGTACCATAAAAGAAAGCTGCAGCTCAGTTCTGACTGGAGAGGAATGATGAACAGGATTGTTGCAAGGGAGACAAGTCTGCCAAGTCGGAAAAAGAGAACACTGGAGATCTATATTTTCTGTAATTTTGATCTAGTATACATGGAAAAATTGGAGATGTCAGGGCTACTTTTTCCAAGGACACAATGGAAAAAGATTAATTGCTATTTTATGCAGGATCCACAAGAAAAGACCCACAATAAAAGTTTTTTGATGAGGTAGACATAGAATGCTTTAAATAAATCTCTTCTTCAAAGAGACATCCACAGTAGTGCTGGTAGGAGCCTATGGCACTTCCTCAAGTATGCACAAATGTACACTCTTCCACTGAAATTTTTGGAGGAAAGTAGGCATTTTTTCCCCAGGAAGACTTGTTTGTATGTGACATTGTGAAGACTGTGACAACATCTACATTATTAAAGAAGTTGTCCCTTGACCATTGATTCTTCCCACTATTTTCCTTCATCTTCCATTTATTACTTTATATATCCTCTATTTCCCTTTTTTTTTCCGCCTGCAGGAAGAGATTTGACTCATGGAATCCATCCTGTGATCCCT
Source organism: Piaya cayana (assembly GCA_013389865.1). Taxonomy (NCBI): domain Eukaryota; kingdom Metazoa; phylum Chordata; class Aves; order Cuculiformes; family Coccyzidae; genus Piaya; species Piaya cayana. The sequence goes on from WAAB01002652.1 coordinate 17,003, forward strand.
GTGGTTGTAGAACTTCAAGTGTGACTTCTGTGTGAAATCCATGCCCAGCATAAAATGGAAAAATAATATAATTTCTTTCTAAAAAACTGCAACCTCAGTAGGGAAAAAACATGAAGTGCTGGAAAATAATCTGCTGTTTGTATACATATTGTTTCCTGTCTTCTTATTTCAAGTTTTCCCACAGTTTAGCCCTTCTTTTATCAGTCAGTTCTCTCCTACAGTCTTCCAACGCCAGAACAGAACTGAGTAACTACTTTAAAATTACTATCAATTTGCATTGTTTGAAAACCTGTTAAAACACTACACACACAACTCGGAGATAATTTTAAACTCTTTCTGGAACATATTTGCAATTGCTGAGGCTCAGAAACAACCCAGATGAAAAATGCTTTTATATGCTACCAAATTTCATATTTTTCATAGGCATATTAGATATTATAATTACCTAGTATTTGAATATTGACTACACAATAGAAACATCTCTACAAGTATTCAGCTCTACATGCCTCCAAAAGGATGGAAATAGGAAAACTTACATAAATAAGCACCTATATACCATTTTTTTGTGTTATTCTGCATTGTGCTACATTTTTTAGAATAATTCTATGGAATTTATTAGGTTATGATAATGATCTTGGTTTGTTTGCATAGTCCATAGAGGTAATAACCTAGAATTCGAGATGATCTTTGGTCATTTGTAACATGCAGGTTCTCTCTGTAGTAAGTGTAGAGGGACAGTGAGGTCCCGAAGATGACACAGCAACCACTATACAACTGTTCCACAAGAGAATTGACCATGTTTCTTTTAAAAAAAACTTGAACCTGTTTGTATGAATCCTCATTCAATGTGGAGAAGTCCTCTGATCCTGTAGGACTTTGATGCAATTTTGAAGGATTTTCTGTAAGGACTTCATAATGTTGATGCATTCTATACTCATCTTTGTTTCCCACTCGTTTACTCAACATCCCTAGTTATCTGGCCACTTCAGGCAACTCAACTGTAAAGAAATCTTTACAACACCTTAACCTTTCTATAGGAAATTAACAGATAACAGGGTCATGAGTAATGAAGTAAAAAGCAGCTTGCTTTCTATCTTGTATCCCACTGAAGTTCAGCCTAGGAGGTAATTATGGATGACCTCTACGTGCATTCTCTATGTATGCATATGGAGACATAGATGACATCCATCAGTACCATACCTTCTAGCTTAAGGAAATTGGTCATAAAGCCTGTCTTGTGTTTCTCACTTTTTAGATGACACAAGCTAACTTGACTACTTTGCCGATGTACATAATATTTTCCATCCTTTTTTTAGTTTATGACATTAAAAAAATTTCTTTTTTTTTTCATTCAACTAATGAAAATGAGCATATTGGGAAAATCTAAACATTTACTTGCCTTTTTTACTTCAACATTTCCCTTTTAAAATTCAGAAACTGTTAATTTTCATTAAATTTTGTTTGGAAATATTTTTTTCTGATTCACGTAGAAGGAAGAACCATCTTTTATGAAGTTCTCAGGCTGGAATTTAAAAATCATGGTTTGGGTAAACCAAAACATTTTGTTAAGTAAAATTTTTATTTTTTTAACTTGTGGATTGACTACAAATTTTCATCAAAATGGCAAGAACAAGCACCTAGAAGAGTTATTCAACAGTTTTTTATCACTGAAAGCTGTTTAAAGACAGGAAATTATCTTTATTTTAAGATGTCTAGACTACTTTTTCACTTTGTTTCCTTTTTCTCACCTTTTATATACTCATTAATAGTTGGATATTTTGCTAAAGAACTCCAAATGGGTGTTTTTGTTATTCTTAAGTGCAAAACAGATCCGATCAATAATTCTGGCTGCTGTTAAATAGACCTAGACTCTGGTTGGTGTTAACAGTAGAGAAAATGAACAATACAGAATTAACAAGTGTTTTGATCACATTGCTTGTTCAATTTAGTTAATTTAGTATTTTGTAGGATTAAACAGGAATCTTTATTTAAGAAAATACATATCAAAGGGTTGGTTTCTGGGTTTTTTGTCTTTTTTTTTAACGTTCTGGTTTTATCTGGAACTATTTTGATGCGTTGCACTGGGGTTTTTTTCACATATTTATTGTATTCAACAATTTTTGTATTTATTTGTCACTAGATATAGCACGTAGTCAGGTAGCCAGTACAATAATTTTGATGAACCTCACCAGAAGTTACTGAAGTCAAAACAAGATCCTTCATTGACCTCAGCAAACACATTGTTTAGAAGAAAGTTTCAGATGCCAATTGAGCATTGTGATAAACTCTTTCAAGTATGAACTTGGTAGCGGCATATCCCCTTCTCTTTATATCACTTCATCACATCTCATTGCAAAAGGTCAAAGCAATAGAGAGTGATACATTTCCTTATATTAAAGAGCAATGTCAAGGAACTGTTGCTTCAGTTTGGTTTGTCCTGACTATTACTCTCTATGTCACTGAAACACAGCATGGAAATGAAAACATTGAATAGAAGTATAATAACTGAGAGTTGCCACCCTTATATACTCTCTTTTCTAATGATCGTGTTCCCTGTGGCTGGTGACAAGCTCTGGCTGAACATGGCAGAACCTCAGAAATGTCATTTTTTTTTCAATCTGGATCTTTATATCTGAGAAATTAGGAAATCTTCAGAGAGCAGGGAGCTCTTCGCCTCAAACATATACATCAAAGCAAAATATTAATTCAACAAACATGACACAAGATAGCACATCAGTCAGTTTATAAGTTTTTCCTTTATAACTCTGAAGCACTTTTCCTGTGACCCGTGAATGTCACTAAAGAACATAAAATAATGTCCACTTCCTAAGACATAGAAACCTTATATCTAAAAGCCTGAATTTTTGTAACTATATTACAAACTGCAGAAAAATACTGAAAATGAAAAATCTCTGATGAAAAGGGGTGCTTGCACAAAGTTTAATGTTAAGTTAGGCACTGCACTGTTCATTTTGCTAAAACTGAAGGAATTTGTATCTTTTTTATTTTTTTTTTCAGTAAGCTTTTATAACATATGGTGATTTGGAATATATTTTTAAGTACTAACTTATTTTGAAAATGAGCATCAAGACATTTATTTCTGTATATACTGAAAGCCTCTGCTTTTAATGTGTCAAAAGAAACATTTTTTTCCAAAATCAAAGCTCTTCTTCAGAACCTGTCAAGCATAAGGTATCAGCATGTTCCCTCAGGATATTTTCTAGTAGCTCTAGTTGAGTGACTACAAGGGTCTTGCACAGCAGTTGCCCCTATCCTGATGTGCATTTTAGATGTTGCCACAGTCTAAATGCAGAATATCAACAAATGTTAATCATAAGTGGAAAAAAGAGATGAGGAAAGCTTGAGCTAGCTTTAGTGTAGGCAGCATCATAACTCCAAACTTTCAATTCCCCTGTGATCAGGTTCCATTTAGTGCTTAGATGGCTGTCATACATATATATGTTTTTCCTTCTCCTTCTTCTTCTTCTCCTTAAGGAGAATTTTAGGTGTGAATGAACCTGAAAACACTGTGTGTGAGAGGTCTGACTTCAGGGGTTGCTATCCATTCAAAAACATTTATTTAAAAGTAGAGTTAACAAAGCAGGGAAGCTAATGTGAAACTGCCAGGAGAAATAATTTTGGGGGTTTCATCTCAAAAGGAATGGTCAATTAAAATTAACTATTAAACTATTGGGGAAAGAATGTTAATGAGAAAGAACCAACAAACCCTGACTGGTTTGCTAATATCCTGATGTAGATACTACACCAGGGCTCTCTTTTTGCTTCCCCTCATCTGTGGAAAAAAAAATATTTGCTACAGAGGAAATGAGAAGCTCGAATTAAACTTGTGCCCACAAATTGAGAAAACATTTCACTGAAAAAGGAAAAAAAAAATAAAAAGAGGGAGGTAGAGTGCAAGAAAGACAAGTGAAACAACATGCTAAGTTAGACTTTTGTCTTTATTAGCCAGAAACAACTATGATCACTTTGTTGCTGATACTTGAAATGGAACAAAATAGTCCTCTACAACTCAAAGTGCCAAGGGCAGGAAAGCAGCAAGGATAAGAAATATTAATATTATCTAATCAGTTAAAACCCCTGCATTATCTGAACATCTACCTGAAGCTTGAAAGCAGTAGCATTACAAAAGTGTGGAAAAGAATATTTTTCCATTTTAGAATAGACACAGGTCTTCTGATTGTATGTAACTGCTTCTATAGCCAGCTGATGGGGAGCAACTACCACACAATGAGTATGCCCCATGTGAGACCACAGCATGACCAAGTGTTACAGCCAGGCAGTGCCGTCTCGCATGGCTATTCAGTGCTCTGTCATCATGCCAGCTCCTCAAGTACTTCTGATCTATAAAGTGATTTAAAAACACTCATAATGACCTGCTTGCATCAAATCAATCAAAATTCATTACAGAGGCAATAAAACTATGTTAGAAACTGTCATAGATTTTCTTAATCACACTCTTGGATTTCCAGTTCTTTGGTATTCAGACACATTTTCAGGTGCCAAGCACATGGCAATATCTGAGTAAAGTAAGAGAGCATTTTGTCGTGAAAAGACACAAACATATTTCACAATGGCAATTCAACAGGCTGCTTCTAGATGAAAAAACAGCTGGCTGAAAAGAGACTACTCATGTTATCCTACACATGAATGCATATTTAAGTGGCCCAGAAAGCCACACTAAAAGAACGTGTATGTAGGTGCCTCTGAAAGCATGCCGATGCCAGGTAGTGGTGTCCTGAACTCAGGACTCTGCCTACATAGTATTTACTAATATTAATGTAGTGATACTCCTGTCTTCCTTGTGTTTTTCTTGAGCCTGATGATACTGCTGCCTTCAGCTCTACACAAGTTGGTAGGAAAAAAAACCCTAAAACCTTCAGAAGCTTACCCCACTTCTTCCTCAGAATCCACTTTGGATCACCTTTCCTTAATGTTGGTGGCTGTTGCCAGCAAGCTGTTCAGCTTTATTGATGTCCCAATGCTCACACAGTCAAGAAAAGCTATGCCCATCACTGATAACTTTTTATGAGACTGAGATGTTATTGGAAGCTAGTGGACTATAAAAGCGTCCTAGAAATTGGGAAAGAGTTTGTGAAAGCACTCAAAAATGAGTACAGAACATGAATACAGAAAAGTACAAGAGATAGGGAACAGTTTAGGTAAGAGAAGAATGTATAGGAGTGAGCAAAGAAGTCTATATTTTCTTGAAGAATATAGAGCCACATGCTTTCCTGAGAAAAATGGGAGACTGCTTATATGTGTCTAAAAATCAAGACTGCATAGGGAGAGTTGGGGAAGATTTGTATGACCTAGGATGGGAGGCTGAGGAAAGACAACAGTGTAAATCAGCAGAGATAAGCTGAATTCCTGCCTCTCTTATAGGTATTTGACACGGCCGAAGACACATTGTTTAGTCTTCTCAATACTATTTTTTTGGAGTTGTTGGGCCAAGAAATATTCATTCAATAATATGACATCTTCAAAGGGTTCTGATGATAAGACTCATATATATATAGCATCATAGGTAAGAACTGTCTATCTGCATGCTCCTATACAATCTCTTCAGTATGTATCTCTGGGGAGAGGCAGGACACAGAGGCCCATGTTCCTCGTGTCTTGGCTAACAGATCTGATGGTGTAGTCCAGGCAGCAGAGGCACATATGGTCAGAACAGAAATCTCCAATTATTAGGATCTATCCTGGGTCTTGAATTGCAGTAGCAGAGGTTACAATAGCTCATCTCTATTTCTATTAGTAGACAGAGGGGAAAAGGGCATGAGTCTGAGTATGTACAGGTCATGTACGTACATGGGTAAATGTGGTGGAAAGAGAGCTTGTAATTTTGAGTAGATTCTGTGACAAGGTAGTAATGTGTTTTGGAGAGGTTAAGGGAAGAAAATGCTGCCAAGACAGAAGAGTGTGTCTGATGAGAGGCTGGAATCAGCATTTTTTGTGGCTATGGAAAGGGGTTATGTGAGAATTTTGGTGACAGAGGAGATAGGTTAAGAGAGAAGATGGAGTGGGGCAGAAAGGGAGTGAGCACAGGGAGCCACAAAATGGGAAATATGAAATCAAGAAAAGAGCTCTGTAATAGGAGGGAGAAAAAATGCTGAAAAACACGGAGAACAAAGATAGGGTAAAGGTAAGACAGGAAAAGAAAGAAGAACAAAGGGCAACCAGTTCTGCATTAAATAGAAAAAAATGACCTTAAGGAAAAATTAATTAAAAAGATATCTGGAAAGATAAAAGATGACAGAAAAAAAAGAACAGAACAGAATGAAGTAGTAAAGAGAAAGAGGGAGACAAAGTACATGTAAAAGAAGTTTTTAATTAGCACAAGGAATAGACATATCTACAGAAAAAAGGGAAAAAAGCATATGGATGAAATACTAGAGACACTTATTTATGTAGGTCCCTTCAGGCTCTGTTTTTTATGCCTCTTTTTCACTACTGACATTTTAAAATTGAACATCGTTCTCTCCTCTTGATCATTATGGCCATTCCTGTCCCCCTTCCCCCATGGCTATGTATATTCTCTCTCCAGTAACACAGAATGATATAATACACATTTTCCATGTTTATGTTTATATCTTTTCTCATTTTTTATCGTTGTTTCTTTCTGACATTGATTCCCTAGTTAAAACAATCTTTTCATCTGTGCTGACTGTGGCTTTCTGGATGACAACTTCTGTCTCATCTGGGGAATTGTTTTTGATAGAACTGTTGGCACCCAGTCATTGTACATTTGCTCTGCAGCTCTCAACACCACTTACCATGTGCACCTCTCAAGGAATGACATATCTTTCTAAGGAAACAGTATCAGCGAAAACTTATTCTGGCTACGTTTGCCATGAGTTTATTCTTGGATAATATGTTTTATGAATACTGTGGTATTTTATTTTTAACACAAATGACTGTTATGAATGAGCTTTTGTCAGACAGACACAGTCATCAGTTCCCATTCCATTCCCTGGGACTAGCACAATCTGTGGGTTTGAAATCTTTATTAAAGAAACTGGATTATAAAATACATCTGTCTCAGAAATAGTTTTAGTTAATGTTGATAAAATATAATGAAAATGTGAAAGCCCCGATGACTTGGTGTTGCTGTTTTGAAAAGCTTGACATACTGTTTTCTACTGCAACTTCTTCCAGTTCCCTCTTCTTTTCAGGGAAGCTGATGTAATGAGGAAGGCAAAAAGGTTGATAATAGTCCTGCCTTCAGCATCTGGGTGGCAGCATGGATTTGAGCATAGTTTTAAAAGGGGACCACAGGTTTACTATATGGTTGTATGCTGTGCTTTTGTAAGCTGTAAATGCATTTGACATACACTATGGAAAATTTCTAAAGTAAACTTTGCATGGAAGGGCTATAATAAAGGGACAGCATGTCCCGTCTTATTAAACCAAATGGTAAACTTGGGATCATAAGTCTGAATTTTATATGTTGTAACTGAAGGGATGACCAAAGAATGGGCACGTGAACTGGAAAAAATAATCAGTCTAGCTAGCACAGGAGCAAATGGCAGTGGAGGTGTGTTAGTCCAGACCTTAGCACTAAATGGGTCGTGGAGACTGTTCAACTCATAATAAAGCTCATGTCACCTTGTCTTCATTGAATGGGTCCTGCAGGTGATTATACATGGAGGAAAATCTTTAACTATCCATAAATAGGAGATAGGATGTCTGAGTTACTTGGCCATTCCCAGTGTGCATTTCTACCTCACTTTCAGAGGCAGTGAAGAGACACTAACCTTAAGAGCGTATCACACAGAGAAGACCCTGAGTCCCCTGAGACCTTGGGACTCATCCTCTGAGAGCATGATGGGAAGTAGTAGACAAGACCCAGATTTTCGAAGGCATGTGAGAAACTGGGTACCCAGCTTCCTTCAAGTTTTGACAAAAATCAGACACCTTTGATTTCAGTTGTAAGAAGTGCTGAGCTTATGCAAATTCTAAGGTCATCACTCAGGGTAAAATGTTCTGTTCACTTGGCAGGGTCATACAGGATTCCCCATGGGAAGATCTTCTGTCACTGTCAGCAATCCTTACATAGTGCTTTTTTATGTGACGGTGCTGGAGTTTTCTTCCATACAGGCACAACACCTAGGCTATTCCTTCCAAATAAAAAGAAAGGAGCCCTTGGACTGTAGTGAGTTGTGGACAAAGACTGCAGAGGTGCAGAGTAGATGGAAAATAAAGGAAGAGCTCCCACTAGCTGATTCAGGTTTTAAAGCACTACCAGCCAAAAGAAAAACCTCAGAACACAAACTTCCAGCAAAGCTCTCCTGCAGAAACATTATTTCAGTCCTCCTTGTCAAACCATAGTAGATGATCAGTGTGCTTTGAAGCCTGTCATTTCTTTCTCTTCTAGTAGACTTGTTCTGCTTGGGACCAGTGAGAGAGGGAAAACCAGTAGGGGGTAAAAAAGGAATGTGTTAAAACCTGTAGCAGATGTATGCACTTTCTATTTAGGGTTTAGCAGCTGGCTATACTAGGTACTGTTGGGGTTGTAAAAAATACGGACGTGCTTATCATCACCACAGATAAGATGACACATGAAATCTACAGACCATGAAAGTCTGTAAAGGTGATTATGATTGTTACACAGACAACATCCTCATATGACTGTGAACAACCCATTAAGTTAAAGTAAATTAATAACTATTTTCCTCTTTCCACTCTTCTTACTGTGTAATAGTTCTGTATAAAGGGAACGGTATGTAAAAGGAAAAACAAATATAGTTTTTTCTACATGTATACTTAAATATATGTGTGTTTGTATGTGTATATATGTAAAGAGTTCTACTACAATAAAAGCCAGCCTGGCCAAACTATTTATCTGCCTCTGGAAGATTTTGTATTAATCCTCGTTCTTGCAATCTCACAATGATTTCAGATAAGCAAACTGCACCTTTGTGAACGGAACAGAAGAAAATCTATTGTTCTGAAGTGTATCTGTTTACATATTTAGAAAGTGTGATCTCATTCTCCATCCATTGTCTTGTTTTATTTTTTAACCATCGTTATAAGTTGAAACCCACTGGTTATTATTAAAATTGTTTAAACAACATAAGGCTTCATTTTCTTGTGTAGGCTCCTCTTATGCTTAATTGTAATGTCTTATTCCCTAAAGCGTCTGGGCTTCCAGTATTAACTCCTATTAATAACTTTTGTTAATAATACACCATGCAAGTCCCAGTCTGTGCTGAAACACTGTAAAATAAATGAGGGAGCAACACATCTTCCTATTTTGTTTTAAAAGAAAGCAGAAATATTCCACCAAAGACAATATGGTACCAGCTTCTCCATTATGCTGAGACCTTACTCATCTTGTTGTAACAAGAAGCACTAAACATGTCCTGAGTAAACACTGAAGATGTTCTACCTTGAAAGGTTGATATATTTGTGGTGTGAATTGGGAGTTAAGGTCAGTGTGCTTTTGTACAGTGCAATGCCAAAGATGGAACCCTGACTGTGGTGTCTTTAGGTAGAAAAATTGCCCTGAATTTCTCAAAGACAGCTACAGAGCAGAATGGACTCATAGAGACACAATACAGAAAGAGCAATTACACCTTAAGGGTGTGAATCAAACTGTAACTGCCACACTGTTGTAGATGGAAGCACTGGTGCAGCAAGAGGCATCATCAAGATGTCACCCATCTCAATGAAACTGATGGAAAAAAATCTATTACTGCATATATCAACTGCATTATGGTGCTACCTATGTAGTCCTCATGCAGGAGGTGGAAAAGAGGGGAGGGGAAAGAGCAAAGAAGGAAGAAGCAAGGAAGCAGCCACAAGCTCAGTGCCGTACAGTCATGCCTTATGCCTCCATCTAAATGTGTAAGGCTGTGTAGAGAGTCCAGGCAGAGGTTGCACCATGGGTGGGTGTTCACCCTGAAGCTTCCTGAGGTCACTAGCCCCCTGAGGCAGTCTGGACAGAGAACTTTCTGGCAGTGCACAGCAAGGGAAGGGATGAGCAAAATGCCAGAATCAGCCTGGCACAGAGATGATCCTCTTGGCTCTCCTACTAAATATTTCACTGGAACCAAGGTCAGGGCTCAGTTAGACTGGCTCCAGAGCCCCTGAATACATCCTGTATGAGTGAGATGGCAGGCATAGTTCAGGTCAGCTCATCCCTCCCATGTAAGTCCTCCCTTGCTACCCCAGAGCTTTGGGAATAGGGAATGGGTTTGCAAGGGAATGTTTGCTGGCTTCAGTGACATCCCTGAATAATGCATTTCCTTGTATCAGTTAGGATAGACCTGCAAGGTCTTTCCCCCCTCCTCTACAGATTTTCTAGCTTGCTTCCTCTTGTGGTTTTAATAAGAAATAAGGTTGAGGGAGGCAGAAATAAGAATGATTGCACAGAAGGGATATCAGGTGTCTGAATTCTCCCTGTGTAGATAAGTATTTCTTAATAGGTAGGGTGAAAAGTGTTTGGTGGAAGCAGTTTTGTGTTAGACAGTATCGGCTTGTTATAACTGGGACATTTCACAGGAAATATTGATTATAATGATATTTCATTTTGAACAAAATGGAAAGTAATGAAGCAATGTCCTCATTTTCTGTAACACAGTGTTTTGAAAGACTGAAGCTGATCAGACTGGAGTCCTTTGGCTCCATTTTGGAGTGGCTTTCACTGCAAATTTTGCTTTTAAATGAAAAATTTTCAATGATGAATGTCAAAATAGAAAGTAACATTTTAATTAAAAACATTTGTAGGGCAAATTCTGAAAATAAACATTCTGTTCTGATCTAATGTGGAAAGATTAAAAATCCTGGGCTGTCTCTGAGGCAGAAATTATGGCTCCTGCATAGCTCTGATAATATCCAGAGCTCAACTGTAGCATTGATCCTGCATTCCTTGACCAGTAAAACTGGTTTTGTGTATGTATGTGTCGATGTGTGCACGCGTGTGTTTTCTGAAGATGGCTTCCATCCCTCTTTATTGTAACAGTTTCCAATATCAGCCAAAAATATCTGCACAAAAGCCTCTGTTATGTCTCCAGGCTTGAATACTGGCCAGTGTTACATATAGGGAGAACAGTAACTCAGTATCTTGAATGGCTTTCTTTTGCATTATACCCACGCAGCCTGAGCTGGATAAAATGCAGTGTGTAAACTGAAATAGAATAAGATATAAAGACTTGAAGTATTCATTTGGGAAGAATGTTCTGAGTGTCACTGAAACCCTAGAGATTAGGTTAAAATAAATAAAAGCATTTTCTCTTTTGTTATTGGCTTGTATATTTGCTTACTGAACCTTGTGCTGGGCAGCCAGAAAGGTCCAGCAAGGGGCAGAGAACTTGAAATTTCCATTATGCTGTTGCCCTGTGGCAGCGTTTGTTATAGGTGAAGTGCCTTCTAAAAACAGCTTTTGCACAGGCCATGCAAAAATTTCAGCAACTTGAAAGATACATGGTTTTATCTCTCATTACTGAAGAAATAAAACTTCCTTTTAGACTTCGCCACAACAACAGGGATTCCAGATGCAGTTTCTATTATAGGCCAGCAACAACAAAGATATGCATTTTCAAGAAGTAAGAGCCATTTTCCATTCCAATAACCCTATGTAATTCTACGACTCTACATGTTTGGTGTTTTAGGATTAATATATTAGGTAAGAGATCTGCTTGTTCAGATCCTCTACAATGCAAGGGGAAAAGGGTGCTGGTTTTTAGAATAAGATGTCAATTGAAGTACTTAGACTACTCTGGAGTATATGTATTAGCATTTTTAAAAAAAACACTATCTAGTAGTCACCATTTTACTTTCCATTACCTGCAGTTCATTGAGTAGGAGAATACACAGGTTGTGAAAACAGAGCTGAAATCATCTGATCATTATTCTACTGATTTTTACTGCCTTTCCTTACAATGCAAACCATTTTCCTGTGGCACATATCTCAATGGTCTGTGCGAAGCCATGCATGACTCTTCCCATCCAGTGCTGAAATATGGGCTGCTCACAGCAATAGTGCAACCTGTTCAATGCAAGGCTTCCCCAAATGGCTGGGTACCCTCAAGCAGCAAGATCTGGCTGTCTCGTGTGGGTTCCCATGCCTCCAAACCTGTCCTCACAGCTCAAAAAGATTCTCCTTGATGCAGCTCAGGCAGTGGGATATGGCTAGCAAAAGAGTTGCCAGGGCTCAGTCATTACATTGGTGTATCAGTAACTACTATAAGTTAAAGAAGTCTCTATGTGTTTTTGGAGCATATGTGGGTTCCAGTTGGGAGATTCTTATCCCTGGCCATGCAAAGGACTTTAGAGTTAGAAATGTTTTCACACCTCTGGGATGTGTTTGGAAGAGGACAGTCTCAGAGGAAGCCTGAAAGCCTCAGACCAACATACAAGACAGCAATTTGGGTGTGGCAGAGGGGGAAGTTTGGTATTAGAAACACATCCAGAAGCTGCAGAGTGAACCCTTTTCCTCCGTTCACATGGCAATACTGCTACACTGGGAGTACTACCTTGTGGAGTGTGCAGGGCCCCTTTCCCATCAGCTGGGAGCCTGTCAGGGGAGACCAAACAGAGGGGATGGCTTACTCCTGTGCTCTGCTCTGGCATTGAGTGTGAATGAAGCAGGAAGAAATGGGATGAGACAGGGTTGTCAAACATTGTGTTTCAAGCACATTGTAGTGACAGAGAATTTTTCTTTGTCATGGGATCATGCAAGCAGTCCTATTCCACCCACCTTTATCATTACCGAAACAATGGACAGCATATCTTGACTGCTGTTGTCTGGGTGGCAAAAACACTTCAGAGAGGGTATGAAAGGTGGGTGTGAAACAGCTTGACTGCTATAATTGTCTCCTATTAGTGTAAGCATTTCTCCTTTTCTGCACAGTGATCCAGCCTCAAGACAAGGGAGAGTATTAAGATGATGTTACCTGGGGTTGGTTCACCTTCTTGTTTGTTGGTTTTTGTTTTAAACTGGAAATGAATATTTAGTTCATCCAAGATTGTGTGTAGTTTTAATGGAAAAAAATAATTTAAGCCTTTTCTTCTCATTTTAATCTCCACTAGTGGCTATGAAGCTCCCCTCAACAGGCTAAATGCTTAGATTTAAATGACATTTCCCTATTCACAAAAGCAATGATTTCTTATGTGATCCATGTCATCGGGAAAAGTGACATAATTCTTTGGAGGGACAGGACCTTGTAGGTTGGATTATATGAGTCTTGAGTTAACACATGAATCTTATTATTCTGAGTAGGTTCTTAATTTTTTTTTCCGTTTTCATCATATTCCACTGAAGTCTTTGACATACATTCAGAAGAGAACTGAACTGTGACAAGCAAAGAAATTTTTATCTCTAGCTTCTGATTTACTCCTCTGTAGGAATGTGGACTACTAGAAAGGGCCTAGGGTTTAGGCCCTTTCCTAAACCCACACAGGTAACAGCCAGGCTTATTAAAGTAAATCTTAATCCAACTTGATACATGGCAACATATCATCCTGCAAAACGTAATGGTCAAGAGGTGATTCAAAAGCCACCCAGCCACCTCAGTTACATGGGCAGCAACTTCCAGGAAATGACGTAGTGAACAATAAGAGGGAGTACAGATAGCTTTAGGAGCAGGATTTTAATATAAGAGTAAATATATAGCAAGATCCTTAAAGCCTCCCAAGGAAAAAAAGTTACAGGACAGCAAAATATTTGTATACTTGTTCCCCCATAATTGTGTTGTTCCTTTCCCCTTTGTCCCAGTGCAAGTTCTTGGTCGGACAAGAATGCTGTTGAAAGCTGAAGCTATCTTCAGCTTTCTTGTACTTTCCAATAACATTCCAGTATGAAATCTGAAGGAGGGATAGCAGCATTGTCTGTCATATTTAGCTGCTGTGAAATTGTGTGACATTAAAGCACAGGGAGGAAAAACAAAATCTTGAAAGCTGATAATCCGTGCACTTTGTTTGCTACAGAAAAGCCAGGTTAATCCCAAAATATTGATGCTGTTTCTGGTGCTGACATACCATCTGTTCTTTGTGCTAGATGTGACCGGATGTGAACTTAAAAGCCCTTCTTGTAGGTGACAATTATTTGTGTTTTCAGACATTTTACCTTCTTGCAGACATACTTTTCCTTTCCATTCTAGAAATCCATTCACTTTATTGATGAAGTAATTAACACATGGCAGCAGACAGTAGGTGTTGGCTTGGGAGTTCTGCATTCTTCTCAAGAGGGTTTTGGTGGACCCTGATGCATAGTTCTCAGGTGCAGCAGAATAGTCTCTTGATGTTTTGGCAATCTGATTGCCTAGTTCCCAAGTGGTAGAGAAAGCAAGCAAGGCTTAATTTTGGCAGCTATGAAGAGGAAGGTGAAAAAAAGTCTTGTTGAAAACTGCCTAATATGCTTAGAGAAGCTGACCCAACAACCAATGGGTAAATCCTAAGCATAAGGTTGCCTTTTACAGAAGGAATTTCTATGAGGGTAGTACAGTGACATTGTGAACAAAAGCTCATGTTAAGACTAACCAGTTTGCAAGCAACCCAGAAATTCCTCTATTTATGTACTAGTACACATTTTGAACGCAGCTGCCTGACCAAACAGGAATGGAATTAAAAAAAATAAAATTCTTTTTACTTAAGGGAAAAAGAAATTACTTCCTGAAAGCAGTGCTGCAGCTTGTTTTAGAAAGTGTGGTATTTTAAAAATTTTTCAATAGTAATTAAACAATTTATTTAACTCCTCCTAGCAACCCACAACCCAATACTTCTTTGTCATGGAATCATAGAATCA